>WAAF01011116.1:0-48985 GCA_013400475.1 Tricholaema leucomelas | reverse complement strand
CAAAAAAAAAAAGGGAACCCAAAACCCAGTTTCTTTTTAAAGTTATTATATGAAGTTTTAAACCCACGATTTTCCTGATTATTTACCTGAGAATGAGGCTTCAAATAGATTTTTAAAACTTGCAAGATCTATTGCATATACCAACCAGGAGCAAACTGGATATCACAGTGCAAAAACAGCTTCAGAAGACAGAGCCCATTGTCTCCCAGCAACTGTATGCCTGTGCATTTAGCTAGTGTAACCAGTTCATGTTTAGCAACCTCAGTGAGTTCTTCCAGACTGTAATTTGGAAGTCATCTTAATGATCTTCTCTTCCTCGAGTTCTTTGTATACTAGGTTATTCTGCAATCTTGCTGCTTCCTCCAGATCCTCCCAAAGGTTCATTCATGTTAACTAATTTGCCCATTAGACACTCTTCACATAACTTTCAAACCCTTGTAAAACTCATAAAAATTTAATCATTTCTTCCTCTTCTACTGACCTATTGTCCTCTTCTCCTACAAATACAAGGTGTCTTCTCCTTGAGTCCTAAAATAAATTCCCTGTACAAATATATGAAGCCACTGCATGGTCCTTACAACTCTCTTCCATATGCACTTTGTTCAGATATATGTGAAGTTAATGAGACCACCAGAGCAACCAGTAAGAATATAAATGTCTCAAACCAGCAACCTGGCAATGCTTACAGTGAATAGAATAGAATAGAATAGAATAGAATAGAATAGAATAGAATAGAATCAACCAGGTTGGAAGAGACCTCCAAAATCATCCAGACCAACCTAGCACCCAGCCCTATCCAGTCAACTAGACCATGGCACTAAGTGCCTCATCCAGTCTTTTCCTGAACACCCCCAGGGACGGTGACTCCACCACCTCCCTGGGCAGCCCATTCCAATGCCAATCACTCTCTCTGGCAAGAACTTCCTCCTAACATCCAGCCTATACTTCCCCCGGCACAAAATCAATGTATGTAACTGTGTAACTGCCTGGTTTTAGCTTTGATATTTTTGTCCTTGCTTTCCCATTTCCTGCATTGGATATTCTTCCACTTTTTGTATTGTGTCAGCTCTTTAGTAAGATGTAGATCCCCTGTTACCTGTGTGTCAATACATGGCATAAAAAAGCACTAAGAGCAGAGACAGGACCTGGGTTACCACTCCCATTCTGCTGCTTGGGGTGGCAATTCTGACTAATGAAGGAGGCAGTAATTCCTACCTACAACATCAGCTGTATGACATATCTGTGCAAGCAGTACACCTCATGCCATTGGACACAGTGGACAGTTGGTCTGGTTAAAGTGTTCAGACTGGAAATGCTCAGGAATTGGTCTACCTGGCCATAGTGACAGTTCCTGCAGGGCTGCTGCACAGGCACTTGTGTTCTGTTACAATACAATTAATGAATGGCACAAAGGAAGCTTGGTCTTGCTAGGGACTTACTACTGCTAATTTACAGAAGTGTTGGAGACCATTCAAAGTGACCAGCTGTGCTCCAGTCTTACCAGAAAGGGAACTCAGGCTGCAGCTGCAGGTCTGCCCCCAGGGCAGGTTGTGCTGTGGTAGTGACTGCTCATGGCCCTCTGAGCTGGGTTGCATGTATGCTGCAGCAGGCAGGTATCCTGCATTGCTCACTCCTCTGCTAGGACTGAAGAGCAGTGGCTTGGTGGGAAGTGCCAGCCCCTCTGAGGCTGCAGCAGGACGTGGCAATGGTTTTAATGCAGTGTCTGTTTTCTGAGAAGCTGTCTGCCAGAGGTGAAAAATAGTGGTGGGTAAGGTCTCTGCTTCTGAGCTGAGCTGGGGGAGTGGTGATAATTGCAGCTGTGCTTCCTTTAAATAGTTTATGAGTCGTGCTTACTTTGTTTTTTGTTTCACAACCAACCAGAAATCTGCCCCAGCAGCTTCCCATATGTTTTTCTCGGTTTTCATTTGCTTGGGTATATTTGTTCTATGGCTTTACTTAGGACTCAGATATGACTATGTAATGGATTTGTTGTGTACGCTCAAAGACAGAAGCATGAGCCCAACACCTGTGTTTAAAACATTATGGTCATGTCTGGAAAGTCAGAAAAATGGGAGTATGATCTGTTCTGAGCTATTCTTACATCACTGCAAACAATTTCAGCTAGCTAAATAGAAGTCCTGCCACTAAATATGAGTGTCAAATTGCAACCAGATCCTCAGCATGCCAAGACCACATCACTGTGATTCCAGACTTCTGTTAGTGTTAGTGCCTCATGTTAAGCAGCTGATAGGACTGTTGTTAACAACTCCTTGCCCATCTGACTGTTCCTGTGCAGATCCACCTTTCAGTGGACTTGCAGAAGCCCTGGGGCATAACCTCTCTTCCAGAAGAGAATGTACCCAGAGCCGGAGTTACTGCTGGTGAGAGTGTTATACACAGAACCATGTAAGTAAGATGTATTGAAGCTCAGGCCTATCCCTTGGAAACAAATGTCCTTCTTCAATAGACTTCAGAGAGACAAATTTTCACTCTACTGCATCCTTAGGTGTCCAAAATCTCCCTTATCCTCACCTATCTCTTCACCACCTAACCCTTGCTGTCTGAGTGGTACATCTAATTAATTTTCTATTTCTGTTGAGCCCAAATCAAGATGTCTTTGTCTGCAACAACCTCTCCAGTGTGAAAGTTCAGACTATTTGCAACTTTCCATAATGCTTCCCACTTTAAGATTTTAAGATCCAAATGGCTTCCTGAATGTTGATGTATTTGTTGCCTCCCTTGAACCTAAAGAATCTGCAGATGGTAAGGAGATGTATGCAAGCAACACATCACACAGTATCACAGTATTACCAAGGTTGGAAGAGACCTCACAGATCATCAAGTCCAACCCTTTACCACAGAGCTCAAGGCTAGACCATGGCACCAAGTGCCACGTCCAATCCTGCCTTCAACAGATCCAGGGATGGCGACTCCACCACCTCCCTGGGCAGCCCATTCCAGTAGCCAATGACTCTCTCAGTGAAGAACTTTCTCCTCACCTCAAGCCTAAATTTCCCCTGGTGTAGCTTGAGGCTGTGTCCTCTTGTTCTGGTGCTGGCTGCCTGAGAGAAGAGAGCAACCTCCTCCTGGCCACAACCACCCCTCAGGTAGTTGTAGACAGCAATAAGGTCTGCCCTGAGCCTCCTCTTCTCCAGGCTAAACAATCCCAGCTCCCTCAGCCTCTCCTCGTAGGGCTTGTGCTCAAGGCCTCTCACCAGCCTTGTTGCCCTTCTCTGGACATGTTCAAGCATCTCAATGTCCCTTCCAAACTGGGGGGCCCAGAACTGGACACAGTACTCAAGGTGTGGCCTAACCAGTGCAGAGTACAGGGGCAGAATGACCTCCCTGCTCCTGCTGGCCACACCATTCCTGATGCAGGCCAGGATGCCATTGGCTCTCTTGGCCACCTGGGCACACTGCTGGCTCATGTTCAGGCAAGTATCAATCAGCACCCCCAGATCCCTTTCTGTTTGGCTGCTCTCCAGCCACTCCGACCCCAGCCTGTATCTCTGCATGGGGTTGTTGTGGCCAAAGTGCAGCACCCAGCACTTGGACTTATTGAATGCCATCCTGCTAATTCGCTCTGAAAGTCTAAGATTAAGGCTAAGGCCACTAAAAGCTTGTGCCATTATGTGAGTATCAGTCAGAGAAAGGAAATATTGCAGAATTTATAACTCTACTGTATACAAGAGTGTCCTAAGAGGGGAGAGTATTTTGGTGACTGTAACTAATGCTGAACTAATGTAAAGCTGTATGGGTTAAAGCACATTTGCTTTCCTTTGTGTTAGCTATGCCTCCAGTAGGACTTTGTGTTTGAACAGTTGGCACTTTCAGTCTGTGCACAGACCTGGTGTATTGTTTCCTGATACATGCATTCCTATTCCTTTCTGATCAAGCACCACATGGAATGAACTTAATAAACCTAGATTACAGTTGAGAAGCAGTGCTTATTTTTCATGTTCTGGTGTCTTCTAGTGTTAGTTAGTTTGTAATATGGTCCACATATATCTGGAACCCAATGTGTGTGTTTAACTTCACTATGTATTTAACTTTGCCTTTCCCAGTGAAATGTGTCATCTGTACTAAAGAGAACAGCTCTGCAGCACAAATTCCCTTCTAAGTAGTAATTGCTGTATAAAAATGAGGTCACTCTCTCTGTAAGGAACATTTTAAAAAAGATGTTTATAGAATCATTTACTCTGCCATTAAAAAAAGGGCATCTTTCAAACTGATGTGGTTTTCTTTGTTTCTGCAAACAGCCTTAAATGAATGCAAAATAGCGCTGAGAGAGAATAGGCCAAGGGTGCTTCTTAATGGAAGTAATTTTCTGCTAAAGCTGAAGCAGAACCGCATGAAGCTAGAAAAGGTCTCAAACCTGGCTGTTTAAAGTTAGGAATCTATGTGGCAGTGACTAAATAAAATGGCCTGGTTTTACAAAATGGTTGGCAGGCACCCACATTTCTCATCGAAATCAACAGGCATTGCATATGCTTAACACCTTGGAAAATCAGGCCACTTATATTTAGGAGTTTAAATATGACATTTGGAGCTTAAATTTCATCTCCTAGAGTTAAAATATTAAGCCAGAGTATCTAACACCTATTTTGAAGTAGCATATCTGATCCAATGGTAGAGGATACACAGATACAGGCTGGGTGGTGAATGGCTGAGAGCAGCCCTGAGGAAAAGGACCTGGGGGTCTGGGTTGACGAAAAGCTCAACATGAGCCGGCAGTGTGCACATGCAGCCCAGACAGCAACCCTGTGCTGGGCTGCATCAAGAGAAGTGTGGCCAGCAGGGCAAGGGAGGGGATTCTCCCCCTTTACTCTGCTCTCGTCAGACCCCACCTGGAGTACTGTGTGCAGTTCTGGAGCCCCCAACACAAGAAGGACATGGAACTGCTGGAGCGGGTCCAGAGGAGAGCCACGAAGATGATCAGAGGGCTGCAGCAGCTCTGCTATGAGGACAGGCTGAGAGAGTTGGGGCTCTTCAGCCTGGAGAAGAGAAGGCTTCGAGGAGACCTTAGAGTGGCTTTCCAGTATCTGAAGGGAGCCTACAGGAAGGCTGGGGAGGGACTATTGACAAGGTCTGGTAATGTCAGGACGAGGGGGAATGGGTTTAAGCTGGAAGAGGGGAGATTTAGACTGGATGTTAGGAGGAAGTTCTTTACAGTGAGGGTGGTAAGGCACTGGAACGGGTTGCCCAGGGAGGTTGTGGATGCTTCCTCCCTGGAGGTGTTTAAGGCCAGGCTGGATGAGGCCTTGAGCAACCTGCTCTAGTGGGAGGTGTCCCTGCCTATGGCAGGGGGTTGGAGCTGGATGATCCTTGAGGTCCCTTCCAACCTAAACCATTCTATGATTCTATGATTCTATGATACAGATAACTGAGGTTCTTATGCTGATCTACCACCACCACAGAAAACATTACTCATATACTCTTCTTGGAAACTCTTCTGACATCAATGTTCTTCATGGATATGAGCCCCAGGAGCCAGCCAAAACATGTTTGAATGTATTTTTTATCAAAGTAAGGATTTTGCTATTTGGTCCATTTGGTTTTAAATTACAGCAGAAAAAGGAGCTGCACAGCTTCTGTCCTAGCCAGAGGTACCATTGCCCTCTGAGAAGAGATGGGTGCTGGAGCCTCAGTGCTCTGCTGGATCTCCAAGTTGGAGAAGGCTGAGGGTTTTGGGGAAAACACCTCTCACAGGCACTGCTGAATTGGCATAACCATTCAGTCATACTGCCCAAGTGCTTTACCAGAAAATGCCTATGCAAAACCAAACACAGGTAGAAGAGTTTCCCTGTTTCTAATTCACCAAAGAGAATTTGTATTTGTTTGTCACTGCTTGGCCTGGGAGGCTAAACAGGTAAACCGATCCACTTTTCTGCTTAACCATTACTACAGTGACTGGCTTCTCTTCAGGGAGCACAGCAAGAGGCAGATTCACAAAATCATAGAATAATTTTGTTTAGAAGAGACCTTTGAGATCATCAGATTCAACTGTTAGCATTGCAAGGCTGCAACTAAACCGTGTCCTTCAGCACCACACCTCCATGTCTTTTAAATCTCTCCAGGGATGCTGACTCCACTGCTTCGCTGGCCAGCTTGTTCCAATGCTTGACAACTCCTTCTGTGAATATCCAACCTAATAGCCAACCTAAAGCTCCTCTGGCCCAACCTGAAGCTATTTCCTCTTGTCCTGTCACTTGTTACTTGGGAGAAGAGACCAACAGTAACCTCTTCACAGAGAGAGTGATTTGCCATTGGAATGGGCTGCCCAGGGAGGTGGTGGAGTCACCGTCCCTGGGGGTGTTCAGGAAAAGCCTGGATGAGGCACTTAGTGCCATGGTCTGGTTGACTGGATAGGGCTGGGTGCTAGGTTGGACTGGATGATCTTGGAGGTCTCTTCCAACCTGGTTGATTCTATTCTATTCTATGCTATTCTCACTACAGCCTCCTTTGAGGTAGTTGCAGAGTGATAGTGTTCCTTGAGTCTTTTCTCCAGGTTCAATAACCCAGATTCTCTCAGCTGCTCCTCATAAGACTTGTTCTCCAGACCCTTCATCAGTTTCACTCTCTTCTTTGAACACTCTCCAGCACTTCAATATCTTGTAGTGAGGCCCCTAAACTGAACACAGTACTCAAGGTGCAGCCTCACCAGTGCTGAGTACAGGGGCTAAATCACAGGTAAGCCTCCACAGTGCCGCATAGCTGGCTTAGGGCCTAGCAACAGCAAGAGCATGGCCACGTGGATGTGCAGATTGTGCTCTGTAGCTAGTTTAAAGCTAAAATTGCAACCACCATGTTTCTGGAGGCTTAGCGATGCTTCTGCATCTGCACAGCTATCTTTAGTATTCCAACATGTAGCACATTTATTCCACATGGTTGAAAAGAAAAAAGTTGCTGAAATGAATTCAAGCTCTTTCAAAGAAATTTTCAGATATTTTATCTCATCACTACTCCTTATTTTTAAACGTTCTGGCAAGGATGAAATTCCTACACACAGCATTTTCTCTTCCCATTTATTTCCTCCTAGCCTCCAAGACCTGATGTTCACGGCTCCCTCTTCCCTGGTTTGTCTGGTAGAAGGGAATAGATGAAAATCACTGCAATGCATGCTCTGTTTCTGTGTGGTTTGAAAAAGATACTTAAATGGCAAGTAGTGTAGAGAGACTGTAGGGCTTTGAATGCTGTTTTAAAATGCTAGTTGTATAGTGCCCATGGTAGAAAGTTCTTTATCTTCTAGAGGCTAAGACTTCCTCAGTTGTGTAAACATGGTCTCAGAAGGCAGCTCTATTTTGGATCACCACTGTGCTACGGACAAGTGGGGAAGCCTGGGGTTCCTGCATCCTGCAAAGTCCTGGCTCCATCCCACTTAAATTAGGAAAGACTTGCTGATTTTAATGAGCTTTGGACCACATCTTACCCTTGAGCAGCAGTGAATGTATGTGTGACCTAGATTCAAGAACGAGGTCTGCGGGGTATGTTTTCCAGGTAGACTGAGTACTAGTAGGGACCATAATGACAATGCAGGCTCCCTAGAACAATCTCTGAGCAGTGTGCATGACTGTAATATGCCTCAAGCCATGACCTGCACCTTCAGAAATCTTTATGACATTGAGTAACTTAGGCTTTCAACACGTCTGCAAGGAAAACTCTATGACTAGCTTATAGCAAAAGAAGTAGTCAGAGAAGCAGGGTTGTGTTTGTAGATGCTGAAACTCTGGAGGAGTATGAAAGAAAGCTGAAGGTGTACCATCTCTGTGAAACAAACAAACAAAACAGGCTTCAACTTACTTTTATCCACAAAGTGATTTTGTCTAAAAGCCAGAATTAAAACTCAAAGGTTCCTGGCTTGGACCAAACTTCCATTGTGGGGTAGCGTTTCATTATAGAAGTTATTTATCTACCAAAACTATTTTAAGACAGGAAATATTACCTGTGGCTAGGATTAATCTTCTCTGTCACATAGCCTGTCTTCTGAATGAGAGGTTAATGCAGAGTATAGCTTCCTGACAGACAAGAAGCACGGTATGGATTTTGTTAATGTCTGTGGTAAGAATCAAAGCCAAGTAAATTGCACAATGCATGGCATGTTGGGACAGTCAGCGAAAAACATCTCAGCTGAGACTGCTCATTGTGTCAGACAGCACAGATGGAAATGGGCAAGGAAACACCTATTGCAACCCAACATCCAAGCCTCCTGTAATGAAAAAGAAGAATGACCAAGATGTTGGATATTTCACGCAGAGAAGGCAGCTTCCACTTTTCCTGATAAGCTTCTGTGCTCTCTCAAGAAAAAGTGAGAGTGCAAGAGAAGCACAGCACCACAGGGAGATAGAGCAAACATATGGAATGGCAACATAAAAGATATCGGTGGGGGAGGAAAGACAGAATGGCAAGAAAATGCGGCTGCTTGAATTGGCATTTGCTGCCTTGTGTGCTCAGCCTGCCCCAGGCACCTTGACCACACACAGCAGGCACACAGACAGGGTACAGTGAGACCTGACCACAGAACATCCTCTCCAGGCTCTTGTCATGCTGCCAAATGGCAGATGCAGTGCATTGCCCTTTGTGCATATTCACACAGGAGGGCAACTTGTGACAATGAGCCAGGGTAAGATTTTACTTGTTTAGCTTGAATGAAAGAGGCCATCACATTTATCCTTTGTCTACCAAGATGAGGTTGCCTCATCTGCTCTGCTATTTGTATAGCTGTCTACACAGCAGAAATATTTGCATTTTTTCCCTGGGCCCTGCAGCCAGTGCATCACTATTTGAGCTGGTAAGATGCCAGATTCTTAGTCAGTTGTGAGACTGAGCTGATGATCAGCTCAGATGTTATTGTCGGCCACAGCAGCAAGATAGCAGACATCACCACCAAGATCATCAAAGAGAACATTCACTCCAAAGAGAGAAATAAGCTCAGTAATAGCTCACAAATCGAGAGAAATAAAATAAAATAAAATTATTATCAAAATATGTATGCTAGAAAAAGGTCAGGGCTTGACCTGTTCTTGTTGGATGATATGATGTGCTGCTGTTAGTAATTATATGGCTGGAGCCATATGGGATCTTAAGAAAATTATGTGCTAATTATGCGTTAATGTGATCAGTTCATATGTGCCTAATGACTGGCTCTTTGGTGCTGCTGTACAGTTTATTTCCCAGCAGATTGACTATGTGTGATAACTTCAGAGATAAAGACAAGAATTTGCTATATGAAGAAAAAGGCATCTGTGGGCTGGCTCATTTATTCACCTTAAAACGATGATGGGGGTGTTCACTTCATATTATAATTACACCTGTTCTGATGAGGAAAAGACAAATTTTGAAGTGTAAGACAATAGAAAACTCTTCTGTGCTACAGCCTGAGAGCAACAGAACAGGACTGACCCAGTGCAAACATCCCTCTTTATCTTAGCAGGACATGCAAAGATTATTTTTAATCCTTTGAGTGCATTGTACCTTTAAGACAGTGTTTCGGTAACCAAGAAATGCTCACTGCAACATTAAGTATTGATTACTTAAAACTCAGCTCACATTCAGTGTTTTTGTGGTATACTACTGAATTAATGCAATTTGTATTTTCACTCTGCTCTTCTTTCAAGGTCTCAGGTTTCAATGAACCGACAGGCAGCTTAGAGCTCTGACACACTTCTTGGCTTCAGCCTTCTCTATGTACTGTTTGGAAGGGCTGGGTGGCAGCTAACATCTCTTTCAGTCTCTGGTGACACAGACTCAGGCATCAGAGCTGCACTAGAGCAGGCAATGAAAGGACAGCATGCACACAGCTTGATTCGAGTGGCCTCACTGTTCAGGTAGAGCTGCTTAGTGTGTTCCTTACATGCCATGTTTGGAGACTGCAGTCAGTACCAAAAAAGGCACTGTCTGGCAGCTCAGCTTCACTTAATTCTCAGCATAACTAATGAAATAAGGTGTATCTTCTATACTACAGTAGACCTGACAACCAAAGCCGTGCCTCAACACACAGCTGGCCTTCTGTGTGTTATTTTTCCCCTCTGAGCTGCTTTAGTCTTTCCATGTGTCTCCTTATGGGCAACAGGCTGTGTATGGGTTTCTCTGCAGATAGCATTGTTCCCTGCCTTTGAAGTACCTGTGTGTTGTAATGTGCTCTTTTCTTCACACCTCCCTGTGTAACTAGAGGGGTGGTTGCTTTCTAGATAAGGATTGGGAAATGACTGAATGTGTGTATCTATGAAATGTAATCAAACAAAATGAAGGCTGGGACTGACACTTGAAATTTCACTGCGAACATTTTTATGCATGCAAGTTGCTTAGTTGACTTTGGAGAGGCCATTAGTGTTCATAAAGGATATCTGTGTGGAAGAGACAGCATTTCATTTATTGTTATGATAATGTAACTAGCTTGAGGCTGCTAGGACATCATGATAAAGGCTGTCTAAGAAAGATAGCAAGTTCATAAAGTGTTTCATTTTGAGGCACGTAGAGAATTATTAGTGGAGCAGCTGTAACTTTTTATGTCATTTCATAATGCATCTTATGTGCCATTTTGAAATTAAAACCTTCTTTGTGGCTTTGTGTCATGCACCTCATGGCCAACTATCTACCTTCTCTGGAGCATTCCCTGACTGATTCTGCACAAAGGCTCAGACACTGAAGAGGAAGGACGTTTAAAGCACAAAACTGTTTTCCAAGAAGGTAGTTAGGTGATATTGCCAGACTGAACCAACAAGCTGTAAGGAAGAAGCAGTCTGTGTTTCTGCACCCTTGCAGTGGAAGAACTGAGACATTCTCAGGCGTGGCCCTGGCAGACTCCAGTGCCCATGTATTTCTGGAATGAATGCCAGCTGCCTCTCCATCTTCTCACTCACGCATTGCAGCGCTATACAGTCAAAGCCACTACCACTCAGAGTGAGCTCCACAAATTATCTCGGGAGAAATTAATCTAGGACCTTTTGCTCCTAAAAGAAGAGACCCCTGAAACCAGAGTCACGTTACAAGAGGAGAAAAGAGCCTTATACCTGAAGAGCAGAATCTACAACTTGTTTGTGCCTTCACTCCCTGTAAAGGGTGAACCCTAGTGGCGGAGTGCCCTTGCCCCTGCCCCCAGGCGCTGCTGACTGCTGCCCGGGGGTGGGTGCGAGCCTGACGCCAGGTGCAGCTTTTAGCCCAGTCCCGCTCCTGTCTAGCCCCCAGCTTCCTGTTTCGTTCTCTCTCGCCCTGCCTCCCTGCTTGGCAGCGCCGCTCTCCTGTTCCTGCCACTCTTTGTTTTACCATGTGGCAGTTAATCCATGAGGCAGACAAAAACACTGCCATCAATCTGGTTTTATATAGATACATTTTCTATCTTGTTTTCCCTTCCCTATACGTCTTTATAACTCCCCTACCTCAAATACCTTTTATTTCTTGTTAAAGTTTTCTCTTTTGACTTCCAAATTGAAGTGAGACTATTTGGCTGTGTTTTGCCTTTTCCTCTCTACATCTAATCCCTTTTCTTTGAAAAAAAGGGGGCAGGGGGAGGGGGAGGAGAGGGAAAGGCATCCTATAAATTGCTTTTGGTTCTGTTACCTATGTTTGAGTCTCTGGGAAACGTAAACTAGAACCAAGACACTCCTCCAGGAACTCCTGGGCATTTCACCTCAGCCATTAATTCTTACCAACACAATCGCTGTAAACTGAGAACGCATTCTGGCCTCTTTAAACAAAAAGATGGGCACGTGGAGATACATAGTGTAACATTACTGCTGGGTCACAGGAAATGTAAATGACTCCTGCCACTAAGTCCAGGCACAAAACCTGCCTTCACAGACATGAAATAGGTTCCAAAGCATTGTGTGAACTCGGGAAAACTACTGAATCATTTCTTGGTTTAGTGTCTTCATCTCTGAATAAGAAAACTTTTTTTGTAGGGAGGGGCTTAGTTTAGAGGTCCATGGAAAGCTTCTTCTACTCTGAAATAAAATATGACAAATACATGGTAATGTTTTCATGTACATGAAGAAAGCAGCACTAAATCCAGTTGCCTTCTTGTAGGCTTGTAAATAGCAAATTCTTGTGAAGATATGGAAATCTGTGGTATCTTCACACATACACAAACAATCTGTGGCTCAGTCACCAAACATGACCTTGTAGAAACATTACATTCCTATGAGGAGCAAGCCTGGACACCTAAAAGCACTGCTGCAAAATTACAGTATCACAGTCTCACATTATCACCAAGGTTGGAAGAGACCTCACAGATCATCAAGTCCAACCCTTTACCACAGAGCTCAAGGCTAGACCATGGCACCAAGTGCCACGTCCAATCCTGCCTTGAACAGCTCCAGGGACGGCGACTCCACCACCTCCCTGGGCAGCCCATTCCAGTGTCCAATGACTCTCTCAGTGAAGAACTTTCTCCTCACCTCAAGCCTAAATTTCCCCTGGCGCAGCCTGAGGCTGTGTCCTCTTGTTCTGGTGCTGGCTGCCTGAGAGAAGAGAGCAACCTCCTCCTGGCTACAACCACCCCTCAGGTAGTTGTAGACAGCAATAAGGTCTCCCCTGAGCCTCCTCTTCTCCAGGCTAAACAATCCCAGCTCCCTCAGCCTCTCCTCGTAGGGCTGTGCTCGAGGCCTCTCACCAGCCTCGTCGCCCTTCTCTGGATACGCTCAAGCATCTCGATGTCCCTTCTAAACTGGGGGGCCCAGAACTGAACACTTGGTCAGGCAGACCATGAAACATTAGGTTGTTAATAGGGATCCTCAAAGATCTTGTCCAGTTGGAAATGAAAACCTGTTGTTACAAAGGCAGGGAATACACCTTTCCAGTGGATTAACCGCTGGATACCTCATGTCTTTTATTCATATGCCAAAGCTTGTGTAGGAGTAGTGCCCTCTCTTCTCCTTCCCAAAACACTGCTGGAGATAAAGTGAGCTACTGCTTCCTGAGAGCTTCTACTCCCCGCAGGCCATCCTGTCTGAGCCACCTGTGAAACTAGTCATTTTACCTTCTCTTAGCCTTCCTGCAGCAGAAGGCAGGTTCATACAGGTTCCCGTGGTCTGCCCCTGCAAAACTCTGTCTCCCCCTCCAACTGCAGTAACACCTTTGCCTGATATTTTTGTTTGAGTAGGCTACGAGTCAGCAAACACCCTGTCCAGGGCTGCAGGCTAGGGGTCCAAGCACCACTACCACGTTGCTCCCTATTCCACTGCTTGCCTATCTAGTTCAGGGACACAGTCTGTCCCTTCCCTCACCTCTCCTAGGCTCATTCCAATCCCCACCCACCCACACCTTAATCTAATATTTGGCATTTAGATTTGACTGGCTTTTCGACTTAAACAGGTCAGGTTATTTAACAGAGGCTGCTAGATTGCAGTTGCGGTTCTTCATGTGCTGAGTCACCCTGGCAGCAGATGTCATCTGCTTCTCATTTGAGGGAGAGGCACATAGGCAATTAAAAATCCACTGTGCACTGCTAAAATCTTACACAGTTGCATTCAGCAGGGATGTGTGGGAGTTACAAGGCAGTCAAATTACAGGGGGTTCTACTACGAAGCAGAAATTCAGGGTAAAATCCTTTTTACAAGTTCTTGGTTCAGTTCTCCACTTGTGCTTCAGTGAACTGCCTAAATATAGAACACCCAAACCATTGGAAAAGCAAAGGAAATCGAGACCCAGGAAAAAAAAAGACACTGGTGGTGATGCAGGAAATATTTCTGAATTAAACTGTTTCCGCTGTAGCATTTAAAATGTTCTCAGAAGACCACAGTTGTAAAAAAATGAGTCATTCCTTGTCCTGAGTGTAACACTGGCTGAACGTTCTTGACAAGACATTGCAAGGGATCTGTGTGACAGTAGGATAAACTGTGTTTGTTTTTACAGACATGTATAAAAATACACACCACTAGAAAATCAAAGCAACAGGCACAACAGACCAAAGGCTTCCCACAGGAGACAGAGAGCCTAATTCTCCAGGAGCCAAAGACCCCAGCTGCTCTCAGAGCTGAGAATGTCACTTGCTGTCAAGACCTGACCCAGAAGAAAGGAAATCGGGATTGCATTTTACTATTTTGGCACAACAGATTTCAACAGCTGCAAGCAGGGTTAATGAACTGCAAGTCGATTTCCAGAGGTATAAACCTCACAATCAGGCACATCTGTGTCCCTGAAAATCCATCAAAACCATTGCAAAACCAAGGTCCTTTGTATGTGGCTCAAGCTGCTGAAGTGGAAGAGGACACCCTGAGTAAGTGTAGGTCAAATGAGGTTAAGCTTCCTTTCTTCAAAGAGTTATCTGGAAAGGATTACGAATCCAGCAGCAGCACTGACCATCAAATGTGCTCAGATGTCTCAGCTGCACTGATGCTATCTTCCAGCAAAAAGATATATTTGTTCTTGTAGGTGTTTATGGCACTTGCTGGCATCTGAGATTAGGAAACGATACATTTCTAGACTTGTATTTGTTGACTTGCATTTGTTGTTAAGTTTTTATTGGAACATTTGCAGCCAGTGATATTCTTCTGAATTGAAATTTCTGTTAAGTGCAGCCTTCTGGCTGATTAGATGAGTTCATGGTTACAGCCCTATTTTACTCTTCCTACGTGGCACTGCAAGTTCTGAAAGCAAAACATTTTAACCTTAAAACTGTCTTGGATGTAACTGCAGAACTTCTGTCTCATTCCTGGACCTTTAAATCACTTTCAGACCAGTATCTCACTTTAGTTTATGTCAACAGGGTTTCGGAGGAGGGAGGCATGTCACCATTTTGTCATTTCTGATCTTAAAGAGGCTAAATGTTTTTATAAGAGGGAAGAAAAATATTTGTAGGGCTAACTAGGGGATTTGGAATATCGAGTTCAAATTGATAAGATTTCAGGCACTATTTTCCCAGAAGGTGGCTTAGAAATACCTTCCATGTGACACAGAATCCCCCCCAAATCTGGGAGACTCACAGAGGTGAAGATTGTACAGTTTCATAGAGCTTTATCTTTCCACACCTATGCCAACATTGCTCCTGCAGAACTCAGTCTCTCAGGAATCTCTACATGCTGTTAGGAGCAAATTTAGTACAGTGGATCTGGAAAACACTTCAGATTATACCACGATTTTTGGATTATTTGTGGTATTTTTGTTGGCTTTGTTTGTTGGTTTGTGTCATTGGGGTTTTTTTCTTCCTTTTTTTTTTTTTTTTCCCCCTCTTCTCCTGAGATCTATTAATTAGGACATTTGACTAGACTGGTGAAAAAAAAATCTTAGGAANGGGGTTGGTTTCTTGTGCCAGGCAACCAGCAACAGGACAAGGGGACACAGCCTCAAGTTGTGCCAGGGGAGGTCTAGGCTGGATGTTAGGAGGAAGTTCTTCACAGAGAGAGTGATTGGCATTGGAATGGGCTGCCCAGGGAGGTGGTGGAGTCACTGTCCCTGGAGGTGTTCAAGAAAAGACTGGATGAGGCACTTAGTGCCATGGTCTAGTTGATTGGCCAGGGCTGGGTGCTAGGTTGGACTGGATGATCTTGGAGGTCTCTTCCAACCTGGTTGATTCTATGATTCTATGATCTGTAGTGCCCAGGAAACAAAACCATGACTTATATTCAGTCCTGGTATAAGCAGCTCTATTTTAATTTTCTGTGATTATTTATTTTGTAGCTCAGAGTAGAAACTTATTCAGAACTCTCTGTCTGCAGTGCTTATGTAAGTTTTCTCCACTCACCCTCTGCTTCTGTAGGCGTTACTTTTGCACACACACAAAAAAGGAGATGCAAATACACTTCTAAAAATGCAAGCTGCATAAGCCTTGCTACCTGATAGGAAATATGGGCCAGTGGGAGACTGCAACTTGAGCAAGTCTAGAGGAGCCAAAGTAAGTTCTGATCAGACTAAGTCTTTCTTTGGATATAATCAAATCAACATACAGTGTGCTTGGCACTTCATTTGTTGTGATATTCTCCTCTTTCTTGCTGTTTGGATTCAGTGACTCCATACACATGACTGTTTTGGGTTATTTTTTTAACAGCCAGTGAGTGATTTTCCACATTCTTTCTGCTCTCAAGGTTAGATCACTGAAGCTATTATCCTTGGGTGAGTTTCATGCATATGGACTGTTGACTACCTTCCTGGTTTGGTTTCCTACCAATGTGAACATTTTTGTCAAAGGAGCTCCCTCCTGTAGCGGTGCAAGTGTTGTATGGATGCTGGGATGTGTCTCATTTAGTGTCATTTGTGAAGTAGCTGGAGGTGTCAAAAAAAAAAAGAAATTAAGGCTACTCTAAAAACAGCCTGCACTGTCAGCAGCAAATATGAGATAAACTGCTAGCTGAAATGTCTGCTTTCTTGCAAGAAGGCTTAGTAAGTACATAGAAATTCAGTCAGTGAAGAGAATAGAAATCCTCCAATGCCAGCAAACTGGGAAAGTTTGTATAATATGGCTCAGTCATTCTTGCTCTCATTAGAGATGCAGAGTTTAGTTTTGCAAGAGACCTAGGAGAATGCCTAGTTCTCAAGAAATTAAAGCATCCAGTTAAAGTAAATTGGCCTAACTACTGCATTCAGAGAGAGTGCCTTCTTCTCCTCCCTGTTCTCTCCATCTTATAAAACCAACATACAAATTCATGATTTGTAGTGAGGAAGTTCTTCCCAGAGAGAGTGATTTGCCATTGGAATGGGCTGCCCAGGGAGGTGGTGGAGTCACCGTCCCTGGGGGTGTTCAGGAAAAGCCTGGATGAGGCACTTAGTGCCATGGTCTAGTTGACTGGATAGGGCTGGGTGCTAGGTTGGACTGGATGATCTTGGAGGTCTTTTCCAACCTAGTTGATTCTATTCTATTCTATTCTATTCTATTCTATTCTATTCTAGTTTAAATTTAGAGCCACAGGAAGCCATTTAAACCTACAGCATAAGAAAAAAACTGGCTGACACCATCACCATGGGTTTAGAGGCTTGTACCAAAGCTAGCACACAAAGCATCCTGCATTTCAAACAGCTCATTCACAAAATCTGTGTACTACATTCTGAAGGGAGTAAAATCCTGTTTGCCTTTTGGGAGTTGTCACATTGAAGCCAATTGGATTACTCACTTGTTTGAGGCAAGCAAGATTTAACCCTCTAAGAAACAAAATGAACTTGCTAAATGAAAGGGATTAGGTTTTTTCTATATAATGCTGTTAAAAAAACCAAACAAACAACAAAAACAAAATCACAACAAAACAAAAACACCCCCAACTCCCAAAATATAAAGTATCTCTCCTTCCCCTCTTTCTCTCTCTCTTTTTGTTGTTGTTGTACAATATGAAACTAGAAGCTGAACAGGACTTCTGTGCCCCAAGCATCTTAATTTTAGTTGCTAGCTTCTTTGTCTTGCCATGTTTAAGTCAGTATGTCAGTGCTAATGAATGCTTTTCAGTGCATCATATCAGGCTAAATTGTTTATGGAGGGTGGAGCCACCGTCCTGCTTTGGTGTTTGAAATAGGGTATGCTGTTTGCACTCAAATCCAGACTAATTTACAGGGGGTTTAACATTGGGCATAGTTTCTGACTTGGAAGTGCTGGAGGCTGGTGAGCCAGCTGTAGGTTTTTGCCATTCATGGAATGTATTGATACTGGAAAATATGATGCCTGTGATGGTGGTTTACGAAGGAACAGTCAAGTCTTTGACCCTTTCTTGAAAAGGAGATGAAACTTAGATTCAGTGTCTTTGGGTGACCTTTGCATTTTGATTCTTTCAGCACAGAAGGAACAATTCTGTCAAAGTAGTTAAGCAACAGATCCTCTTGTCCACTACATGTCTCCCATTTTGTCATCTTTCCCAGACATCTGAGACAAAAGTCACTGAGCAATCCTAGATTTCCATGATCTTCCTGGAAGCTGTACATGCTTCCAGGTACATCCTCTTTCATGATCATTGTATATTGGGCTTCTGCTCGTGAGCTCTGCTACAGTGGTGGCAGCCCCTGATTTGAGAAGCTGGACATGGGCATGGACATGGGCAGTAGGAAACAGATCCAGTCTTCCTCCTGCAAAAGCAGGGAGGGGCAGCACCTCTAAAACAAATCTGGTTCACAAAGTGATACTATCCAGGGCCACATCCAGGAGGAAGGTGACCACCAGACCAAGACAGTCTACTTGGTATTCTCTGCATTCTTACCATTATGTGGCTCACTAATCTTCCCAGTTTTTGCTAAAGATATGTTCTATCGTGAACTTCATCCTCCTAGCACTTATAGTCTGTTTTGAACCCTGAAACCAGAAACTTGGAGCAGCATCTGTATCGCATGTAATGATAATTCTCCATGGGGAGGGTCCTTACAGCAATGCCAGGTTTATGCATCTTCTCAAGACAGGGGACAATATACAAATGAGTGAGATGAGAGTGTGGCAGAATTATAGACCCTCTCTTTGGAAGATCTCTGAGAAACACAGGAGTGCTTCTCTTCTGTTGATATATGTAAGAGGACTTTTGCAGAGAGAGGAGCAGATTGGAAGCTTTCAATGTGAAGGTTTCTGAATTTGATCAGTATGAGCCTGTTACTGATTGTAGTGCTGTCTCTGAATTAGTTTGTACTCCAACCTCAATTCAGAGAGACCCAGCAGAAGAGTGACTTCATAGTGGATAGTCTCTTCAATCAATGATAAAAACATTTGGACATTATGACAGTTCTTATCAAGGCCAAGATTCAACACAGGAGGATGCAGCATACATGGAAAGAGAGATTTACATGCGTGTTTGTTCTCTACATAAATCTATCTGCCTCATGAAAACCAGCTGTGAGCTCCACAGACCCAGGGTAGCTGTAAGACGCAAAGACTCAAGATTTATTATTTCTTTGAATTCTTCAGCAATAATGTTATTTATCTGGCAAATGACAGATCTCTTGGTGGCAAGAATTTAATGTTTAACCAGACTGATATTTGAAGTAACCTGAAAAGTTTGCATCTGTTAAGCAAGTAAGAGAAGGAAATAAAAGTTTGCTAAGACACAGCTGTAACCCTTGAGCAAAACAAAATCCACTCTGGCACGGTGCTGCCCTTTTGAGTCCATCTACTACAGTGTGCAGAGTAGACTGATAACTTTTGTTTTCCCCTCCAGAAAGTCTCTGGCTTACTCAGGGTGGTACTGAGGAGCAGATGGTATTAGCTGAGAAGCAAGTGATGTCAAAGATGAATGTTGTGAATAAGCTGAATGATCAAACTGTGCTGCAAGCTTAATTCAGTTTAGTGTAATAGATCTCTTGGACTATAGTGTAATAGATCTCTTGGACTACACCATTTTTCTTGTTGCTGCTTAGGCAGCCAA
Source organism: Tricholaema leucomelas (assembly GCA_013400475.1). Classification (NCBI taxonomy): domain Eukaryota; kingdom Metazoa; phylum Chordata; class Aves; order Piciformes; family Lybiidae; genus Tricholaema lacrymosa; species Tricholaema leucomelas. The sequence continues at coordinate 29,729 of WAAF01011116.1, read as the reverse complement.
AGCCTAAGGCCTCTGTTGCTGAGGAACAAACAGTGTAGGTTTGCTTATACCTCTGTTGTGCTAATTACTTTTGCCCAGCTGCTGCAGAAAACATGTGCCCTGTGGTGACAGTTGAAGTTGTCACCTCATCATCACACAAAGGCAGCTTTCCTCTTGTGAATCTCTGGATAAGTCAGAAACAGAGGGAAAGAAGTTCAGTCAGGAGAAAAGCTACAGTCTTGTCATGACAAGTGTTATCCAGTGTTGGCCTGTGGATTTTCCACCACTAGTGTAGGGAGGAAGCAGGAAAGGCTTGTCCTTGCTTCAGAGAAGCAAGTAAAGCACTGTGTGTGAAGGGATGCAGCAGCTGATGGGAGGAAGAAGAGAGCATGTAAAACCTGGGAGATGCTCTGCTCTGCTGGATGCTGTACCCAGTTCTCAAACAGTTACAGGAGGAGAGAGCCATGCCCACTCACAGCCACTCACTGAGGGTGCTCCTGGGAGTCGCTCCTGCCTAGCTGAGCGTCGACCCTACCTGCATCCCAGACAAGGACCAAGCATTTTCCCCTGTAGAATTTTCTTTTCTTGGATCTGCTGCCCCAGGGCATAGAGGCACCAGCCATTGTAGAGGCAAAGCGCTCTTCAGCATTGGCCTCTTCTACAATTCCAGGCCAGAGATGGGTGATGCTGCATGGAGATTCCATTAAACTGTTCACTTTTTCTTCTAATCTACCAGAAGACTTTGCCAAGGTATTGTTGAATGCAACAGAAATGCCTTGGACCTTAGTAGTGTCCTTAGCTCCTGTAAATCATAGGAGTGGTGAGTGTCACAGTGTGCATTATCTTCTAAAGAGGCTTTTTCTTATTGCAGTGCCAAGCTAGGAGAGAGCATGAAAAGATCAAGGCAGGCAGTGACTATTATTGGAGTTGTTGTGCTGTTCAAGGCTTGAAAAGCGCTGCTCTGAGCCATTGTCAAATGACCCCTGCTTTTAGTGCAGCTGGGTGGATACTCTCTAGTATAGGGCTGTTGGGCTGAATCCAGCCCTAAGTCTTTGAGAACTAGGCTACTGTGAGGAGTGACACAAAGCTCTTTTCTACATGGGAATATAAAGACAGGAGTAGCTTAGAAAAAACAAAAAGTCCAAGTATTTCTATTTTAAGTACTTATCAAGAAATAAAGAGGTGCAGCTTGTTTTCCCTGGTTTGCATTTCAACAATTGAGAGTAGTGCCACAGTAACTGTGCCAGAGCTGAACTGGCAGCCTTGACTCCAGGGCACGCTCAATGGGGTGAGGCCACGCGGGATGCCCTGTGGTGCTGCCTACAGCCTAGCCGCTTGCAGGCTTCTGCACCTGGAGCTCCTGCAATAGGTGAGAAATGTTCCTACAGCTTTTGCTTTCATGATGCTTAATATCTGCCAGGCTGCACTGGGATAAAAGCACAATATCAGATCAACTGCACTAGCAGCAAAATATTATTAACTCTGCATTTTCTTACCATACAAAGGCAAGTCCTGGGATCCTTGGATACAGAGTCTCATTCTGCAGAGCAGATTTTATTTTAACAGTATCACCAAGGTTGGAAGAGACCTCATAGATCATCAAGTCCAACCCATTACCACAGAGCTCAAGGCTAGACCATGGCACCAAGTGCCACGTCCAATCCTGCCTTGAACAGCTCCAGGGACGGCGACTCCACCACCTCCCTGGGCAGCCCATTCCAGTAGCCAATGACTCTCTCAGGGAAGAACTTTCTCCTCACCTCAAGCCTAAATTTCCCCTGGTGTAGCTTGAGGCTGTGTCCTCTTGTTCTGGTGCTGGCCGCCTGAGAGAAGAGAGCAACCTCCTCCTGGCTACAGCCACCCCTCAGGTAGTTGTAGACAGCAATAAGGTCTCCCCTGAGCCTCCTCTTCTCCAGGCTAAACAATCCCAGCTCCCTCAGCCTCTCCTCATAGGGCTGTGCTCGAGGCCTCTCACCAGCCTTGTTGCCCTTCTCTGGACACGTTCAAGCATCTCAATGTCCCTCTTAAACTGGGGGGCCCAGAAATGGACACAGTTCTTGGAACCAGACACTCAGCTGATGTAAGTAAGTATATCTCCACATTGTAGCTACCCTGATTTGCACTAGCTGCAACGCTGACCCTGTGTTGATTGCACACGTTACAGTTCTCTGGAACTTCTCTTGCCACAAACTGCAATCAAAATCATTTATTGGACGGTGAAATGATATCTTTGTGATTATGATTACACTTTAAGGATGATTTTGTCCTTCCACAAACATAACATACACAGTCTGCCTAGGAGTTTTGAGAAAAAAATGCTTGTGCACAATCACTACACACAAAGCAATAAAGTAAATTGTTTTCACTTCTAAGCACAGTTGTTATTCCTGACTTTAAATCTGTCTATCTGCATGCAATTTGTCCTCTTAGGAACTGCTGATGATTACTTGCCTATTTCTTTCATTCCTGGCATCACTCATCCCCAAGGCAGTGCCTGCTAATTTCATATGTAGCCTGGTTTAACTAGCCCAGTTATTCAGCAGTCTTTAGACAGAGAGAACTAGATTTCTGAACTCAAATCAGCGGCAATCAGGCTGAAGGTGAAGAGCCTGAATCATTTTAGTGCAGTATCTATTTACAGGCCTGTGCCTGCATCCTTCAGGGTGCTGGATGGTTTGGCAGGAAAAGACGTGTCCCTGTGGTAGGACAGGGGCAAGCAGCTACTCCATCTTCTATGAACAGTTCATTTTCCTAGCCTGAACTGGTCTAGTTTTTCCACCCTGTTTTAACCTCTTTTGGTGAGAAATATTAACTCAACACTCTGAGGACCATAGGCTTGTGCTTCCCCACAAGGGGCAGCAGCAGGACAAGAACTCTTGGCTCACTTGGCCTGGAGGGTTTGTCCTGAGACCAGCCAGTGTGGGCCACTCTCCATACTCTTTGCTTCTGAGGAGCTATGCAACAGCTTATGGCAGTGATGGGCAATCTAGGCGGAGACCAGTACACGTGAGCTGCTTTGAGCATCAGGATACTCTGTGCTTTTGGTGTCTCCTCTTTGCCTGTCAGGATGCTCCCTTCCATTTATGTCCCATTCTCCCAGAGACATGTGGGAGAAGCTCAGACTCTCTAAATGCCAGACATTGTTCCATCTAAATCTGCATCTGCCCAACCAAGTAAACATTCCTTCCACCCTTCATACCTGCCCTATTTAAGCACCAGTGCCTTTTACACAACTCAAAGCGTGCTCCAGACTTTTGGAAGTCATGCATTGAAGTGCCTGTCAGGCAGCTTACTGTGTGGTAGTCTGAGGCTTGGAGCAGAGGCTGTCATTTTATGTGAATGGAGGCCATTTCCCTTACAATGACCTTACCAGTGAGCATTTCCAGTAACCTTCAAAAATTTCTTACAGAGCTATCAAGGGGGTGGCAGAAGACCCTTTTTGAGGGACACACATATAGACACAGACATTTATCAGTTTTCAGAAAGAAGAAAGAAACTCAGCAGCAGACGTTAGTACTTAAGATTTCTTCCCTAGATTTCAATCCTGATGGTGTGTAATGAATAGAGACTGTGTAAAAGAAGGAAAATAATTAGATCCCTTAAGTTTTTGCATCTAAATTGATGCAGACACCATAACCAAGTATTATTCTGTGAACTCTACAGGCATCTGCAATTTCAGAGCCACTTCAGATATTACAAATCTAGAATCTGCTCTGCATTTTCATCAGAAGTATTACCAGTTATTTCTTCCTAAATCTCCATTTACATGCATAAGGGAGTAGATTTACTGCTCTCTTTCTGTTTGGGTTTCAGTCCTTCCATCATACTGCATGGAGGTATGATTTATTTGTCCTTGTAAGAAGCCATAATTAAAGAACAGATTGATTATGCAATGTCTGACATAACTGCAGATTATGCCTTGCAAGTCAGTTTTGAATCTAGGGAGTATGACACAGCCGAGACTGCTTATGGTTTAATGTTATATGGGAGGAATTTATGGGAGATACTTCGAAGCAGAAATCAGATTAAAAGAGAGAATTATTATTCTTTGTTTGCCTAAATATGAACATAAATAAGATTGTACATAGATTTTCTACACTAGTCAAGGAAAAGGATTAGGAACACTTCATCTAAGTGACAGCATTATTAAATTTTCTCTTGATATGTGAAAAGCTTCATTCTGTAATTTAAAAAGCAATGACATAGTTATTAGACCAAATGGACCAGTATTCCTTTAAATGATTGCCACATGCACAAAAAATATGGAGCATTCAAAAAATACCCCAGAGTGTAATCAATGTAACAGCAGGACTAACCATCAATAAAGCAGAGATAGCATTCATTCAGCCACTGCAGGCCCATTTGAATATGGAAACACACTCCAGCCTCAAGCTCCTGAGAAATGCTTACAGAGGATGAAGAGAAAACAGCTGTAGAATGTCAGCCACCTTGATGTGCTTTTTATTAAGTGAGGAAGGAGCCTGGATCGGTTTTGCCTGCAGATCTGGGTTTACCTGTGTCATAAGAAAAACTGAAAAGCCTTTGTTTGGAGTTATTAAGAAAGAAAAAAAAGTAGAGACTTAATCCAGTCCTTTTCCTGTCCAGCACTTGCTGAGACTTTATTAGCCAGCATTGTTCACATCTGCTTATAGGAAGCACTCCAGAGGGGCATGTGACCCAGCTGTTGCTATGGTATCAACAGAAGAAACAGTGGTGAGAACATCTCCACCTGACACCTGAGTTAAAGAGACAGTGCCAAAAAGATGATTTGAGCATATTTAACCTTCATTTGTCAGATTTTTCTGAAAGAATATTTATCACTCCAGTGAGAACTAAAAGAACCTGGAGCCTCTGCAGGGGAAGGATGACAATATCAATAATGCTGTCATGTGATTTCTTTTTAAATGCCTCCTTAATTTAATAGAATGGCATCTGCTTTAAACTGAGTTCTGAAAACATTCACTAAGCCTAATTCTTCATCAGTGCAAGAGGATAGATACCTAATTCATTACAGAAATGAAGGTGTAGAATCATAGCATCATAGAATCATAGAATAAACTAGGTTGGAAGAGACCTCCAAGATCATCCAGTCCAACCTAGCACCCAACCCTGTTCAATCAACCAGACCATGGCACTAAGTGCCTCATCCAGGCTTTTCTTGAACGCCTTCAGGGACAGCAACTCCACCACCTCCCTGGGCAGCCCATTCCAATGCCAATCACTCCCTCTGGGAAGAATTTCCTCCTAACATCCAGCCTAGACCTCCCCCGGCACAACTTGAGGCTGTGTCCCTTTGTTCTATTGCTGGTTGCCTGGGAGAAGAGACCAACCCCCACCTGGCTACAGCCTCCCTTCAGGTAGTTGTAGACAGCAATGAGGTCAGCCCTGAGCCTCCTCTTCTCCAGGCTAAACAACCCCAGCTGCTTCAGCCTCTCCTCATAGGGTTTGTGTTCCAGGCCTCTCACCAGCTTTGTCACCCTTCTCTGGACACATTCCAGCACCTCAACATCTCTCTTGGATTGAGGAGCCCAGAACTGGACACAGTACTCAAGGTGTGGCCTGACCAGTGTTGAGTACAGGGGAAGAATAACCTCCCTTGTCCTACTGGCCACAGTGTTCCTGATCCAGGCCAGGGTGACATTGACTCTCTTGGCTAGCACCTTGTTCCAATCACTCTCTCTCCTCATACCTGATACCAGCCAGAGTATAGATGATATGAAGACCTCAAAATCTCATTACCAAAGCAATGCTGGCCACCCTAATACCTGCTGCTACATTACGCAGACAGCCTACTAGAAACATAGATACACAGAATGAGGTTTGGGGACTGTTTTTGCATTTCCTTCAGATGGAGTTATTCCAAGAGGTATCAACTGAAAAGCAGTGGAATTCCAAGAAGTGTTTGCAAGACAGCTAGCAATTTGGAGCCTGCAGAGGCTTGGAAGACTGGGTTTTCCCCTTGTTTTTGCTGCTACTTCCCTTCAGTGGGTCAGTAAGAAATACTGGGATTAATTTCCTGTCTCTTGCATGCTCGTGGCCAGCCAGGCTCAGCCTGTGATAATCGATTTTGTGAAAGTGAAAACAATGGAGCATCCCATGCTCTGGTCTCTGGAATTCTTCCATGGATAAGAGAGCACCTGTTTGATATGTTATTTGGTCATAAAGTGGCTGTGAAGTAGCTGTCCTTGTTCCCAAGGAAGTTTTTTGTTTGTGTCACCCCATCCTTAAAGTTTTGGGGCCACTTTCTATGCCCGGGCATCAGTTTACAGCCACTCAACATGCTCTGAGTGGAGGGGCTCTGAGGCAGAAGCCCAGCAGAGGCCAGAGCAATGAGCACTGTGGGAACTCATGTTGCTTCACCCACCTGTCCAGGTGAAGCTATAAATCTCCCCATTGAATGCCTGTCTTTCTCCTCTGACATGATGTAGCTGTTGGTGATTGTAGCAGTGCTCAGAAGAGCCTATAGAACTTGCCTCCTCTGGCCCATTCTTGGGAAGCAGTGTACTGAGGTGTGCCAGTGTTCCCCCAGCCAGGAAGAGCTGAGGTTTAGGATTTCACAGTATCACAGTATCACAGTATCACCAAGGTTGGAAGAGACCTCATAGATCATCAAGTCCAACCTGTTACCACAGAGCTCAAGGCTAGACCATGGCACCAAGCGCCACGTCCAATCCTGTTGGAGGAAGCTTCAAGTAACACTGACTTCATCATGAAGTTTCCTCTATTTCTAGCATTAGCCTTGATGTCAATAACCTCTCAGAGCCACCACCACGTCCTCAGAACTGCTGTGTTCCTTGTAAAGACAGAGGACCAGGCATAATGCTAATGAAAGGACAACGCATGCTGCGTTGAACAGCTGCAATCAAGAAATCTGCTTTCTTGGCTTGAACACAGATAGTTTGCTCTGGTTAAGTGTGGCGAGGGTTTAAAAATGTATTTCTTCTCCCTGGTTCCTCTTCACTATTATAGACTTCATGAATTAATCAGGAGAATACTTGGTACAGTAGGTGGAGATATGAGAGGCTGTTTATGTTCAGCAGGAACACAAAATGCTTTGTAAAACTGACCTATAAAACAAAGACTTGCAAGGGTTGTATGCAGTTCAATAGCTCACTTCCACAACCTGACAATAAAATATGCACAATCTGGTATTATATGGCTTTTTCCCCCCCCCCGATAGAATATGAATAATTTAATTGTTGTTTTTTTTTTCAACCACAGACCTCTTGCCATGACTCAGTCAAACTTTATAATCCTAGAATGTATTGCCCTGCAAATTGAACCCGGAGACATCCCATTCTGCACAAGTAGTCCTGCTATGCACATTAGACAAGACAGCAGGGCTAGGCTGAGAGTTTGGATAAGAAGAAGTGCCTCTCATGCTTCCAAGATATTTCTTATAATTGGCCTCTGAGTGTTCATCTGCTAATTCCATGGCAGAGGAAGGCTGCAACTTCCAGTAACGCAGAAGGAGTACTTCAGGGCAACACTCCTCAGTTTAGAAGTGCTGATAAGTCAGCTTGTCAAAATGCTGATAAAGAAGCAACAGAGAAGTCTGGGAACTTCCACTGAAGGGCTGTTCAGCATGCTGGTGAAGGCAGTTAGTGAGGCTGGTGCCTAGGTCATGTCTGCCCCTTGCTTTGCCTCTAACCACTCAACCTCTCTTCAATTATGTCTGGCACTAAACCTTTGTTTGCAGGCTTCTTTCTGTTGATTACCTCAGAATACTAATGTCTTGGGGGGGTTCCTTGCTTTGATTAATTTTACTTGTCCAAAATCACAGCTTTCCTTCAGAAAAGGAATATCTTTGCCAGGTATGCTACTGGAGGTGGGAATGTATCTGATAGCCAGTTCTTCTCTTTCTTTTCTCTACAGAACCTACTTAATTGCACTGTCTATTGCCATCACAAGTGACTATTTCACAGTATCACAGTCTCACAGTATCACCAAGGTTGGAAGAGACCTCATAGATCATCAAGTCCAACCCCTTACCACAGAGCTCAAGGCTTGTGCTCGAGGCCTCTCACCAGCCTCACTGCCCTTCTCTGGACACATTCAAACATCAAGCCTGGGGAAATTTTCTTTATATATTTAGTGAACGATTTAATAACTTTTATAGCAGCCTCATTATGAGTCTCTTCCAATCAAATTTTTCCCTTTGTCTATGTATTTTTGCATCTTTGCCTTGGCTTTCTTTACCTAAAACTTTGAACAAGTGTTGTTTTTAATTAAAAAAGGTTATTTAAACCACAAGAATTTTCTTTGCCTTTTGCTTCTGTATATCCAATTGACTTTTCCTTCTCTTCCCACACCCTTTGCACTGTTGTATTTGCCTTTCTGCACTTCTGCTGCTGAGCCTGTGCACTAGTGTGATCTCACCTCTGCTACAGTTCTTAGTCATTTCCTCTTGCTTTGTGCAATCCCATTTCCCTTCAGTCCCTAGCTGCCAGCCCTCTGTATCCCTGCGGCAGGCTCCTATTTCCGTTAACAGTGGGAGGTTACAAATACATCTATATCTATATCTATATCTATATCTATATCTATATCTATATCTATGTCTATATCTATATCTATGTCTCTATCTCTATATATATCCAGTCAGCTCTTGAGTGGCTGGTCAGCTGCAGATATCAGTCTGTCATTATTCCAGTGGCCATATAGAATTGACATACGAGAATATGAAGGTCTAGGTCAGCATGAGCAAACTAGTCAAAGCTGACTGTGCATGTCCTGCATGTCTCCAGATATACTCTCTTGCCTATTTATAATTCCTTCTCATTTGGAAGCCAAGCTTATTACTTTCAATAAACAATTTGCTTGGAAAGTAACCTTTGTAGTCTTGCTGATTTAGTGACCATTGCTGAGTTGCCCTAAATTATTTCCTTAGCTACGTTTTTATTAAGAAGCCCAGGTTGTTTTAGTATGAGGTAGGTTCCCAGGAATGAAAGATTAACACCACCAGGGTTTCCCTGGAGATTTCAGAATGTGAAATGGCAAATTTCTGGTGTAGAGAAGGCAAAAAATCCTGTTATGGCAATGTGTTCACAGCTGCAAAGAGGGGGCAAAGCCTCATAAAGTGAGACCAATAAACCAAACAATAAATTAAGTATGAAAGTCGTGACTGGTGGCACTACATTAAAATGTTATCTTTGAGATGTATGACAGCCATGGATGAACTCACTTTTGTCTCATGAAAGTGGGTGGGATCAGGGTAATTTAATCTGTTGAGAAGCAGGGAAGAAACACTGAATGTTGATACTTTGGTAACTGTCTATAGACAAAATGACAGTGAGAGCCAAAGGCAAAACAATATGTAGTGGCAACATATACAAAACTGTTTAAAAGATCTAGCATGTCAGAAATGGAAATGAAGTTTTGCAAAGAGGCATGTTCTTCGGGAGAATACCACTTTCTTTCCTGTGTTTTATACTTTCTAGAGCTCATGGTGTGTTTTGTTTGCTAAGTGTACCTACCCATTGCCCAGGGAGAAGCAATATTCTTTTTTCAATAGAGTGAGCAGCTGATATTAAGAAAGGATTGTGAGCATGATGGCAGAGAAGTTAAATTTGTTGACTCTTTTTACTAGCTTTCACATACAGCTTTCAGAATTAGCTCTAGTGAACATGTACTTCTGTTAGGAACCTAAATTTCAGTTAGTTCAGCTTACAGTTAAGTAATGATTAAAAAAATAAATAATAAATACTCCAAACAGGCCTGAAATTTGGCAATAGAATGTGGTGATTTACTTGAAAAGTAAGTGGGCAGCTAGCTAGTTTATCAGAAACAAATCTCCCTTCCCCAGTACTTGCTAACTTCCTCTGAAAGATGTAGCTGTTGATGTTTTGCAATGATACTCTGAGTACAAAGAATGTGTTAAATGGCTGTGTTCCAAGCACACATGGTAGTGGCTTTGTTACGACCTAACCACACACTATATGAGGCAGTGTTTTCAAGCCACAGCAGTGACTTTTAAGAGATAAATATAACTGGAAAACCAGGCAAGTTTTCTTCAAGTCTAGAATGAAAGCAGTTGAACTCAAAGCTAAACACAGATTCAGAACAATTGCTGTAAATTTAACTTTCAAATCTCTGTAAGATTCTTTGTTTGACATTGTCTTAAGATTTGTGGGTCCTTAACAAAGAATTAATTTAAGATCCCAATTTGAATGTCTGCCTGATTTTTCTGCATGCAACAGTTTTGCTACCTGACAGCTGCTTTAATCTACAGGCATTAGCAGTACATGTGATATGCTGTTTTATAAAGACTACATATTGTACAGCACAGCACTTAAGGTATAAAATGCACTCAGCTGAAACAAGAGTACTATGACTCCAGCCTCAAAGAAGTCAGGCATCTTTAAAACTTATTCCTAACAGCCTATGGCTCTGAGTAAACTGTTTTTTGTTAGCAGAGTTTGAGTTCAGGCTTGTTCCTCAAGTTGAGTGCTACAGAAGCTATAGCTTCTATAAAAGCTATAAAAATCTACAGAAACAAGACCCAACTGGAAGGAGCACAAACTAGAAAAGGAAAACGAGGGATGTACCAATAAACTCTGTAACCTGTTTCTTCCCTGGAGGGTGCCTGAAGTGCACTACCATGGAGAGTTCACTACTCTGTAAATACAGAAGTTTCAAAGATGTATTGCCCTCAATTACTGGAAACCCCTTCTAAAGCAAAGGAGTCATGCATCCTAAAAGCATTAACACTGGCAGATCCACTCCAAGTTCTTTGCTCAAATAGTGTCAGCCCAAAATGTTACTCTGAGTGCTGCCCATTCTATCCCACACTGCAAGGGAACAGCAAAGCACCATTATTTGAATTACACATTTGGTCCCCAGGCTGCATTAAGCTCTTAGAAAAGGGCTCTCAAACTTCATCTCTCTAGAAGCAGTAGATAAAATAGAGTGAAATATGAAGCACAAGGGAAAGAAAAGAACTCTACCAAATGAGAAAAAGAATATTGGACTTTGTTTCTTCTGAGAATGCTGTCAGGTTAGTATAAAACGCTGGTGTTCAAACAGATCTGCTCATTTACAGTTCAGGCTGTACAATGACACTGAGCTAACAGATGTTTCTGAATGTTGAAGGACACTATTCTCTGTAGGACTTCATGCTCCAATGGAATTTAGCCATTAAGATCAAATTATAGAATCAGAAAGAACCAAGCCTTGTGTAATAACACTTGTAGGATCCAGAAGTGAGGCAAGATCCATTTATAATCATTCTGCTTTTTCCATATCATATTATATCAAGATTTTCTGTAGATACTGCTAGGACAACAAGGAAGCAGCAAAAACAAAGCAGAAAGGAGACCCTAGAACTTAAATATGTGTGTTGAGCACCATCTGCTTTTACTACAGTCACTCTTCCGTACACACAGTCACTCATCTTCCTTGTCTCTTCTGAGTCAAAGACTAAGTCAGATTCAGCCAGAAGGTGGCCTAATTAGATTGCTTTTATATTCAAGGTAACACCACCTGGAGTCATTAACACTATAAATTATAGCAGTTCTCTCATGACAGAGCATTGTAGTGCTTGATCAATAGGAGAAGGCAGACCTGAGTAGCTTTAGAAATCAAGACAGAATGAATAAGAAGAGCATGGGAGGCTTCTGGGGCTGCATCTCAGTGAGCTTTATGAAACAACATTATGTATGAAGCGTAAGAGGATGGCTTAGACAACAGAAAACATCATCATGGATAGTGTTCATGCTTTATGGACTTAGCATCAAGTTTTAGTCTCTAAATGTGTGCTTCCATTTTTGAAACAGAGGGGAAAAATAAGAAGAAAGGTATTTTGAATACCAAGAACACTGCTGTAGGGATATCTTATCAAAGTGCCCAGGCCACATGTAGTTCCTGGCTCCTAATTTATTTAAAAAAACTTCAGGCACAGGAGTAGAGGAGGCAGAGACAGAGTCTTTGCCTGTTATCACTGCTCTTTGGAGATATGGAAGCATGAAGACGTCGCACAGCAAACCCCTCAGCAGAGTTTGGTGGCACTGGTGATATGACATGGTCAACTTTAACCATTTTTTCACAATCTGATGTTAAAAATGCCCTGGCATTTAAAAAGACATGAAAATAAGGCCTTGTTTTGATGCATTTACAAAGGCACCTGAAATCAAGCCACTATTCAAACACATCTTTGCCAGGAACCTTATTCAGAAAGAGCTTCGCAAAGCACAGCTGTTAGAAGTCTGACATCTGATAGAAGTGCATGTGAGCCACTCCATACATGAGCTGGGTATCAACCAGATAGAAAATTGAGGTAGCTACAGGACAGCATCAAGAAGACAGAGAAAGGCACAGGTGTATCTGAGGATGGAACAGAAAATACCTAGCCAAATTACTCTAACTGGTATGTTTTGATTAGAAATCCAGCACGGCTATAGATCAGAGAACTGAAATTCCATATACAGGATATTATTTGCATCACTCAAGGTTCCAAATAATGGAAATCTGGGATCATTTAAGATTCACAAGAACTGTGAACATTGTGTAGCAGATAATCATTCACCATCCCAGACAAAAATAGACTTCTGTTTTTTTGCAGTGTGGCAGCAGTTTATTTGAATATCTGGGAGGGGGGAAATAAAACCACCACCACCTCCCCCCAAAAAAGCAACCAACAAAAAACCAAAACCCCAAACGCCTCCCCCCAAAAAACCAAAAACCCAAAAGTCCCTCACTTGGGATCCACTTTCAACCTGAAGCAACTTTTTTTTCACATAACACTAATGGCCATGGAGATGACACTGAAGGCCAAACTGTGCAGTAGTTAGATGAAAAATCATCCCAGAGGTAAATTTTAAGAAAGAAATGAGGCATTCTTGAAATGAGCAGGCTACCCACACAGAAAATGATGTGGTCATTTGGAAAATTATTATTAAAGAAAATGGTGCAGATTACCTCTTTTTGTATTTTTCTCTTGATTCCATTTCCCTTTCATTTCCATTGCTAAATATTATATAATTTGAAATAAATAATAGCCTGTTCCTCTGTGTTCACCAAAGCTATTACAAAGCACAGAAGGGTTGTCATGGAGACAGAAATTCTTAAATGAAGCACTCTAATCCCTAAAATATTTAAGCAACACTTAACTCTGCAGGACAAACAAAGCAGAACATTTGTGACAAGAAGCTAAGTTAGAATTTCTTATGTTGAAACTGAAAAGGAAAATAAACCAAAATCCATCTTGGGAAATAAACCCAAGAGGCTGCTAAATGTGTTTAAAGCAGGAAAAATGGTGTGCAGCCTTGTCTACACAAGGACACGTCACCTCATCACAGAAAAAGAAATAAGTGTAGCTACAGCTGTGATTTTCACCTGCTTCCTGGCTGAAGTGTTGTGATGTGTCTTTTCTGATGGGGAAAGCAGGTTTCTCAAGGTGGCTGAATCCATCAAGAAGAGTGAACTGTGTTTTCATTTTGTCTGCCATTGTTTCTTGAATGACTGCTTCACCTACTTAGTTGATGTAGTCAGTTGGTGATATATAAAGGCATAGGTGCCTTGTGAGAGCATTCTGAGATCTGAAACAATATGAAGACCAGAGCTGCCTTTGTACCGCACAAAGAGCAGATTGTCTTTCGCATCACACTTCATTAAGATAGCTTTGACTTGGTAGTTGCATCTACAAGCAAAAGCCATGTTTTGTGAGACAAAAAATGGAGATTGAAGTGTACCTACCAAACTGTCTTTGTCTAGCACTGCTGAGAGGAATTAAGAAATTAACTTTGGCCAAGTTTCCAGTCTTTCCCACGACTATTGGTCCTTATTGCTCCTTTCAGACAGGTTTCTTTTTCTTTTGCCTTTGCATCATCTAGAAATTTCCCCTCCTTGCTTTGCACCAAGCAGCAAGAGGAGGATAACAAGAAGTCAGAGGAAAGGAACAAGATACTGGCTGAAAAGAAGAAATCTGAAATGGAAATCTGAACAGATGTCTCAAGCAAAACTCCCAGGGACCTTTACTGGGATATCTGCCCAAGTAAGGGAGTACTGGGAGGGCAGGAAATGGCCTGTGGAGATCTTTAAAATATTGCAGAGCTTGTAGGTAATTCAGATCAAGCATTCCTGGGGACAGTTTGTGGTAATGAGAAGAATGTACAGAAGGTGTAGGAGGGCTACATAGTTTCTGCAATAGTGCTGATTGCCCTGGCTCTCCTAAGTCTGTAGTTTTCAGAGCTATATGCTTTAATCCTCAGGAGAACACCAACTGGAAAACGAAAAGGTTTGGTGTGAGATGATTACTGCAGGCCAGATGGAACAGATTTGTCCATTTGGCCTTGTAATAAATCACCCCACCCTCCCCGTCCCCTGATTGACACAACCCCCTAAAGTTACTAATAAAGGAGCCATGCATTCCCTGAAAGCACTGAGTGGTTAGGATGCTGCAGCTCTGACTACTAATGTCCTCACGTGCCTCACCACCTCCCGTTGCTGACTGATAGAGAAAAGGAGGAGATGGACAGTAAGTAAGCATTCTCCACCTGATAGCTGGTCTACTCCCAGATCAACCATCAATAGCTGATACTTGTCACCTAGTGCATGGAAATATGGGGCCCAGAACTTGTCATGCCCTGGCACCCTTACAGTAAATCTGCGTCCTTTCTTAATCCTGTCTTCCTGCTTCCGTTCCCTTTTGCAGCCAGCTCAAACTTCCTCTCCTTGTTTTCATGGTTCTAAATGTTTGAAACTTTGCTTCTCTCTCTCTCTTTTTTTTGTGTGTGTCATTCCTGATGAAGGCTCAAACAATGTCGTTTTTAGCAACGATGTTTATACCTACTGGTGGTAACTTGCTCCTCTTCTCCACACACTGAACTTCTGCCTCATCTGTGTGCTTATTCTGCTTGAGAGTCTCCCCTAAAACATACTGTCTCAGCACTCGTTCTGTTGTTTCATAGAAGGCTCCTAAGAATTTGGAAGCCAACGGTTATTTTGCACAGCTCAGGAGGCTGATAGCTTTTTTAAGCCCTGACCTTGGTATCTGTGCAGATTTCAGGCAAGGATCCGCTTCCTGAGCCATGCACAACCAGGCTTCCAAGGAAAAAGTGAGCAGTTATCTAGTGACCTCACCAGTGTACTAATATTATGGGTCCTCTGGGATACTCAAGTAGTCCAGAGCAACCAGGGTGCATTGCATTTTGGGTACAAAGGTCTTCCTCTCCTACACACTCCTGAGGCTGTTCTTGCACTTTGGGGGTGGTGCAACAGACCGTCAGAATCACCCTGCTCACCATCAGCCTTCGCTCATGTGGTTAGCCCTGAATAGTCGCTGTGAGGATGACAGACCTCATCTTTGGGACATGTAGCACTCAGAATCAGGATCTGGAGTTCAAAACTCACATGAGTTTCTGCAGGCTTTGCCTAGGCTTAAAGTCAATGGAGCTTTTGGACAGGGTCACACTTTGAGCTAGCTTAGCACAAGTATGGCACTAATTAAACAGTTACACCAGTAATAAAACTTTATTAGTTACCAGCCTAGGCAGCACATCCAGCTCCCACAAAGCACTCTCTTCTCCTCCTCACATCTAAATACTGACTTTTTTTGTATTATGTTGATTCAGTAATGGATCACTCAGTAAACACTCATTAACTGAAACACTCATGTTCAACAGCAGCTTAGTATCTCACCTCTGCACTCTCAGAAACTCCAAAGAGATGATTAAAAAGCCCCAAGCGCTCATAAATGTCAGTCTGGGAATCTCTTTGTTTTAAGGGAAACTAAAGATGAGCCATTTCCCTGAAATCCTCAGCTTGTTCTGAATGCCTGCTTAAATCAAATACAGATATGCTCTATTCTTTCTGCAAAGCTGTTTGCCTGCTCAGAGACAGAGAAAAGAACACTGCAACTTAAGTGCATGCACATCTCCACATAAACCAAACCCCAGATGCAGGTCTGTGACCAGCTGAGTGTCCCAGGGGATGAAGGAGTATTTTAACAATGCTGCAGCTTGTTGGAAGATAAAGGAGAGGAAGTGGAGAAGGCATGGGGGGCAGAAAAAGGAGAACAGATTTTTCATTATAAGAATGACATTTACAAATACCATCCCCTTTGGGTGAGGTTAAGCTAGACAGCTCAGACAATATTAAAACTGAGATGAGGCTTTATTTCTGAAGTGCTTTTCTTCTGAGGAACCTGAAACACTTTCAGAGAAGTATGAATAAAGCCTCACAGGAGCAGTGTGTATGAAGCAATGATTATCCTTCATTTAGTAGTTGGGGTATAAAAATGAAAAGAGTTCACATGGGCAGTTCAAGGGCACACAGGAAGTCTGTGGCACAGGACAGAAATAGAATCCAGACCTCTTGACTCCTAAGCTTGTACTTAAACCTCAAACTGGTTCTTCTTCCCTTAAATATTCAAGAAGTTGAATACCATGCAGCATCACCAAGTCAAAGACCTATGTGATGCTTGCCTTACATAAGTATACACCTAAAATAGTATATGCTTAGACAGGAGAAGACAGTCACATGGGACATTACCTAGTAAGTGTGGTATAAATGACAAATGTGTTTTATTCCTGGGTGTGCTGCTGGAGTAGAACTTCCTGAGTTCGTTCTTGTTCCCAGCTGGGAAAGGATTTCAGGAAATGGAGTTGGGAGAGGACAGTTAGTGCATGTTTGTTGACCTAGACCTTTCTCCAAGCAGCGAGACTTTTACAACAAATATAAATAAATATGCATGAGTGTTTTGTTCTCTCATAAAGATGATGCTGTAAGAAGATAAGTATGATGCTGTAAGAAGAATGCAGAAACCAAGGATGAGCTTTTTTATCTGTACTAAAAGCTTCCATAGAGTTTTTAAAAAGTTGTTAAATTATAACAGAAAGAAACAACAAATGAACTTGGAATGATTGCTGCTTATTGTCATGTTTGAATGGAGGCAGCGAAGATCATCTGTTTCTGAAGGGCAGTTCTTCAGTGCTCAATAGGAAAGTGTACTCTTCAGAGAGGTTTCTGAAATGAAAAGCTGATGTGTTTTCACTGATTAATGCTTAAAAACTGTCCTCTAGGTTCGGTTCACCAACTCGAAGCATCATACAAAGAAAATCATTTTAGACAAGTCTAACCTTCCCTCATGACTAAGGGAAAAACATCCAGTCATGTTTTCCAGTGTTTGGTCACAGCGCAGGTTTGTGTAACAGCGGCTATTTACTTTTGGTCTGAAACGTGGCCCTTCACAGAGACTGCTCTGTGCTCTTTGCTGAGATATCTTTGAATTCCAAGACACAGCTGCATCTCCAGCACTTTTCGTTTGCTCAGAAAGCATTAGTCTCAAGACCAGGGAGAGACAGAAAACATTTGCCTCCCCTAAGTGGTCAGTCTCGGGTAAGGACTAGTAA
The DNA here is from genome assembly GCA_013400475.1 of Tricholaema leucomelas. Classification (NCBI taxonomy): domain Eukaryota; kingdom Metazoa; phylum Chordata; class Aves; order Piciformes; family Lybiidae; genus Tricholaema lacrymosa; species Tricholaema leucomelas. The sequence continues at coordinate 12,405 of WAAF01011116.1, read as the reverse complement.
CAGTAAATTAAAAGAGAGCTCTTGCTTCTCTTTTCAGTTTTGTCTTAATTTTCATCTCTGGCATTTAAGGCCTATTTGTCTGAATGCATTTGTGTTCTGAGTCTTGATTTCTACCCTCACTGGTTTACACTGGTACTTTAAAAAGTAAGCAATAGATTCCTTTTAATTGCCTGGCTCCCTTTGTGAGCAGGGTATTGCACTCAGTAATTGAAACATCAAATTAAGCAAGACACCAATACTTCAAAAGCAATTCTTGGGCTCAGAGATATGCAGAAAAAGAAGCTACTTTCTATGCAGCTCCTTGGACACGGAAGAACTGCTTTTCACACAGGGTTAAGGACAAGCCTTCTTTATGTCTTATTCCAAAGGAAAGAAGATGTGTGTCCAGGCTGGTGTTTGAGGCTAGTCCAAGTATATTGTTTTTATGCCAGCATTTTCCTCACACTGAAGTTCCTGGTTTTGTCTCTCTATATATTCAACAAGATATGGATCAACAAACATGCAGGAAAAATTATCAGGGCAAGCCCAAGCCACCAGAATAGCCACATCCATTAGAAACCTCCCCCAGGCAGAATTGCCACCCTTCATTAAGCTGTGGCCATTACTTGCTACCAAGTACATCACAGTATCACACAGTATCACAATATTACCAAGGTTGGAAGAGACCTCATAGATCATCAAGTCCAACCTGTTACCACAGAGCTCAAGGCTAGACCATGGCACCAAGTGCCACGTCCAATCCTGCCTTCAACAGCTCCAGGGACAGCGACTCCACCACCTCCCTGGGCAGCCCATTCCAGTGTCCAATGACTCTCTCAGTGAAGAACTTTCTCCTCACCTCAAGCCTCAATTTCCCCTGGCACAGCTTGAGGTTGTGTCCTCTTGTTCTGGTGCTGGCTGCCTGAGAGAAGAGAGCAACCTCCTCCTGGCTACAACCACCCCTCAGGTAGTTGTAGACAGCAATGAGGTCTCCCCTGAGCCTCCTCTTCTCCAGGCTAAACAATCCCAGCTCCCTCAGCCTCTCCTCGTAGGGCTTGTGCTTGAGGCTTCACTGGGGTTTTCCAGCTGTACAGGAATGCAGTGTCTAAGGTTTTGCTGGAGGACAGGTTAGACTAATTTTTGCATCAAAATTTATCTATTCTAGTCAGACAGGCAGTTGAGGATAATTTATATTGAAGAGAAAATGCACAGTCAGATACATTCAGTTAGCAGCCAACAAAATTAAAACTCATGCATCACTGACTTGTGAAGTTTTGTCCTTTTCCAAAGCCCCATTCTGATGCTACACAGTGTGATTTGAGGGTGGTAGCCTAGTTGTGTTTCATCTTTAGGGATCTTTGCAGTCTAATGGCAGCACGAATTACTGGATTTACTGATGAGATGTTACAAGAAACTGATAGAGAAAGTCTGTGTAGAGAAGTAATCTGCAGAAATAAAAAGTATCATGGAGTTGAATCCGTGAACAAAACTCACTGAAAACCTGAAACAAGTTTTTTGCCACGTTATTTGTTTTTACTTGGGAAAAAATACAGTACAGAGATTGTCCAAATAGTGTGTATTTGTCTCTGTCTTACAGATAAAATTCTGTGGCTCCAAAATGGACTAGTGTTTTACAAATCTCAGCTAACAATAAGAAAGAGACTAAAGACATGAAAAGAATGGTCTATGGCCACAGGGTTAAAGGATGCTCTTTGCAGTTGTGGTGCTGTTGTTCAAATCACTAAGGTGCTGAAAAGCCAGTGGGACTCTCTGGAAGCATGTGCCTGCACTTGGCACCGAGAGGATTATGATATTGCAGTGTGATACTCAGAGGTAGCATCAAATGGTAAGAAAAGGTCATGTTGTATCTGATTCAAAACTGGTAGAAAATAGTACCTTGAAGATCCCTGCTACACTCAGCAGATGGGGACTAATAAGCAGATGGAACACAAGGGCACTCTGACAAGCATTCACTCTTCTGTTAAAGTTATTACTGTTTTTTGGTGCAGTACCAGAAAGATAGGAAGAACAAGGATAATTTCCTGTGGATTTTTTATTTTTCAATAGCACAATTTAATCCTTTAAAAAGTCATTTGATTAATTAACTTTGTAGGCAAAGGCCAATGAATGATATTTCATTTATGCCTTGCAGATTTAACTATAATTTTCATTATGACACAGAAAAATCTTCCTTGATAGTGCCATTGGGTAATGTTCTTTCCATATAATTTGCATATGCTGCAGAATAGCTGAAATATGTCTCTTACTCAGGATACCTTGAATGTGTCCTGTTATTCCTGGTGTCATCATATTTAGGTGACCTGTCACAGGTTGTGTTCACAGATTCACAGATTGCATTGTGTTGGAAAAGACACTCAAAGGCCATCTTTCCCAATCCCTCTGCAGTCAGCAGGGATACCTTAAACTAGATCAGGCTGCCCAAGGCCATATCAGCTCTGATCTTAAATGTCTCCAATGACAGGGCCTCAACCACATCCCTAAGCAATACGTGTTCCTCTGGGCTGGCCAGTTAGAATCACAGAACGGTTTAGGTGTGAAGGGACCTGAAAGATTATCTAGTTCCCCCCCCCTGCCATAGGCAAGGGCACGTCCCACTAGAACAGATCACTGAAGGCCTCATCCAACTTGGCCTTGAACACCTCCAGGGAGGGAACATCCACAACCTCCCGGGCAACCTGTTCCTGTGTCTCACCACCCTCACTGTAAAGAACTTCTTCCTAACAAAACTGTTGAGAGGCCTGGAACACAAACCCTATGAGGAGAGGCTGAGGCAGCTGAGATTGTCTAGCCTGGAGAAGAGGAGGCTGTCTACAACTACCTGAAGGGAGGCTGTAGCCAGGTGGGGGTTGGTCTCTTCTGCCAGGCAACCAGCAATAGAAAAAGGACAGACAGTCTCAAGTTGTGCCGGGAGAGGTCTAGGCTGGGTGTTAGAAGGGAGTTCTTCACAGAGAGAGTGATTTGCCATTGGAATGGGCTGCCCAGGGAGATGGTGGAGTTGCTGTCCCTGGAGGTGTTCAGGAAAAGCCTGGCTGAGGCACTTAGTGCCATGGTCTAGTTGACTGGATAGGGCTGGGTGATAGGCTGGACTGGATGATCTTGGAAGTCTCTTCCAACCTGGTTGATCCTATGATTCTATGAAAAGGGAACAGTGGTGATGTCTGCTTCATTCATAGGCTTGCTGAGATGTATAAAAACAAGAACACACAACATAGATAACGCAGTGGGTCTCTGTTGCAGAGACTGCCTGTACTTTTCTCCCTGGCCTGCTTTCTGTATAACTAATCCTTCTGCTTTCTAACCCCCCGGTGCCAATCCTCCAAACACCTTGCATGTAAGGCAAACTCTGGGATAAGGTAGAGGGGTGGAAAGGAGATGGAAGGGTGGTTGGGAGCCCCTCCTGGGGACTCTGGTTTCTGGGAGGTGTGTTGTGTTTCTGCATTACTTTTAACTTGTATATTTCTGTCTATAGCTGTATATATTGTAAATATCTGCTTGTATATTGTGCTAAGATGTAAATATAAAGCTTCATTCCATAATTTCCAGCCGGCTGAGTCTAGTCTGGCTGAATTCATAAGAGTGGGGGAGTAGGTAACACCCAAACCGTCACACAGCTCCAGCACAACAACTAGAAATTAAGTGGGCAAACTTCGAAATGTTTGGCAGTTTGCATAAACATCTGCAAAGAGCTGGCTGGACTTGGGGACAGGCTGTCCTTTGCAAAAGAAACCACAGAAATTGTCAGAGACACATTCTTTTTCTAAGGGCCTCTGCAGAGCCCAGGAAAAAAAGGGTATGAGGCAAATTAAGATCTATATCCAGAAAAGAAGAGAGACAGAAGAGTGGCTGGAAAAAAAAATCCCATGGTGATGAGTGCAGAAAGATAGAAGGGATTATAAAACAAATAGATGAATGGAGGATACCAGAAAGGGGAGCTCTCTGTTCCATAAAGAAGGCTCCTCAACTCAAGAGAGATGTTGAGGTGCTGGAATGTGTCCAGAGAAGGGCAACAAAGCTGGTGAGGGGCCTGGAACACAAACCCTATGAGGAGAGGCTGAAGCAGCTGGGGTTGTTTAGCCTGGAGAAGAGGAGGCTCAGGGGTGACCTCATTGCTGTCTACAACTACCTGAAGGGAGGTTGTAGCCAGGTGGGGGTTGGTCTCTTCTGCCAGGCAACCAGCAAAAGGACAAGGGGACACAGCCTCAAGTTGTGCTGAGGGAAGTATAGGCTGGATGTTAGGAGGAAGTTCTTCACAGACAGAGTGATTGGCATTGGAATGGGCTGCCCAGGGAGGTGGTGGAGTCACCGTCCCTGGAGGTGTTCAGGAAAAGCCTGGATGAGGCACTTAGTGCCATGGTCTAGTTGACTGGATAGGGCTGGGCAATAGGTTGGACTGGATGATCTTGGAGGTCTCTTCCAACCTGATTGATTCTATTCTATTCTATTCTTGTGAAGGGCAGGATGCATATTATACTGCAGATGACAGCTGCAGTGACTTATGTATCATGTGTGGTTGCAGTCATGGGCATCTTCCATGGAACCTCCTGGAAAGCTCCCAGGCCTGTGGTCTCGGAGAAGGGCAGGTTCTCCTGAAGAATATTACCAGCTACAAGAGATGCAGAGAACTCGTAGCTGTAAGCTGAAGATCTGCAGTCTTGGCGAAATGTAGGAGTTAATTTAGGAAACCACTGGAGACAGAAAGAAGCAGAGTGAACCCTGCAGGAACATTAGATCATAAATAGCTGGAGTTGTTTGGCTTTCCCAAGGATATCCTTATTTCTAGTCCTAAAACTTATTACCACAGACTATTTGAAACTTTAAGTCAGCCTTTTGGATTAGGATGGGCTTATTCCCACCCCCACCCCCTGAATAAGCACTACATATAATAAGATACTTATTGTTTCAGGCAGTGCATGTCTTTCCTGGAAGTAGTGCTGTTCAGTGATACTGGTGACAGTAGGGCCACTGGCCTCCTCTCCTCAGTAATTTGGCTGAATGTGGCTGTGTCAGATGCCTTCATCTGTGTGTTTCCGTTCTTGTACACATCCCAGTCTCAGCTGAGGTTGTAATCAGGAATAACCCCAAATACCACAACAGCTGTTTTGTTGGATTTTGTGGAACTCAAACTGAGGAATACTGGAAATCTTCAAATAAAGCTTTTTCCTATAAAGAAACTTCTGGACGCATGAACTGCCTTGACTATGACAAATAGGGAGGACATTCCTTCATCTTTGCCTTTAGTGTTTTGTGTCTTCATTCTCCACTCAGTCTCTTCTCTGACTAAACACATCCTCTTCAATCCTTTCCAGATTTCTGATTGATTTTACTGCTTTCCTTTCACCTACTTCCAGCCCGGCACAACTTTCTGTCCACATAGTACTCCAACCATCACTTGCTACTCTCACTACTGAAGCAGAACCAAGTTGAAGGACAGCTTCACGTAACTTTCAGTTCAATCTGCCAATGCCTTTTTCATAGCAGTGATTCATATTTAGGCAGGAAACCATGCATGGGTCCTCTAGGTTTTTTTTTCTTCTGCAGAGCTATCTCACTTGCTCCTCACTGCATAATCGTGCACACTGCTACTGCATAGGCAGTGAATCTTGTACTCTATGGTATTTGTGTAAGGCCACTTCGACAGTATTTTCCATTTTTTACTGTTTGAACCCTATCTCCAAACATGCCTATAGTCCCTCCCACCCCAAGCTGTATGGAGATTTGAAAAGCAGACTTTATCAATCACCCAAGTTATTAATGAATTGGCTACTGGAATGGGCTGCCCGGGGAGGTGGTGGAGTCGCCATCCTTGGAGCTGTTCAAGGCAGGATTGGACGTGGCACTTGGTGCCATGGTCTAGCCTTGAGCTCTGTGGTAACGGCTTGGACTTGATGATCTATGAGATCTCTTCCAACCTTGGTAATACTGTGATACTGTAATACTGTGAAAGTAATGAACAGTGTCAGGCCAGACCAGACTCTTGGGGAACTCAGATCCGAGGAGCTCAGTTTATCTTTCTGTTTTGACAGCAAATTTTCTGTAGCTACTGAGCCTTTTTTCCAATCAGTTTGATACTCAGTTTTCATCTGGCTGTATTTTTCTTCCTTGCCTACATAAAGGTCTGCCAAATGCTTTATTCAAACAGAGATATATGGCATTTAGTACTTCTTCCTGTCAGCATGGTAAGGCTTATCTTATCCAATGGTGAAATTAGATGGTTTGACATGGTCTGTTCTTCAAAAAACCATAGCAGCTTTTCCCTTACAGCTGTTAAGAGTAGGATGCTCCCAAACAAATCTTCAAATGTTTTAAAATGTACCTTCTTGAGGTCTATACACTTTATTTCCCTGCTTTCATTCTTCCTCAGTTTCCACAGGAAGGCCACGGAAGCTGGAAGCAGTTCACTCCTCTGAAAAGATGATTTTAACTGTTTTTATTATTTTGCTCACAAAGGCAGGATTTGAACTGTACAGCAAGAAGAGCTCAAGTTCTGCTTCTTCAGCATTATTGCTAAAACATTTTCTGCCAGACTGCATTACAATGCAGATGCCTCTCAAGCTTTCTTATCTGTGCATGGTATCTGATGCAAGGTGCACAGAGTTCTTTGTGAAAGTGTTTAGAAATTGGTAGTGTTTCAAGCTGATGAAGTCTCTTATGCTTTTAGTCCCCATCAAGGGAAAACAGTCTCATATCATCAAGGTTTCCACAAATGCTGTGGAGACAGCTGATTATGTCACCCTCAGGCACTTCTGGCCTTGCTGGGAAACAAACCCCATGGGCTTTTAGCTACATCTCTTAAAGTGCATTTACCTAGGTATAAATGACCAGTGCAAACTGCCCATAGTGTAGCACAACCACATCTTTCTGCAACTGAATTCTATTTGAATATATTTGCTACCTAATAGTAAAGATAGCTTTGAAAATTTAGAAGGCAAACTAGAGAAGACACATGCATGTGCTCTTTGGTGAGAAGGCACACTTAAAAGGCTTTAGGCTTCTGGTGTCAAGAGCCAAATATAGCATAGTTTTCAAGTTCTGAACCGTTTTGATTGGAAACTGATCTCATGCCTTTTGGCTGGTTCCTACACCTACGAGATGTGAGAGTATGTGTGGGAGTCAACAAAATTCAGCCCATGTCTGTCTTACTTGAACAACAACAATGCTGATAGAATAATCAAAAATGAAATAACAAATCAACCAACTAATCCACATCCTTCCAGCATCACTTCCTAAAATGTGATGCAGCTACATAAGCATACCACAGCCTATAGCTTTGCATGCCTCACACAAAGCCTGAGCACCTGCAAACATGAGTGAGCGTAGATCTAAAGTTACAATCTGCAGCTTTACATTAACTGAAGAATACAAACATCTCTCATCTTGCTTTTTTTTGGCTATGTCCAGAACTAGAAACAGGATTATCTAATTATTCCAAGACCAGAATGAAACATAGCTGAAACCAAAAAGTGGGGAGACAGTCTTCTCACACAGCACACAGTCTAGAGTCCTTAGACTGCCCACAGAGGTTGTAGAATTCTTCTCTGGAGATTCCAAACCTATCTGGACATTGCCTATGGCAGGGAAGGTGAAGTAGATGATCTCTAAGGTCCCTTCCAACCTATTCATTCTATGATTGTGCTCCTGGGCAAGCTGCTGTGGGTGCCCTGCTTTAGCAGTGGGATTGGGGTAGGAGACCTCTAAAGTCTCCTCCAGCCTGAGCTGTTCTGATTGTGCTCCTGGGCAAGCTGCTGTGGGTGCCCTGCTTTAGCAGTGGGATTTGGGTAGAAGACCTCTAAAGTCTCCTCCAACCTGAGCTGTTCAGTCTAGGCTTAGCAGCTTAACAGAATTCAATAGGTCAAACAATGAGCTGGTGTGAAATATTGGCCCAGTGAAATCCATGGCAGAATTCCCACCGATTTTTCAGGGGCCAGGATTTCAGTTTGGCCAAACTCTGTAAAGATGCTGCCTTTTTTTTTGTTGTTTTTTAAAGCAGTAGGTGTCATGCCGTGGTTTGTACATTAATGTGTTCATATTCAGATAAATCGGAATTTTGGGGGCAAGAAAATATACATGGGGTGACTTTGCTGTCAGGTCAGAATGGACTCTGGAAGGCACTGTTCCTGCTGAAGGTGAAAGGATGGACAAAGGAATACTCTGCAGTGCAGGTGGACAACAGCCAAGCAAGGTGCTCTGTGGAGCTATGGATTTTGGTATGAGAGCCCCTGACTCCCTAGATCCTTGGGAGTATATTCACCAATATGCAATGAGCTGAAATGCTTGTCAGCAACCCTTGAGGATTCCCTGTTGTGCAGATTAACAGAGGCTGGTGCTGTTTGGAAGAAATGAGTCAAGTTTTCTGCAGCTCTGACATACGCAGACACAGCACCTGGGCCCCAGATGGTTTCTCCCATGTTCGCTGCTCTCCTTCAGTGGATGGGACAATAACAAGCAGGCATTCCTAGCATGGTTGCAACCTGAGTTTTGACTGTGAAGCTGGTCCTTCTGGTTTGAAATCTATACCGTTGTCTTAAACTTAAAACAGTATTTTACCCTATCAGGTGATGAGAGCTGATCGACATACTCCACCTTAGACTGTCTGTTCATGCCTGAGTTGTGTATAGCGTGTGCTCTTCTCACTTCCTGCCAGTGTTTACAACCAGGCTGCAGCAAGAATTTGAGTGCTCCTGGGCTGCCTCTTGCCCTCCACACCTTTGGAGGTTTCTGCCTGATGAGAACTGATGTTGATTTTAGTGCTCTGATATTAGCTTAAGTTCAAAAGATTATTTTGAGCTAATGAACAAATGAAAGCGAGCATAACCTATCCCCGGGGACAAAAGGAAGAGTCAAGAGCAGATGTTGAAATATCAAAGTGATGATGTCAGTTAAACTTCTTCACAAAACAGCCAAGTGGAAACACTGAAAAGGAAGGTTGCACTTTTCCTACAGTACAGGTCAAATAAGCAGCTAAACACTCATTCTCCTTCCCATCCCAGCAGTACTACTAGAGATTGTGCTTTTTCAAGTAGTTTCCCTGATATAATCAAAGATTTTGCCTTCTTTGTATGAGTTTACTGCCCTCATACTGTTAATCCCCTTTAGGCTTTATTATTACAACACAATTTTCCCAGACTCAGAGATGAAAGAATTGTTTATGGTAATAAGTAATTAATTTAATTTAGTCTATTTTTTTCCTGCTTGTGACTTGACCATCACAGGATCCTGACTTCTGTGTTTGTAAAATTATCTGTAAATATTCATCAAACTGATTAAACAAATATATTTCAATTGATTAATTGTTTGCAGACCAATGTCTTTGAAAATACTCAGTTTATTTTTTACTCCCAATGGGTATATGTCTGTTTACCTAATTCACATGCCATTTCTGAAAGGGAAACTAAAACTGTTAAAACAGGAGGAGAAAAATGGTGGAAGTGTAGCATAGAATCATAGAATGTCAGGGGCTGGAAGGGACCTCAAAAGATCATGTAGTCCAATAACCCCCTGCCAGAGCAGGATCACCTATACCAGATCACAAAGGAATGCAACCAGGTGGGTTTTTAATATCTCCAGAGAGAGAGACTCCACAAGTTCCCTGGGCAGCCTGTTCCAGTGTTCTGTCACCCTCAGGTGGGAGATNTTGATGATCTATGAGGTCTCTTCCAGCCTTGGTGATACTGTGATACTGTGAAAAAATTCCTTCTCATGTTTACATGAAACTTCCTATGCTTCAGCTTCCACCCATTTCCCCTTGTCCTGTCACTGGGCATCACCAAGAAGAGCCTGGATCCATCCTCCTGCCACTCACCCTTTATATATTTATAAATGTTGATAAGGTCACCTCTCAGTCTCCTCTTCTCCAAGCTAAAGAGCGTCAGCTCCCTCAGTTTCTCCTCATAAGAGAGATGTTCCATTCCCTTAATCATCTTCGTGGCTCTGGGCTGGACACTCTCAAGCAGTTCTATGTCCCTCTTGAACTGGGGGGCACAGAACTGGACACAGTACTCCAGGGTGGCCTCAACAGGGCAGAGTAGAGGCCCAGGAGAACCTCTCTCGACCTACTAGCCACAGCCCTTCTAATACACCCCAGAATGGCATTGGCCTTCCTGGCCATTAGTGCACATTGCTGGCTCATGGTCAACGTCCCATCAACTAGGACCCCCAAATCCTTTTCCCCTTTATTGCCTTCCAGAAGATCAATCCCCAACCTATACTGATATCTTGTGCAAGACTCTACACTTGCCCTTGTTGAATTGCAATACATTTCTTCCTGCCCAACCCTCCAGCCTGCCCAAATCTCACTGGATGGCAGCACACCCTCCTGTAGCGGCAGCCACTCCACCCAGTGTGGTGTCAGCAGCACACTTGCTGACAGTGCACTCTGTGCCCTCATCCAGGTCATTGATGAATAGATTGAACAAAACTAGTCCCAGTACTGATTTCTGTGGGACCCCACTAGTCACAGGCCTACAACTAGACTCCATCCCATTGACCACAACTCTCTGGATTCTTTCCTTCAACCAATTCCCAGTCCACCCTACTACCTGATCATCCAGACCACACTGCCTCAGTTTAGCCAGAAGGATGCTGTGGGAGACAGTGTCAAATGCTTTACTGATATCAAGCTTAAGCACATCCACTGCTCTACCATCATCTATCCACCTGCTCCTCATAAAAGGCTACTAGGTTGGTCAAACATGTCCTTGGTAAAACCATGTTGACCGCTCCTACTGACCCCACTGTCCTTGATATGCTTAAGGACAGCATCAAGGATAAATGTCTCCGTTACCTTTCCAGGGATGGAGGTGATGCTGATCGGTCTGTAGTTATCTGGGTCCTCCTTCTTACACTTTTTGAAGATTGGAGAGATGTTTGCCCTCCTCCAGTCCCCAGGCACCTCTCCTGTCTGCCACGACTTACTGAAGATGGTCAAGAGTGGTATGGCAATGACCTGTGCCAGCTCCCTCAGCAACTGTGGGTGCATCTCATCAGGATCCATGGATTTATGGATGTCCAGATTACTCAACTGTTCCTTAACCCAGTCCTCATCAACAAGAGAAGACTCCTTTGTCATGCCTTCCTCTGGTGCCTCAGGTGTCAGGGGCTCCTGAGGACAGTTTCCAGCAGTGTAGACAAAGAAGGCCTTTAGTAACTCCACCTTCTTTGTGTCCTCTGTCACCAAGGCACCCACCTCATTCAGCAGAGGGCCTACATTGCCTCTAACATTAGCTTTTCCTGCAATGCATTTGAAGAAGCACTTTTTGTTATCCTTGACCTCCCTTGCAAGGCTGAGTTCCAACGAGGACTTAGCCTTCCTAGTTGTTTCCCTACACTCTCTGACAACAGCCCTTTACTCCTCTCAGCTGGCCTGCCCCTCCTTCCATGATCTATAGACTCTCTTCTTCTGCTTAAGTTTGCTTAGCAGTTCCTTACTTTGATCCTTACTGAACAAATAGTAGTAATGTCTCTGTACGGTGACCTCCCAGTTTAATAGGAATCTGTGTTAAAAACTGTTTATAAAATGTTTAGAACTGACAACCAATTTGCTAAACTAACAGCTTAAATACACATGACTCCTGGAAACCAGGAGTGAGATCTGATCATGAGAACAGTCAAGAGTCACTTCACTTCTATTTCCAAAAGCTCTGCTGCTTACTGATTTATCATTTGTCCTGCAGAGATGCTCTGTGTAAACCTATTGCAGGATACTGTGCATAATACAGAACCCACATGCAACTAATCATGGAATTTGACTAACACTACCTAAGGGAAATTTGACTAACACTACTTAAAGGAAATTTGACAGAACAGGCAAAATGCTATGTAGAATAATTTGTTTTGTAAAAAACATTTACAAAATTACTTTGAGTTATGAAAGAAGGATTGAATTAATTCTCATCTTTATGTGCCACATGGACACTTTGGAGACTCATGGGAATATGTCTTATTAAAAAGAGTGTGAAAGTACCTGAGGATATAGAATTAGGGCTAATGGAGTCATCAACAACAATCTCCTGAAGCCAAAGAAAATTTAATCACATACTCCACTGTTATCATGAAGCCTTAGTATGCTTGGGTACAAAAATGGACCATCCTGAAATCAGCAAACCCAGAGTTTTTATATTACTTTTAATAACCTCCAAAGCTTAGTGATTGTATTTTAATATCATCTAAAAGATTATCCAGACAGCTGCAATAAGCAATATGTAGTTTGACCTCTACAGGGTCAAACTTTGTGTGTAAGGAAAAGATGAGATTATTCTGGTTTTATTAGAAAGGAACCTGTAGGTGTATGAGACAGTGACGACATGAAGTGGAAGCCTGTGCCTAGCTTTCTAATCTCAATAATTGCCTACTGGCTTAGATACAACTTTTCTAGGTAGTTCCAGAGAAGGGTGATGAAGCTGGTGAGAG
>WAAF01011114.1:0-54615 GCA_013400475.1 Tricholaema leucomelas | reverse complement strand
TTGGCTGACAGTCTGTCAAGTTCATAGCACATTTGTGTAGACAGGGACTGAGAAAAGATCAGTCCTAGAGCAAAATCAAAGAAACAAGATCACCTGTCTTTAGGTGATATTTTTTTCCTGTCCCCTTCCTTATTTTTTTTTCTACTAGAACTCCCACACCTTATTACCTCAAGCTTTGATTTGAAATGTCCATCCTAAACCACTCACACCTTCCATGAACTTTCTGCCTCCCCTCTTGAGATCTGTCAAGTCCCAGTATCATATTACCTGCACCTAGATTTCCACCTGTGTTTCTCCACTCTGCCTCCCAGCTACACCTGTATCTCAGTGCCGAGCTGCACTACATGCTGTCTCCAGGTCTGTGACCCCTTATGCCAGACGGCCACTTGCTCGCACTTGTGAACCACTGCACTTGTATTTTATATGTCTATTGTTGAGGGAAAGATGTAGTGCTTCTCCCAGGCAACCAGTGAAAGAACAAGGGTATACAGTCTCACGTTGTGCCAGGGCAGGTATAGGCTGGATGTTAGGAGGAGTTCTTCCCAGAGAGAGTGACTGGCATTGGAATGGGCTGCCCAGGGACGTGGTGGAGTTGCTGTCCCTGGAGGTGTTCAATAAAAGACTGGATGAGGCACTAAGTGCCATGGTCTAGTTGATTAGATAGGACTGGGTGATAGATTGGACTGGATGATCTTGGAGGTCTCTTCCAACCTGGTTGATTCTATTATACCCATATGAGCTTCTTCAGTTCACCCTATCAGTTCACTCCTGCAGAGAGATTCAGGAAGTAGCGTGGCTTCCTCCTAATTGGTTAGAAGACATCTAGCATGGATTTCTTCCCATTGTTTGGGCTCTCAGCTGAACTGTGATCTCAGAGAGGCACAAGGAGACTAAAGAAGTAGTAACTCAAGCAGCTGTGATTCCTTCCTTGGCAGCTATAGCATACTTTAGCTCACTGCCAATCAGGAAGGATTGCATATGACAAGAGAAGTAAGGGGTCAAAACATGAGCTAATGATATTTCCATTACTCCAAGGTGCACACGTGCTAGATGCCAAGTTACCTCCTTCATGCATCAGGTTTTTTTAATTCTGCTGTGACCATCTGCATTTTAATCAATGGCATGCTACTAACAATGGAGCATTGTTAAAAAATGAGCTTTAAATCCCTTCCTATCAATAAAGGGGCATGTTGCATTATTATGGTGAACTCTGATCCAAAGTCTCAAAATGTAGCACAAGTTATCTAAAATCGTGCTTGTAAGATGTCATCACTGCAACTTTCAAGGACAGAGACAAAGCATAGTGGAGGAAACATGTATGGCAAGTCAATCATCTTCAAGAAAGGGATCCTAATTACCCAAGAATACAATCAGTAACTGCCATCTATCTATAACTCCCTTCAATATGAACTGCTTTTTGAAAGCAGGTTGCCCTGCTCTGTTATTTTGTACAATGACAAAAAGTCTCTTGGTAATGCAATAACAATTCAAAATTATTTTGCACGACGACAAATAGTGACCTGGTAATGCAATAACAATTTCAAGTACCTGGAATGATAGAATTAAAATTAAATTTCAAGGGCTTAAAATAATCGTAAGCAAAACTCCAGTGGTAAATGTCTGCTTGTTATGGGTCATTTTATATCCCCTCATGCTACATCTATGTAAAACAGTTCAGCAGGTTTCATACTCCTTTCTCCAAAAAGATTTATACTGCTCTACAAAGTGGTGTCTCCACTATATGAAACTTTGGTGGAAACCATACCTCAAACACTGTGGGTGACTTCTGAAAAAAAAAACCAAAAAACAAAACCTAGAGCTAGTGAAGGTCCAAGATGGGCAACTGAAAGGACTAAAAAAGCAGTGGATGAGTGCAGACCTGTGATTTTCCATAGTCAACAACACCAGAATTCAGTATACTAGGTAAAACATTAGATTAAAACACATTAAAAAAATTAGTTCCGTACATAGGTTAGACACTAGGAACAACTTCATAGATGAAAGCATTGTCAAGCCCTAGAAGAAGCTTCCCAGGGAAGTAGCTAAATCACAATCCTTGAAGGTATTTCAAAGATATGGTGCTTAGGGACATGGTTTAGCAGCAGAGCTGGAAGTGTTAAGTTAATGGTAAGACTCAATGATCCTAAAGGCCTGTGCTAGTTTAAGCCTAGCTAGAATGTTTTGCTGAGAAGAATTAGATTACAGGCTATAAAAGGAAAACAATGGTGATGTCTAGTTCCCTCATAGGCTCGCTGAGACGTATAAGAATAAAAAGCAAAACATAGATACTGCTGGCGAGCTCTGAGCTGCATCGCTCTCCTAACCACACCCTCAGTTTCCTTGGCTAATCCACTTTGCTTCCTAACCCCCCTGGCCAAACCTCTATTCTTCCTTGGGACTGGGGTAAGGTTGAGAGGGGTAGGGAGAAGGTGAAGGGGTGGGTGAGAGCCCCTCGTGGGGACTTGGGTTTCTGGGAGGGACGTTGTGGTTTTGTATTACTTTTACCCTGTATATTTCAGTATATAACTGTGTATACTGTAAATATCTGCTTGTATATTGTGCTAGCTGGAAATAAAAGCTTCAGTCATATTTCCAGATCCAGCTGAGTCTAGTCTGGGTGATTTCTAAAAGTGTGGAGGGGGGGGGCAGGGAACACCCAAACCATTACAAGGCCTTTTCCAGTTGAAATAATTCTATCATTCTATGTGCTTAAGACTGCAGACTTGTATAATCACTCTAAAATGCATTTCTCGAGCAGCCCCTATTGGAGGCAGTACCCTGCAGAACATTTCTTAGCATCTTATGCTCTGATATGATGGGAGGTCTCGCCTGGAACTAAACAGGGAGCTTGCACAGATGAAGAGCTCTAGTAATATACAAGGCATAGATAAAACAAAACTGAACCATCTGAGCAGCAGAATTAAGTCTAAACTTAAGTCTAAATGCAGAAACTAGGACATGCTCCCTGCTGTGAGGTAGCACTACGTCTTTCCCTCCAACAACAGACATATAAAATACAAGTGCAGTGGTTCACAGGTGAGAGCAAGTGGCCATCTGGCATAAGGGGTCACAGAACTGGAGAAAGCATGTGGTGCAGCTCAGCACTGAGATAGAGGTGTAGCTGGGACACAAAGGGGAGAAACAGAGGTGGAAATCCAGGTGCAAATCATATGATACTAGGACTTAACAGATCATAGAATTACAGAATAGAATCATAGAATCAACCAGGTTGGAAGAGACCTCCAAGATCATTTCAGTCCAACCTATCACCCAGTCCTATCCAGTCAACTAGACCCTTGCACTAAGTGTCTCATCCAGTCTTTGGCAAAACACTCTCTCTGGGAAGAACTTCCTCCTAACATCCAGCCTAGACCTCCCTCAGCACAACTTGAGACTGTGTCCCCTTGTTCTATTGCTGGTTGCCTGGAAGAAGAGACCAATCCCACCCGGCTACAGCCTCCCTTCAGCTAGTTGTAGACAGCAATGAGGTCACCCCTGAGCCTCCTCTTCTCCAGGCTGCACATCCCCAGCTCCCTCAGCCTCTCCTCATAGGCCTTGTGTTCCAGGCCTTTCACCAGCTTTGTCACTCTGCTCTGGACACCTTCCAGCACCTAAACATCTCTCCTGAATTGAGGGGCCCAGAACTGGACACAGTACTTAAGGTGTGGCCTGACCAGTGTTGAGTACAGGGGAATAACCTCCCTTTTCCTACTGGCCACACTGTTCCTGATCCAGGCGAGGATGCCCTTGGCTCTCTTGGCCACCTGGGCACACTGCTGGCTCATCTTCAGCTACTATCTACCAGTAGCCCCAGGTCCCTCTCTGCCTGGATGCTCTCCAGCTACTCTGTCCTCAGCTTGTAGCACTGCTTGGGGTTGTTGTGGCTGAAGTGAAGAACCCTGCACTTGGCCTTGTTAAATTTCATCCCATTGGCCTCTGCCCACCCATCCAGCCTGTCAAGGTCCCTCTTCAGGGATCTCCTACCCTCCAACAGATCAACATCTGCTCCTAGCTTGGTGTCATCTGCAAACTTACTGATGATGGGCTCAATCCTCTCATCCAGATCATCAATAAAGTCATTGAACAGGACTGGGCCCAGGACTGATCCTTGGGGATCACCACTAGTGACTGGCTGCCACTCACTAGTGGATGTGGCACCATTCACCATCCCACTCTGGGCCCGGCTTTCAATCCAGTTCTTGACCCATATCAGAGTGAATCTGTCCAAGCCATAAGCTACCAGCTTTTCCAGGAGCTTTGCTAAAGTCCAGCTAGACTACATCCACAGCCTTTCCCACATTTACCAGGCAAAACCTGATCATAAAAGGAGATCAGGTTGGTCAGGCAGGATCTGCCCTTCCTAACCCTATCTTAAGAAGGAGAGTCAGAAAGTTCATGGAAGGTGTGAGTAGTTTAGGATGGACATTTCAAATCAAAGCTTGAAGTGATAAGGTGTGGGAGTTCTAGTAGGAAAAAAAAATAAGGAAGAAGACAGGAAAAAAATATCACCTAATGACTCTCCTGTTTCTTTGATTTTGCTCTAGGATTGTTCTTTTCTCAGTCCCTGTCTACACAAGTGTGCTATGAACTTGACAGACTGTCAGCCAAATATTGTAAAGCAAGCTATCCCTGCCACCGATACAGTTGTCACTGCACTACGTCCCTGATATGGTAAATGTGAGGCAGCTTCCTAAATGTTAAGCCTTTGAACATGCCCATTGCTTCTAGAAAAACAAGCAAATTCAGACAGAGTTAAGGTTTTGTTCAATTAATAAAGTCTTTTCACACCTTTGAACACCTTGTATCAACACCTTAATTAAATATGCATGTACCGTAGGCACCAGTCCTTGTACACATACCCCTTTCCTAGATATTACCTGAGATACTCCACAAAGAAAAGTAAGAGCTCCAAGGATTCAAAACTTCTGATTTTTGGAATACAGACAGTGTATTTACAGGTAGTCCAAGCATCCTGTTCACTCCAGTCCATCCTCCTAGCTTGTCTTGGTTTGTGCTTCTAAGGATAAGACAATGCTAAAATGAGCAATGTTTTGCTAAGTGTGGATGACTTTGCTAATCAATGCAAACTGTCAGATTTGCTCTGGTTATGTGAGTGTCTGTGCAAAAGGCATGGAGAAGTCACAAGAGACTTGCAATTCCTGATCATAAATTATTACTTCAATTTCCCAAAATATGAGTTCCTGATCTGGATCATCTATCTGGATGTTCACAACCTGCTGAAAATCTATCTGATGGCAGAGATATACAAAAATGCAGTGCAGGGCAATTTAATTTTAGTTTTCAAAGACATGCTTGCAGCTAAGCTGTAGTAGGACAGTGAGGACTGATAAGGCTGTTCCAGACAGCAGGAGGTGGAGATGAGTAAACTCCTTTGCCAACTGCCAGATTGCATGTCTGACACGTTGTGGATTTAAATCCAAGTAATTGAACGAGGAAACTACCTTGAATCACACACACTGAGGATGTGCCTATGTCTTCAGGGCAGGAGGCTGGAACAATTTTATGTAAGCCATAATGTAATCCTTTGGTTTCTGTCTGAGGTAGCCCAAAATGCCATGCTTGTCCTTTTGCCCAGGCACATGCAAGTAAAAGCTATAAACCTGAAATTATCTTTGCTGGAGATTGACATTATGAATACAGAAGGAAAGAGAAATCTTTTTATTACTTGTCTGTGAAATATGATAGTGTTTAGATCCTGAAGACAAGAATTTTGGATGTTGGTGCTCAGATATTTCCATCGTGTGTTCCATCTCCTCACAGAAAAAAAAAATGTCCAAAACAAGAGGAACCTCAGAAATTGATTAATTTTTTTTCCAGGAAGGAGAACTTTTATAGTTCTGTCAAGATCAGATATGCCTCTGAGAGATGCCCCTCCATCAAACACTCATCACTGGGACTCAGTTTGGGGGTATTAATGAATGGTGATATACAGCAGGCTGAATTAGGTCACACATTGTTTCTTCCTGGCCTACGAATGCAGCATTGTCACCAATACACCAATACACACCAATGCATTATATACTCATTTCTGAAAGGTCTGAAGTGTGGTTCATTAACGCTAACTAAGATACTCTGGAAAATAATGTAAGTGCTTCAGGCATCCTAAAATCTAGGCCAAGTTTAGGAATGGTAATTCTTTAAAACTTAGAGCTCTAAGAGACCTATAGTATTCAACACCACTGGGTCTCAGTATTATTCTATAATACAATAGCAGTTCAATAATACCAATCAATAGAACGATTTAAGGCTTTTGAGGAAAATATCTATATAAAGCAGTTAATAGTCAGCTAAGAATAAATTTATATCCATATCTTGTCATTCGATGGTTGGATGTAATCTTAGATGTCTTTCCCAATCAGAACAATTCTATGATTCTACAATTTCAAGAACTCATGTGATTCATTTTTGATCATGTTCCATATCTTGCCAAACTTACATATCCAGAGGCTATTGAGAAAGTTCAAGATGAAAATTTGTGCTACTTTGAGGCAAATTGGCATAATTTAATGAGAGAAATTAGATCATAGGCTGTGGAAAGGAAGCAATGGTCTAAACAATGTCTACTTCACTCATAGGCTTGCTGAGATGTATGAAAACAAGAACACAAAACGTAGCTAAGACAGAGCAGGAGAGTCAGTGTGTGTGTGTGTGTGTGTCTGTCACAGGGGATGCCCTGTGCTGCTTCTGTGTAACTAATCCTTCTGCTTTCTAACTACCCTTGCTTATCTTCCAACCTGACCTTCCACATAAGGCATACACTGGCATAAGGTAGAGGGGTGGAAAGAAGGTGGAAGGCTGGTTGGGAGTCCTGCCCGGAGACTCTGATTTCTGGGAGGAGTATTGTGTTTCTGTATTACTTTTAACTTGTATATTTCTGTTTATAGCTGTATATATTGTAAATATCTGCTTGTATATTGTGCTAAGCTGCAAATACAAAGCTTAACTTCCATCCGTCTGAGTCTAGTCTGGGTGATTTCATAAGAGTGGGGGTGTGGGTAATCCCCAAATCACGACAAGAATTTAAACTACAATTAAAAATCATACAAAAGAAAGAAAAATAAGAGGAAAAAAAATACAGTGTCTGTCATTTGCACAGCACTGCATCTTTTTTTTTTTTTTCATTTATCACATGAAGCTGTAGTAAAGAGTTACAAGTTGCACAGTTCTTGTGTGCTCAACTGTCAGGAGCACGGTGGTGCTGCAGCAGCCACAAGAGTGCAGGCTGGGCAGCTGGGCACCGTCCCCACCACTTTTTCCTTTGAGGAGCCAGTCACCATTTTGGAGAGGTGGAGAAGGAGTTGCCTGTTAAGAATCACCTTAGGCATTCTGCCAGATGTAGATAGCTTTGGTTCTGAAGCAGGATAGTTATATATTGGCAATTTAAATGAGATTATTACTGCTGGGGTTTTGTTTTTGTGATGGCTTGTTTATTTTGGTGGGGTGGGGGGGGTGTTTAGGTTGGTTTTTTTTTGTTTGTCTGAGTTTGCTTTTTTGTTTTGTTTTGCTTTGGTTTTGTTGGTTTTTTTCCTTGTTTGTTTAAAGGAAAAATTGATTTTGATCCTTAAGAAGTGTCCCTTCCTCTACAGAAGGCATTACATACATGAGGTTTCTCATAAGGCACTAAGTGTACCTTTCTGCATATACACGACCAAGTACTCACAGTAACATGTAGAAGTAAATACATTCAGACCTGTGGCCTTCATCCTTAACTAAAAATATTTTGGAAATAATCAATGTGTCATTATAGCTCATTAATGTGTCAAGTGTGGTGTGGGACACAGAAGACAGCAACACTGGAAGTATTTTTAAGCCATTAGCTCCCATTCCACATCAGCAGTTATGTCTGCATTTTGTTTCCCCTTTGTGCTATATGCTGTCTTTAATTCTTAAAAAAAATATTATCAACAGAAGCAGTTCTTGGCTAGTGATGTGGTTTTAGGGCAAGCTGCAGCTGAGCACCATGTGGCCACTCACAAGACTGGCCCCATCCCCCACAGTAGGATGGAAAGGAGGAATTGGGAGCAGAATGCAAACCTCTGTGAGTTGAGGTAAGAAGAATTTGATAGAATGATAGAATAATGAATTAATAAAGGAATAACAACTATAGTAAAGAAGTAATACATAAAATGAGGAATATAAAATGGGATGCACCCACTTAACACTGTTGATGCTCTGTTGCCCATGCCAAACCACCAGATAACTGCCCAGATGCTGCATCAGCCTCCCTCTCCCAGATCCCCACTTTATAGAGTGAGCATGACTGGCTGCTCACCCAAAATTAAATCCCCTTGCATTACACAGTGGACTTCTCCATCCTTCTGCATCATCTACCACATGCACTCAAGTCCTTGTGTAAAAGGCAATCTCATGGATAGGTTTGCCTTTGCCTGAAGCAAGACTAAGCCAGACCATATTCCCTAATATATTCTTCATGTGCACTATGGACTTTAGCCCCTTCTACAGTACTTGGAAGTTTTGATTGGCAAGGATAGTTTGACTGGCAGGTGGCACTAGTTTGACTGGTGTTAACTAATCAGGTGGATTGTGACAAATGTTTTTCCCAGTTTTCAAAGATCCTATCCCTGTTGGCTTCAGTGCAGTTTTTAGCAGTTCATTGTAGCATTTGATTATCCTGGTGGCTGGTACATAGTAGGGAATATGATGCTCCCACTCAGTGCCATGCTTTTCAGCCCAATCATCTGTGAGGCTATTTTGAAAATGAGTTCTGTTGTTTGTCAGACTCAGTTCAGTTTACAATACACCTCCCTTTATCATCAGCTAAATACAGGGTTTGTGGTTTCTAAGTAATACTTTCCATTGCAGAAATTTTCAGAGCCTTTTTGCTCACAAATTTACAAACTGGAAACTCCCTTGCAGATCTTACATCAGAGGGCAGGCATTGCACACATATCCAAGAAGGCTGTGGTGGGTTGACATTGGCTGGACACTAGGTGCCCATCAAAGCTGTTTTATCACTCCTTCTTCTCAATTGTACAAGGTAAAGAAAATACAATGAAAGGCTCTTGAGATAAGGCTGAGATAAGGACATGGATAGATCACTTGCTGACTACCATCACAGGCAAAACAGACTTGACTTGGGACAAACTAACTTACTGTCAATCATATCGGAGTAGGGGAATGAGAAAATTAATACTAAATTCTAAAACAACTTCCTCCATTCCCTTCTTCCTGGACTCAACTTCAATCCCAATTTCTCTACCTCCATGAACTTCTCCAACATGAATCCTCCCCACTGGCTACAGTTCTTCACAAAATGCTCCAGTGTGGGTCCCTTTCACAGGGTGCAGTCCTTCAGGAACAGCCTGCTCCAACCTGAGGCCCCCACGAGTTCACAATGGGGCCCCCACTAGAGTGGGCTCATCACCTCAGGATGGAAACACAGGCTTCCAGCTGGGTTACAGCTTTCTTTGGGCATCCACCTGCTCTGGCATGGAGTACTCCATGGGCTGAAGGGAGATAGCCTACCTCACATGGTGACATGGGCTGCAGAGGAATCTTGCACCTGAAGCACATCTCTTTTGTCACTGACCTTGGTGTCTGCAGAGTTGTTTCTCTCACATATTCTTACCTTGCTCTTTGGCTGCAATTGCTGATTTGTTTGGGGTTTTTTTACTCCCCATTCTTAAATATATTATCCCAGAGGCCCTACCACCATTGCTGATGGGCTCAGCCTTAGCCAACAATGGATCTGGAGCAGCTTTTGGAGCTAGCTGGCACTGGTTCTGTCAGGCACATGTGAAACCCCCAGCAGCTTCTCAGAGAAGGAACCTTGCCATGAAGCCCCAATATAATGTAAAAGACTTTCAACTCTATTCTGTGTTGCTACTATTTATTTGTTGGTTAGTTTGTTTGGATCTTTTTCTCCCTTAGTTGCAGCACAGACTGTACCTGCTGTATAGTCAATAAAAGTTAATAAGGAAAGACTTGGGATCATGGCACTTACTTGGAGTATTCAGAAGACGTGACTTTTTGCAATAGTAGGTTGCCTCCTGCTCACAGTACTCTGCATTGTTTATCATGGCTTCGAGTTGCTCTGCACTGCTGTTGTAGTTAAAGGACATGGTGTAGGGCTTCTCTGGATCAGCTCCTTGGACTCTGGTTAGCCTTGTATTGTTGTGCTGCACTGCAGTCCAGATCTTATCTTCTGTTAAATGAAAAAAGAATGATTAGGAAGTTATCAGCAAAAAACTTACAAGCAGGAAACAAAAAAAACCCCAACTGACATCTAAAGCTTTTGTGCATTGCAGGACTCTAGGTTCCAAAATGTTTGCTCTTTGATGAAGACCCTTTACAGGTCAGCGCAGCCCCTAGAGGTGTTTCTCCCCGAAAAAAAATCAAGAAAACACTACAAGCCTGCTAAGCAAGAGAGAAATGACAAGTTTCCCAGGAACAATGGGAGATCTTCAGTATCTTCTATTGCCAAGTACATGAAGAAAATCAGGTACCTTTCAGCTGGCTTTGGTCCTGAGAGAAAAGACATAATAATATAGCTCATAGAGTAACATTCACCTTTTGCAAACATAGCCATACCTGAGAGCACAGCTCACACTGATATAACATGAAATGGTAGTAGAGAACCATGAGTGATGAGCTCACACAAACTCACCACAAGCAGAAGCCATAAACTCTTGTCAGAAAGCTGAGAGTACATTCTTACCTCCTAGCTGGAAATCAGATCACTTATTTTACTCTGTTCTCAGATTTTTCTATATAAATTGAATGATGCCTTGCTTGCACGATGGCACTGAACAATATGTGACTCAGCATCTGTGGCTAACTGTAAACATTGATCCTTTTCCATGCTGGGGAGCTCATTCTGACCTCCTTCAATACATTTACTGGCAGAACAAAGGATTTCGTAGGTGACAGAAATCAGCATCTAGGCCTGAGCACAACCTGCACTGTAATAACCCATCTCATGACCAGCATCGCTCTTGGCATGATAACAAGAACATCACAATTAGAAGAAATTACCTTAGCAGGGAGGCTGTTTCCCAGCTGGTTCTGGTGAGATAGCAATGGGCAAGATAACAAGGACAGCCTGAAAAGCCAATCTGCCAAGCTGACCCATAAAAAAAAGGCAAACTCTTTAATGGGAATTAACAGGACTATGCCCTGCACATGCTCCACAACGTTATTAAGAGTTACAATCAGTAAATTCCCTCTTTATCAAAGCCTCTACTTGCCTAGGGATGATACAAGATAGGATACAGGGCAAAAAAATAGGGAAGCAAATTTTAATAATTTTTATGAGGAAGATTTCAGTCTTGCAGAAATTTAAGGACATTTACAGAGGAAGAAGCAAGATCTAGATAAGGAATTTCCATTTTGTTATTCAAGCTTCAGCAGTGAAACCGTATATAATGCTGAACTGAATCTTTTCTAAACTAGTCTTAAAATAAAAGTGCATTTGAGAATTCAGGTGGTTTTATCAGATTACTTTGTCTGCATTCTATTCTTGCACACATAAAGTTTCCAGTTGCTTTCTAATACAATGGCATGACAAACCCAGTAGCTCTGTGGACACTGCAGTGCATTGGAATTGAAGTACTTTCTGTTGAACTACAAATATTCCACAGATTACTTCTAGTAGAACTGTAATAGGAGTATAAAAATCCTAAATGGGCTATCTATGCTAAGAAACTCAGATAATCTAGTATATTTTCATTATGAAGAAAGTCAGATGACAGGCAAGTCACAACAGCTATCTGGAGACTACTTAAAGAGATCTGTTTCAAGACCTGGCTGCAAGTTAGGGAAAAATGACTCTTCCAGTAATGTATGACATTAACTGTAAGGACAGCAAGCTTAGCAAATCAGACATTCACTCACAACATTCTCATAATTTCTATGATGACAGATAGAAAGAGTGAGCTCTTAGATCTGTAATTCTAATTCTGTGTTTCTTATTGAGTTCAGGATGCTGCCTGTGGATCCTTTGAATTGGAGCCCAAAGGAACACTGCTGCAGTGTGTGATACACAAAAGTTAGATTAAAAATCATAAGAACTATTACAAATTTATTGGTTGTAAAACTTGCCCTAGTGGCTGTTATCACAGGCAACACTGTAGCACAATACCCTGCACAATCCTGCACGTATATTGCTTCCAGAAAAATATAATTCAAAGACTTCATAACGCACATCTTGTATATTGGAAAGCAGTGACTCTTCTCATCCAGAGTCTGTTTTTTTCTTTTGTTCTATCAAAGACTGACATGAACTGAAGCAGTTGAGAGTAAGCTAACTTTCCTCTCAATGAAGTGAGTAAAAGTTAAATTCCTGCCTTCACTGAAAAATCTACCAAAAAGGCAAATATCAAATCATTGATACTATAAGCAAGATGTAAAACCAAGAGAAAATGTAATGAACTCCTTCCTGAAATTTCAGGTGGGCAGTTATAAGCACCCAGAGTTATTAATGTACTGTTGATAAATTGCAATGAAAACTGCACTCTCAGTAAAGGCTACAGTGTTGCTTAGGAAGTACAACACCCTAATGTGAGTTTCAGCAGAGTGGTATCCAGGCTGTGTACTTCTACACCACAAAAAGTACTATGTAGGTACCTTAAAAGCCAAAAGCATCAAGATATAGTAATTCAGAAGCAACGAAGGATTACTAGGACAAAAAACATTAAAAGTAGCATAGCTTTTTATTGGATCCCATCAGCAACCTTTTTTTTTTTAAATCTACCCCCTCCTTTCACCAACTCAGAACTTTGGAAGTAAAAAAATGGAATTGTATTTACAAAAGAAATTAAATATAAAAATAGAAAGGCAATAAAAATGTACAAAGTATATTTATGTACAGCTTAACAGCACAGCCCCCCTGCTGAATCTTAATTCAGCTCTTTTATCCTCTCCTGGGGACAAAGGGTCCCAAAAGGCTATACAACTACACATCTGCGCTCTCCACCCTCCCTGTGTCTTACAGAATCCAAAATAAAGAAGCCACAAAGTCAGAAGGAGAATAGCAAAGCCCGAAGCACAAGCCAGAGCAGCTAGACAGAGAGAGATAGCAAGCTTGTTCTACAGAATATAAGCTATGTCTTCAGACCAATCAGGTGAGATGGACTTCATTATAATATGAACTCTGAGGACTCCATCCCTCTTAAACTGTCCAAAACCACTGAACAATTCTGTTTTCAGCTAAAATGTTACTCTCAAAATGTACCAATAGCCCAAACCAGTCTTCTCAAAAGTGCCTGAAATGTCATTAACTGACCTTTGAAATCAGAATGGACACGTTACCAGTGAACATACTAGTGACAAGCACTCCTTTACAAATGTGTTGGACCCACTCTTTGGCAACCATTGTCCACACTGCTGGACAATGCAACTTGTCTTTCTCTTATTTCTGTCTGTAACTGTTCATTAATTTTCAATGGCCTTCTTATCATTAGAGCTGCACTCAGCTGTCCCTCTGAGATCTGAAACTGACATTCAAGCACTGGTTTTCTCCACAGGAGTTTTTAGAAATAAGAAGCCAAGTGCAGATTTTCCATCCTCTAGTTTGTGAAGGGAAAGTAAAAACAAAGCAAGTTTCTTTCTGTACTCACAGTAATTGTGATTTAAAATGCAAGTGCATCAGAAAAGAGAATTAAAAAAAAATGGAAGAATTCCAGACTTACAGTTCAGATATCTCCCAATCTATATGTCTGATGTGTTACACGTACTGATCAGAACAATGAAAAATACTTTAAAAACTTGGGACTCTGAAAGGAAGTCTTCAGACTATAAGGGTGACCCAACATACCAAAGATCACAGAATCACAGAAAACTTCCAGTTAGAATAGACCTCAAAGACCATCCAGTTCAACCTTCAAAATTATGAGGTCAACCCTCAGCCTTTTCTTTTCTAGACTGAACAACCCCAGCTTCCTCAGATATTCTTCACAGGCCATGTGCTCCAGGCCCTTCACTGGACATGCCCCAGAACCTCGATGTCCTTCCTGTAGTGAGAGGCTCAGAACTGAACACAGTACTTGAGGTGTGGCCTCACTAGTGCTGAGTACAGGGGTATGATCACCTCCCTTTTCCTGCTGGCCAGTGTTTCTAATACAAGCCAGGATGCAATTGGCTTTCTTGGCCACCTGGGCACACTGATGACTCATATTTAATCGACTGTCAACCAGAATCCTCAAGTCCCTCTCAGAGTTGCAGCTTTCCAACCACACATCCCCAGATCTGTAGCTTGCCATGGGGTTGTTGTGACCCAGGTGGAGGGAAGATATAAGACCTGAAGAACTGGCAACAGCAACATTATAGAAAGAAAAGAAAGTGAAACATATTCAACCATCTCAGCCATGCTTCTTCCCACTTCCAAGGGAAAGAGTAAGTACTTCCATTTTAGAAAGAGGGATGTGAGATACAGAGTGGCCCTATGAAACATGCAAAAAGTCACATAAAACATGTTAGAAGAGGATGAGATTGTGTTCACATCACAGTAAAATAAACAGAAAAGGTTTCTTCTTTCAAAAGGATATCCCTTTGTTTACATGTGGCAAATGAACCTAAAAAATATTTAAACCTTAGTTTCAGACAGAGTGGAAGAGCTGATACTGCTCCCTCCTGCATCTCAGTTGAGAGTGAAGTAATTAACAGCTGGAGGGCAGTAAATTCTCCAAACATTCCAAGACAAGAACAACAGTATGTGACCTGCTTCTGTAGATCAAAAAACTACCCAAAAATAATCTCAATCTTTATTCTGAAGATCCTTACCATTCAGGTCAACTCTTGGGTTTTATTAAAGCACTATTTTCTCTACCTCAAGCCTGGTAGAATTTAGAAAAAGATCATACTGCTTTCTAAAATTCACATGTAGAAGTTTAGCTGGACCAGCATGTACTCTGAAGCTTCCTGAAAACAGTCTGTGAGCTTGCATTTCAAGTGTGCTTCAGGACCTAGCTTAGAAATGCAGCTACGTTCTGGACACATGCACAGATCACTACAGCTAGAAAGCAGTGCAGCAGCTGCCTGCAACTTAGTTCCATGACTTGCATATGCTTTTGCAGAGGCAAACCTCTGCATGGATTATGCATAAGGCTTTTGAAAATGGGGCTTCAAATACTGTTCCTCTTTCACAATATGAAGATTTTTAAAATTATTCCTTTAAGATAAAATATTCTGGTTTGTTTTCATTATATTTTTAAGCAGTGACACTGTAATCATAGATGGACTTGAGTTGAGTGCCACTAGATCCTTCTAGCCATTTCCACATCTAGGAACTGTGAAATTAGCCAGATAAGGCTCTTTTCCTTTAATTCAACAAAGTAGTCATCATTATTTTTTTACGTCTGTCCATATCTTATATTTTTTTTCCCCTTGTTTACTCAATGCAATGAACTCTCCCTGTATTTTTGAATGTGTGATGCGAATTAAAAAGATGTTCTCCAGACAAAGGTCACTGTTTATTTATACCTTTTATCATTCCACTTCATTATTTTATTACTTTTTCAGCTTGGTAAAATTTTGAACACCACACAAGCTGAAAGTCATTCAATACCCAGTAGGGGAGTGTAGCCACATCTTCTACTGCATAACCTGGAATAGTTACATGCAGCCTTGAAAAGCAGATTTCCTAAATGCTTGTTAAATTGTTCCATAATTTAAAGGTGACAATGCTTTAATTTCAGGGTAATGCTACAGCTTTATGACCTCATAGTTTTATTTAATGGTCTAATTTAGTAGGATATTTTGCTGCCTGTATTTGGTCCTAAGAGATGTTTTCACAGCATGGGACTGCAATGCATTCAGCACATTTTAGACCCTCCATTTGGCCTCATCCATAGTTCTATCATCTTGCTGGAAGCCTCCAAGTTGCTTTTGATGGCACACAAATTAAATTTTGGGAAATCAGAGCAGCTGGAAAACTGTTTTTCAATAAATTCTGTATTGTCTAATTCTCATTCTTATTCTTCAATTTGAAATATCTTTGTGGAGCATATTTCACTCATATAAACTGCATCACTCCTTTGTGATTTAGAAGGTTTGTCACAAAACAAGATTATTCACACTGATTAAATTACCAACAAGCCAAACATATGGTAAATGCTACGTGAGAAAGAAAAATTGCTCTGAGAGCTCATGTGATGCATTTGTTTCATGGTGCTTTACACTGAATGCCAAATGTTATCCTGAAAGCTGTACCTATAACTACAAAAGTAACCACAGAAAAGACAGACTTTAATTTTTTAACTCTACACTGGTTTAAGTTGTAGTAGTTAAGACAGTCACTGTAACATGCATCCTTCAAAGAATATGAAGATACAATTTCCCATTACAAACAGCTTTAACTCACCGTCTCCAAGGAGGTGTTTCCTGAGCCTCCTGTAAAACCTACCCATTTTTTTAAATCTCGTGTTTTTCCTGTCTGCTGGCAAACTCAACAATGTGTCCTTTAGCAGGTTGTATTGTGCTCATCAGCCCCCTCCTAGTTTATGATTCAGTCACTTTAAGTATGCCAACGCATCTCCATGAAAACAATTCTGGGATTGTTTGCATTTCCCCAGTCCTGCATCCAGCTCACTCTCCAACGGTACTGGCAGACTATACCTACAGGTGTGCATTCCTCTGGGATGCTCAAGCATGGAGCATCAGTCAGCAGCCAGCACTAGGAAAGCATCATGCCCCTAGGTGTAGAGACATGTTGGCCCTGCCCTGGCAGAGAGGGAAGAGATGGGTTCCCAACTCTTTCACACCCTAGGCGTGAAGTTTGATCACTATGAGCCCACAGTTTGAGGCATCTTTGTCAGAAGAACGACCATGCCAGACAGTTCCAATGCATGAGGACAAGACATCTTGTTTGCAAGTTTTGCACCCTCATCCTTCATGTTGTGTTGAAGTCCAGAGTTGGCATGGTATTATCCTGACAGCCTGTTCCATGATAGTACTCCATCTCCTTACTTCCTCTGATACAGAGTATCTACCTCAAGCACTAAAAAAATCTGAAGCAACAGTCACTGAACGACCTCCTATTACAAAATGGACACTTCTTCACTATGCTCAGATTTGTGACATTAGGGTAGTTCTCTCCAACTCATCTCCTTCATCTTACCACTAACTTCTGAGCACTGAAAATGTGTCAGGGCAGTGATTAAGTTGCAGCAACCCTTGATTAAAAGACAAGGTCTAAAAGAAAGTACCTACTGTGACATTCTCCTGTACTAAAACTTCCTTGGGGGGGGTCCTCCTGTGTGATAGTGAAGAAGGCCTGCAGAACTTCTGATGTGATGTTCATCAGAAACACAACAATATTAGTGTAAAAATGAAGGTGGCTGCTGACAGCTCAATGCCTTTGACATAATATAAGAACTGAAGAATTTTCATTTTATGAAGTTCAGAAATACTTAATGAAAATTCAAACCAGAAATGCATAAACTGTCAGAACTACAGTGCCAGAGGACCTGCAGTGTTTGAGGGGATAAATTGTAAATCTTTGAAGGCTGTCTTTAATCTAAACAGTAGTAAATAATTCGCAAAGGATTCCCATTTGTTGTTTTCTCCAGTGATTAAGTCCATCACAATTACAGAGAGCAGGCTGCACTGAAAACAAGGAAAAAAAAAAAAAAAGAAAAGTCAAACAACAAACAAGAAAGACACTCCAACTTCCTAAGTACAGAGCTGTAAAACCTTATCTAGTTCCTTTTCAGAACCACAGGGAGTTTCACCACCAAAGTTCTTGTTCCACAGACAGGTGATAAAATCAGAATGAAGAGCAAGACAACTTCCTTATCAGTCCATCTTTCCACATGAAAGTCTGCGAAGCTCAGGGAAATGTAATAAGGGCTGAGTCACATGGTGAATTCTTCATCAGTTAAATTGCTATACAAAACAAAAGGTGATGATTTCTCATGAAAAAATCGATTCATAAGCTACATAAGGAAATGAACTGAGATCCATGTGTGGAAACAAAGGGAAGAGTGGATGCTGTGGACAGTAAAACCACCAGCTCCATGATTATTTTGGACACACTGATGGCAATCTCTACTACAAGGACTCAGGTACAGCAAGCTCTGTTTTGTAGTCCAATTTTTTTGTTAATCCAGTCTGCTCCTTGTTCCCAGTGANTGTATCTCTCTCTCTCTAAATACAATTCTGTATTTTCTCTCCAATTTGATCTGAGAGTTTAATTTCTGTTGCCTAAACCCACGACAAGTGAGTGAAGTTAAACCTCTACTGCATTTTCCTCAAATAGCTGATAAAATATTATACTATAAGAGGGACTATTCAGACACTTCAAGTATTTAGATACTTCAGTCACAAAAAAAAAAAAAAAAAAAAAATTAAAAAAAGGGGGGGCCAGAAGCAATTTATAAAACATAGCAAGTCTAACTGGCAATCTTCTTCACATCTTCTTAGAGCCCCTTACTTTGAGATTTAAATGCAATTTGTATACAGCTTTCTGAGTTGGAGCAAAATAAAGCTTTACATTTCTTGCATCAGGAAAAATAGGAAATATTTGCATTTTGAGAGGATACTGCAACACAGAGATGATCTGCAAAAAAAGACATATCTTTTTGTTCATTAATGAATTTTTCATTATGGTAGTTTCAAAACCAGACCTTGGACTAGCAGCAAGATCTTGCATAAGGATTCGTTTTTCCACCTGGAGGACAAATATGTAAGAAAACAAAGCAAAACAACAAACAAATTGCAACCTATTTGAGGACAGGAAAAATATTTGACAAAGATAAAATTAACCATTGATCTACTCATGGCAAATTCTAAACATTATTGATTTGATAGCTCAAGATCTGTACACAGTAAAACAGCATTAGTAAAGAAGTACAGGGACAGCATGACTCAAGCAAATCTTGGAGCTATCAAGGGTAAAATTTACTGTGGAGGAGATGAGGAAAGGTTACTAACAAACCCTTTCTGTACAAGACAGCAAAACAAGTACATGAATGTAGATTGCATGTCTATAGACTGTGGAGAATATGATTATTAGCATTACTCCAGACAGATCAATAGATTTCTAAGCAACAAGAGAAAAAGAATAAGCTTCATAATGATAGAATGACTGTCAGAGTAGCAGTTCAGAGGGTATATTAAATCTTTTATCTATTGATTACTATCAGCTCTATCAGATGTGAAGAGTAGCTCTATTGGGCTAATTATCAAATAATCAGCCTATAAAGAATATTTCTTTCCCAGTGCTGATGGCTGTTCATTACTCCAAAGCATGACAGTATACATTCTCTTTGTACTTCATGCACAACAGTGTGGGTGTAGAGTGCTATGGATGATGGGAGAATCCTAGTAAAACAAGCAGAGGTAGTTCACACTCCTGTGCAGATAGTCCTGGAAGCAGTCTAGCTATGTTCTTGTCGTGCTGAATGCAATCATCCCAAATTAATAATCCCTGAATGGACCCACACAAATACTCATGGAGCCTTAAAGCATCCATCAATATACTGTCATGGCTTAGACACAGATATCTGGTTCGCTTCCCTCACACACCTGCGTATTTGATGTGGTTTCCTCACTGTTTTTTAAATTTGATGATTTTTTTCTGTAGAAGTGATTTTTTGTGCATAATGGGTATGCAGGGTGAAGAAAACATTATGTTAATAAGGTGTGGTCTTTATTTTTTAACCTAGTTTTGAATTTGTTGTCTTTCACTGTCATTGAACTGTTTCTCTACTCCTATTGCAAAAATTGCTAATGAATGTTGTCTCTGTTAATAAAGCCCATTCACTTTGGGTCATCCCAGTCTAAACAGCCCTGGATTATTTATTTCTAACCTCTCTTTGAACAAATATCTTTCTGTGCCTTTAATTAGGTACATTACTGTTCCTGACAACCTTCTGTTTCAACAACATATTTTACTTTTACTAGAAATAAACAGCCTTTGTGAAAAGTCCTTCTAAAGAACAGCACACACTCTTCCCTCTTCCTGACCAACTTAAATAATAGCATGTCACCTACAATTTTTGTCACCTTGATTTTTCAGACACTTCTCTAGACAATGAATAAATACATTTATCTATTTTGGTATTAGTAGATATCCTGTGACACTCTACTGCTAAATGTCTTGCCATGCTGAAAATTGGCTTCATATTTTTTAATACATTATTTCTTTTTTTTTTCTCCTTGCAAAAATTCCCTTCCCTTATTTCTCTCTCTCTCTTTGTCTTTGTACAATTGTCCAATTCTCTCTCAACATACAAAACTGCAATTTTCTAGTTACTGCAGAATTTTTATACAACAGTGGGCTGTTAAAGATGACAGGGTGCAACTAAATCACTGGAACCACAGACACAATAAATTAACTTGCAATGTTGATACCTCCCATATCCACATCATGTACTGTATGCCTATGACCAGACATCAGTATGTGAGAAAGCTGGTGTTAATCTGCCCCAGCCAACAACTGGCTACAAAACCAGATCCTTATCTGTTTAATTACATAGGAAACAAATAGAGAAAAACAACAACCCAAATGTAAGTGAACATTGAGGAGCAACACTGTTCTCTAAAAACAGCGATGGTGCTCATTTCTGATGATCCAGTTCCTTCTTTTCATTCAGCCTTCACAGGTTCAAGGCAATGACATCTGTAATTCCCAGAAGTCATTAGCTCACTGCACTTCTACTCTTAAAAGTACTAAGTCATTTCCCCAGATTTTCCATTACACCTCTGAATTCTTCAGCCTGAACACATCTTGGGCATAAAGAGGTCACTGCTTCTTGAACTATATACAAAAAGTACTGTCACCCTGAATAAAGCTTCATTTAGCCCAGAACCCCACCTCTGCCTTCAAGGGTGAATAGATACCCAGAGAATTGAGGGAAGGCAAAAGGTTGTCCTGGAACTCATTCCTATTTTGCAATAATCTTTGCCTCATGGCTCTCTGAGCTACCAGCTGCAAGTACTAACTTTCTAGCCAGCAGGTCAAGAAAAGTGATTCTTGCTGCTCTATTCTTATCTAGTAAGACCTCACCTGAAGTACCATGTCCGGTTCTGGAGACCAAGGTACAAGAAGGATATGAACCTGTTGGACTGGATCCAGAGGGCCACAAAAATGATCAGAGGGATGGAACACCTCTTCTGTGATGAAGGGCAGAGAATGTTTGGGTTATTCAGCCCGGAGCACAGAATGCTCTAGGAAGACCTTCTTGTTGCTTTTCAGTACTTAAAAGGGGCCTGTAAAAAAAAGGTGGACAGACTTTTTTTTTTATATATATATAAAAATTGTTCTGCAAAAAAAAATATATAAATTGTTCTGTTCTGCAACAGAACAATTGGTAATGGTTTTAAACTAAGAAAGGATAGATTTGGACTAGATATGAGGAAGATACTTTTTACAATGAGGATGGTGAAACACTGGCACATGTGGCCCAAAGAGCTGGTAGAAGCCTCATCCCTGGAAACATCCAAGGTCAGGTTGAATGAAGCTGTCTGTAGCCTGATCTAGTTAAAGATGTCCCTGCTCACTGTGGGTGGGCTGGACTAGATGAACTTTAAAGGTCCCTCCCAACTCAAATCATTCTATACTTTTATGAATGAAACATTCACATTTAATTGCACCTTCTGAAACTACGAGACAAGACTAGGGCCTTTTCCAGCCTGTGTATTCACTCTCTGTTGATACACTGGTGTCATTGATGCTCTGTGGTAGTTAAATTTCAAGTTGAATTATTAATTGTATTAATTGCATTAGAAAAAAAAAGAGAAGAAAAAACTCCCAAATCTTACTATTTAATAATTTAACTGTCCTTTGGCTCCTATATGTTGAAAAAGAATCAATCTCCATTTGCTTTCATGTCCATACCTTCCTGTAATAGTTCCTTTCATCACCTTTTAAATTTGTTTAAACTCTGAATACATTAAACTCATTCATGTATCTGACTGTCTACCTTTTTTTTTTCATTCACAGGAGGTGTGATATGTATTTAAGTCACTGAACTGTAAAAAAAAAAAAAGTGACTTTTTTCATTCTCTGTTTCCTATCTTATAACAACATAGATTTTTTCCTCCCCTGATTATTGATGCTTCCAGAAAACTGCAGAAGCATTATTCAGAAAGACTAACAAATTCAGAATCCATCCCTGTGTACACAGAATTACTCTTCCATACTTTGCACATTTATTACTAGGATGTTTTTAGGGTTTTTTTTTTTTTTGCAACAATAAGGTACATTTGCAGACAGACAAGAAGCTCTTGCAATTAAGGCACCCAAACCATATTTAGATGGTACAGAAGCATAACACAAATGTACCTCAAACTCTCTGGATAACTGTAAAATTGTTAATTTCTTTCTGTGTCTGTCTCAGTCCTCTTTTACGCAACAGGAATAACGACTTTCCCCCACCCCAAATGAGACATCTAAGGGGAAAGAAGAAATACAAAAAATAAAAGGTTTTCCAGGCTTGGGGATTCTGACAGTTTTCCTATCTTCACTTTTCTTGTAACCAAAATAAAATAAGAATGTCAGCAAGTTCATTACCGGTAGAGTGTAAATTAGGTATATGCCTTCTGGATTTCTGCCAGATAAAATTTGAGGAAAGCAGATGCTTTCTGCAAGGAGTTTGTAAAAATCCTAGTTCTTCAGCAGAGATAAAAAGCACTGACAATGTTTTGATCACACATATTTAAATGATAAATAATAAAAATAAGCACATTTCCCATACTGGAGATCAAGGCAGGATATTCAGACAGAAATGTGAAACTCTGTTTTAATTACTACGAGACTCAACAGTGAAGGAGACACATCTTATTAAATATTTGTTACACTTGAATAAAAAACATACTTAATAATTAACCATTGTGCATTTAATTAACATAATGATAGCCCAATTAAATCCAAATTAAATTTTAACTTGAGACACTTTAAGTACAAGGAAATTAAGGATAAAATATGAATATCCCAAGTCCTTAGTTTTCAGGACTGAGTGTCGAGGTGGTATGTGACAAAGTAGCTCAACCTGAATTAACAATTTATAATGGGTAACAAACAATTTATAATGGGTAACCCCAAACATTAAATAGTAGACAGTCTAGGAAATTTCTTCCCCATTACAAAACTAAAAAGCAGAAATGACATTCTGCCATCTACTCCACTCCACAACAGGGGCTATGTGATCTTTCCTTATACCCTGGCATGACAATCTGATATGCAAAATGGGACCTGCTTAAGGGGAAAGTTTACCAGACAGGTACATTCATTTGAAACACTTCTTATTTTAAAACTACAGAACTGTAATGCTGAAAGGTCTCAACCATCAAGTCACCTGGCCAAGCTCTTGCTCCACGACCTGTCTCTTTGGTGTCCCTCCTCTTAACAGTCTTTCGCTCCTTACAGATACTCAGGACAATCGAGGTTTCTATTTTCTGTGACATCAAAGGCACCAGTCATATCAGGAGAGGTATTATTGCTTAAGTAAGACTGGAAGTGTTTACAGATAACTCGGTGCAAGAAGTTTGATAATCATTACCAGTTCCAGTATTCTAGTAAAGCAGATAAACCATTCTGTTACAAAACATTTCAATTCTAAGCTTCCTCATATTCAGTGAAAAGCATAAACATCTTATTAAAAGTTATGATATTATGAAAAATACATCAGCAGCACCCTCTGTAAGGTGTGAATACCACTTAGCAACAGTGCAAGTCCTTCAAACCTGGTTTGAAAATCACACTTACATAATATTTAAGGAAACACCTCAGAGTCAAAACTCAGCTACTACCAGTTCTCCACTAATAAGAGACCTACAGTTGTGCTGTCTTCTTAGCAACATAAATCAGTAATGTTAGAGCTGATGTAAAGCATCAAAGACAAGGTAATGTCATTACCTGTTATATTGCAAAAAACACGGAGTGGTGCAAGTGGTCCGCTTCCATCAGAATCAATGTAGAAGAAACCTGATGTCCTCCCTTGGTGTCGGTAAGCCTCACAAGATTGTTCATAGATAGCTTTAAAAGAGAGTGGTTGCATCAAAAACAAGGAGAAAACAGACACATATGTTTTATACATGAGTACGGCTTCAGTCATCATCATAAAATAAACTACTAGTTCACTGCTGATCAGCATGTGAAGAATTTAATGCGTTTGAACCCAAGTCCATGCTCCAAATTAGGCATGTATTTAACTGTTTCCTTAAACTTCATATATGCTGGCTTTAGAGATGCATTTGCCTTATTTTGGATTCATGATTTGCAGAGCAAGTGCAGAGAGAGCATTTCTTCACCACTTCTGAAAAGCAGTCCCAGCACCTTCTGCAGAAGGCAATTGATCTGCACCAGCAGGAAGCAGCTTCTCATTCCCATTCCTGTGCACACAGACTCACATCACCCCCTTCCCTTCATATTTAAAAGTAGTTTCTCTAATGAAAGAGAGTTCAGAAAGGCTTAAATAGCCAGCCTGAAGTAGCCTTGTCTGTTATTCTGAAGAATGCTGGAGAGATAGTACATCACTCGGATTTTAATGAAATGTGAACATTTCTTCACTTCTCCCAAAAAAGCAGAACCATCATCCAATGACGAACTGGTTATGAATTAGGAGTCCCGCCAGTCAATTACTTGTACCACTCAAGCACATATGCTTTCCCCTTGTATAGTTCTCTCCTGACCAGACATGTTTAGCAGGCAGAACACTGCTAAGTGCTAAATATGCACAGCATTACCCTTCCTGGAGTTAGAAGCTGCTTAAGGTATTCAGCACCTGGTGAGACAGTGCTTTAGTTAGTATCTATCCTATAATAAATAGAATTAAGAATGGGTCTTCCTAGCAGTCATTAGCCTGATGTAGAAAGCGCTGTAGAAGTCCAGAAGATCTCTAATTCCCCCTCTGATAGTTGGCCCAAAGTACATATTAAATGCAAATAAGGTAAAATCCCCAAACCAGAACCTATTTTTCCAGTATTCAGAACCTGAGGGCCTAGAAGAGAGTCCCTCAGTCACCAAAGTGCTGACAAATGCAACTGGGATATGGAGGGTCAGGAGAGAGACCATAACAGGCGATTAAGTAAGCAATCAAGGAAGCACAGTTTGATCAATTTGCAAAGTTCTCAAACTGCAGTTCACTTAGTGAATTTGCTGTCATCATCATTACAGGACACTTTCTCCTGTCTCATTAGGGACTATGCCAATTTTTTTCCTTCGAATTGTTTTCAGAGTATTTTTAAAGACAAATGACAGTCCAGTGGGCAGGGATGTAAAATTGGTAGGTTGACAATAAACTGGAACAGCTAGAAACTCATCACAAACTTTTGCATACTAAGTATTTTTGCTCCTTCTTGACTGCCATTTTGGCTGAAGGCCAGATATACTTTTTTTTCAAATCAGTAATAAAAGACATGAAGATTCAGTCATTGATAATGTGGGTAGATGCAGAGATGATCTACTCATCTTCAGGTGGCCCCTTTGTCACTGCAACTTTGGAAAAAAAAAGGTTGTATACAACTAGAAATCAGGCTAGAGGTACTCAACTGGTATAAATCTGAAGGGATACACAAGCTCCAGTGAAAGTGCAGTTAGTCTGTCAGAAGAAAATATATCCTGAGATGTTTTCCTCTTGGTTATATGAGAATTCCAACATCAAGTAATAGAAAGTAGCAGGAAAAAGTAGAAAAGTGCTAAAACCTCAAAAACTCTAGCACATAAAATATATTCTAACCAACATGAATTACAGAAAAGCTGTTTTGATGAACAATTTATTTTGTAGCTGCACACTGAAAGTATCTTAAGCATTTGGTACTGCATTCCTCTAGACTGGATGAGCCATTGCTTTTAGTTCTCTATTTTTTGCTGTATAATGCATTAAGGAGAAAGTGATGCATGCTTTCCAGCCACTGGCAGACACCACTACAAACATTTCAAGTGCACCATCCACTCCAAGCTCTTCGCATGGTCTTTGCAGGCTGAGTCAATACCTTATTTCGGAATAAAGTTATGCAATCCCATTTGCTGAACAAGGCCTCATTACTCCAGTAACAACAAGCTGAAGCTGTCTTTATGGTTCAATGAAAGCCAAAATCTCTTTGCAGTGATTCTTCTCTTTATGCAATCAGAAATATTATACAAAAATAAAGACCAGATAAACAGTCAGTTGTGACTATAAAGATGCCAGTTCCCTAAATTTGAACATTGCCTTCATGTTTATGTTCTGTTTTGTATGAGGCTTCTCTGATGTAGATGGAAGTGTGGTCGTTTGAGGGACAATAGGAAACCATTATTGTAGCTGTCATTAAAGAGTCACTATATATGTAATGCAGCCTCACTTCCAAGAAGCGACCACCAAGTGTCATTGTGGATCTGTCGATGAATGCATACATTTTAATGCCAAATGACATCTGTAGTAGAAGTACCTCTTTTTAGTAAAGGAGAAGTATTAATCAGTTCATTCAGAATGGAACCTAACAACAATGTAAAAGTATTATTTAAAAACCAAATGAGACCAATCCCACAATAAAAAAATAATGATTTTATTCCTTTCTGTGAAGTATTTTAATAGTGTCTACACTTTTGTTCCCTAAAGTTTGTTTTCCAATTTTAAAATAGTCACCAAAGTGGGACCAAAACAACACAAGTAATGTTCTTTATGGGTTGCTCATGAAAAGCTTGGTTTTTAAAAAAAAGAACTTCAATCAAGAACTTTTAAAAAACATAATTTAAAAAATGAACCTTCCAAGTTTTGTTTTGTCTCAAAAAAGCAAGATTAGTTTTCCTTCTCTGACTTTCCCAGTCATTTTTTGACTAATTTTGACTTATACCAGCTATTGAAAATAAAATGACAGTTTTGAGTAATGCCTGTTTCACTAAGCCAGAACCACCGAAAATCAGTTTATGATTTTCAGCCACTGCTGTGTTTCCTCAGGCCCTTCTGGGAACAAGCTTCACTATTGTGCAACAGCTCTGCGGTTCCTGCCACTGAATTCCCACAGGCACTCAGGATAAAGCTATTTGCTTCATGGAGTTGCATTCCGAATGTTCTCAATGGAAAGAGATGTCAGCAGCATGCCCCTGCAAGTATGGCTTGGACCTCACAGTCAGGTATGGCAGGTAAAAGCATTAAACTAAGCTACAGCACAGATTAAAATCAAAGTGTGAAAGGTGTAACAGGGGCAGTGCTAGCTGACAGGGGCAGTGCTGCTTGTAACAGTGGCTATTCCAGGAAGCCAAAACATGAAACAGGTTGACTCCAAGGTCCCAGATTTAGTAAAGGAAACTGGACATCAGAAATACCTGTTTCATATGGTCCAAAAAAATGGGTATCTTCTATTGCCCTTTATCCATTTATTTTTCCCTCAGAATCACTACAACATTGGATCTTGGGCTGACATTTTTGTAGTGCACTCTTTAAATAATTTTTTGTAAAGGCTGCTGCAATGCTTTGTAAGAAGTTCACAATCCTCCCAAAGCTAGCTACAGAAACTGATGCAGCCTAAGAGCCCCATTCTTCATACCAAGAGCTGCTTCCTGAAGTAATGTATGTGCTCTTGCCTACCTTCTAGGATGAGCCATGCTGATGGTATTCCAGCATGCACAACACTAACAGCTTTCAAGATATCTATCTCTTAAGCCCTTATAATCCTCTGTGAAACACATATACTAAAATTCTCCCTCAAGTATCTCTTTCAGCTTTAAGTACCTCAAATTAAACCATCTTTTCAGATCACCAGCTCATCCGATCAGTGCATTTAGTCTGAAAATGGCTTTCCTAAATGATCATAATGGACATTTTTTCCTTTAGTTTCCTTCTCATTTTCCCAAGTGCTTAAGAAATCATAGAATCATCCAGGTTGGAAGAGACCTCCAAGATCATCCAGTCCAATCTATCATCCAGCTCTATCCAGTCAACTAGACCATGGCACTAAATGCCTCAGCCAGTCTTTTATTTGAACACCTCCAGGGACGGTGACTCCACCACCTCCCTGGGCAGCCCATTCCCATGCCAATCACTCTCTCAGGGAAGAACCTCCTCCTAACATCCAGCCTAGACCTCCCTCAATACAACTTGAGACTGTGTCCCCTTGTTCTATTGCTGGTTGCCTGGAAGAAGAGACCAATCCCACCCGGCTACAGCCTCCCTTCAGCTAGTTGTAGACAGCAATGAGGTCACCCCTGAGCCTCCTCTTCTCCAGGCTGCACACCCCCAGCTCCCTCAGCCTCTCCTCATAGGCCTTGTGTTCCAGGCCTTTCACCAGCTTTGTCACTCTGCTCTGGACACCTTCCAGCACCTAAACATCTCTCCTGAATTGAGGGGCCCAGAACTGGACACAGTACTTAAGGTGTGGCCTGACCAGTGTTGAGTACAGGGGAATAACCTCCCTTTTCCTACTGGCCACACTGTTCCTGATCCAGGCGAGGATGCCCTTGGCTCTCTTGGCCACCTGGGCACACTGCTGGCTCATCTTCAGCTACTGTCTACCAGTAGCCCCAGGTCCCTCTCTGCCTGGATGCTCTCCAGCTACTCTGTCCTCAGCTTGTAGCACTGCTTGGGGTTGTTGTGGCTGAAGTGAAGAACCCTGCACTTGGCCTTGTTAAATTTCATCCCATTGGCCTCTGCCCACCCATCCAGCCTGTCAAGGTCCCTCTTCAGGGATCTCCTACCCTCCAACAGATCAACATCTGCTCCTAGCTTGGTGTCATCTGCAAACTTACTGATGATGGGCTCAATCCCCTCGTCCAGATCATCAATAAAGTCATTGAACAGGACTGGGCCCAGGACTGATCCTTGGGGATCACCACTAGTGACTGGCTGCCACTTACTAGTGGATGTGGCACCATTCACCACCCCGCTCTGGGCCTGGCCTTCCATCCAGTTCCTGACCCATATCAGAATGAATCTGTCCAAGCCACGAGCTGCCAGCTTTGCCAGAAGCTTGTTGTGGCAGATGCTGTCAAAGGCTTTGCTGAAGTCCAGCTAGACTACATCCGCAGCCTGCCCCACACTCACCAGGGTTGAAAAAATGTGTTTTCCAACTTTGATCAGTATTTATAACATAAATACTTTATCCTCAATCCACCATCAACCAATTCTCTATGTTCTCTTACATCTCCTGGGATATAAAGATTCATAAGCTTAAAAATCAAAATTATGGAAACATACATATCTCATAGTTTTTAATGCCTCACACAGTACATCTCTACAGAAGCACACTAGTGAAGCTATAGATATGCACTTTGATTGACCAAGGTTCAAACTATAGATCTATGATTCAGCCTTCAATGACAGAAAGGCATCAAGTTTTTAATGCCATCATAAGAAACTATTTTGACCTTCTGTGTACAGTGACATACAGAATTTCATTTTCTCATGCCTGTTCAAGACCCTAACAGCTGGTCAGACAGAGCAGACACAGTACTCTGAAAGCTGTAATCAGGTCTAACAGGGCTGTGATCTCTCTTGGCTTTGCTCTACAACTGAAAATCCAGACTTGATTCACCACGCTGCAGGAGCCTGACAGGTTTTAAATAAGAGCAATTTCATCACTGTTCTGCTCTCTGAAGTATCTTGAACCCATTAATCCAAATTAATTACAGTCCTTAAAACAGAAGAGACTATCCCTGTCCTAGCTGAAATCTTTAATAGCACATGACTGAATACAAACATTTGCTAGGTCAACCTTCCATCCTTTCCAATAAAACATATTTTTATTCAGTTTTTCACTATCTGTTGCTGCACTGACATTTGCCTTTCAGTCTTACTTTTGCCCTAACCAGCTCACCTGCAGTCTCCATGATAACTTTCACTAAGCATATGCTTACTGTTTCATTGTGAAGCTACCTGGTAGATAAGCCTTTAGCTGCCCCAGGTTTTTTTACTTAACAACTGTTTCCTTTGGCCCCATATTTCTATCTTGTAAAACCTCTCCACTTTCTCAGACCACTGTAATTTCTTTTTTCACCTTCAGTCATATTTTGGCTAAAAAAGTGAACAAAGAAGACTTGAAATCCTGCAAGTGATCGTATTTGAAGTCCTCTCTTTTCAGTGGATGAATGAATATTTTATTTACCCAGGTACATCCCTTCCTCACCCATACGTAAATAGTTCTGGCTGTTGGACTTAATGCAAGGACTACAGTGACACCCAGACTTCAGTTTTACTTCCATGAGACCAAGAAAGGTAAATATCGTTCGCCTCTACCCAGTAGACTGTTACCTATGTGGACACAACCAAGAGCGTAAGCCTCGCATGAACAGCAGTTTGTTTGATTGTGGGTTTTTGGTTGTGAGTTTGTTTTTTTCTTTTGTTGCTTTTTTTTTTTGTTGTTGTTTGTTTGTTGGTTGGTTTTGGGTTTTGGTTTTTTTTTACTCAGAGGACTCTGTTCTTTTCTGTATTTAATGGATGACAAGATAATTTTTCTCAAAAAATTAAAAATAAATCTTAAAATTCTCAGTATTTCTTTTTTACTGTACTTCCTGTTCATTTGGAAACTGATCACACACATTCCATTGAAAATATCCTGAGCTAGAGAATCAGAATTTGAGCTGTACTAGTTACAACTACTGAAATGAATCCTCTAGTATTGTAGTTTCTAGACTGGATTCTCATAATCTAATAAAAATAGCTGATAATTTTCAATTTCTCAGAAGGAGATAATGTTTCATGGGAATATAATAAATCAAAAACATTACAGAGGTGTAAAGAACTTGAATTCTTGATTTAATTAGAAGGTGGTGACACTGTCCACTCCCTGGCTGAAACACAGCAGTGAGACAGATGCTGCTATGCACTAACAATTGCAAAATTATGAAAAATTTCAGGCAGAACACTTACTGCCAGATCATTTGGGACTCATTTCATTGCTTTGCAATTTGTTGCACCCTAGATGCAAAGAGCAATAATAGGCCTTTAATAATTATTGTGTTCTGAGGTGAAAAATTACTTACTGGTTAGACTGGAAAGCTCAGTAAGAGCTGGGGATTTAGCCTGGATATGCAAACAGTCCCGGGCTGACATTGGACAAATGGCAGGAACAAATGCTGACACAGATTGAATTAAGCATACTCACAGAAATGCTTAGAGCTTCTGACGGCAGACTGGAGATGCCTGTTCCACTCTCCAAATGTACACCTCAGATCTGATAATTTTGTACATTCTAATACATTCTTGGAGTAACAAGTAACAAGTGCTCAATCAAGGATGTTTCTCAATAACAAATAAAACAACATGCAATGGGAGGTTTCTCTCTCCTCTCACTCCAACAGCAGAGGAATTAGCACAGGCAATGAAGTCTGGAAATTATTATCATTTTCACCTTTACAATACAGTTGTCTCGTCAAACATCAGAAAATGAAATCTGTACTCTCAAAAACTGGATTTTGACAGCTCTACTATTGAAAGACTAATGCAGTCCCCACTGTGATGTGCCTGGATGACAGATGGCTTATTTTTCCTTTTTAAAATATGTATTTACTCTCTGATAAAGAAAACGTTATTTCCATAGATGGCTTTAAAAGTACTTTCACCAAAATGTCACCTAAATGGATGCTTGTGAGGGATCCTTCCATTACACTTGGGGATTAGACAATTTCCTACAATTCAAACTAAGGCTCCGCTCAGCTGAGGTACAAAAGGT
Organism: Tricholaema leucomelas; assembly: GCA_013400475.1. NCBI lineage: Eukaryota > Metazoa > Chordata > Aves > Piciformes > Lybiidae > Tricholaema lacrymosa > Tricholaema leucomelas. The sequence goes on along the minus strand of WAAF01011114.1, from coordinate 23,049 downwards.
CATGTCAGCCTACCCCATCTGTCACTTCCCTGCTGAGTTTTGAAGGCAACTGTCAGTCACATACCCCATCAGCCCCTGCCCATTGCTGGTGCAGGGTGACCTGCAAGTCCTGCAAGTGCTGCAAGAAAGCAGGAAGACCTACATCATTTTAAGAGAAATGACACAGTGCAAGAGCATGGTATTTCAGCTTCGCTCTTCAAATTAGTGGTGTTCCTATGCTGATGATCACACCTAATGCAGACAGGCTTCAAAGAGAGATTGAGTTACTCACCAACATGCCCAGTTCTGAAGTCCCAAAGTGGAACATCCTCTATGTTATTTATTAGGAAATGTCAGGCACAGGGAAAATCTTTTTTTTTACTTTTTTTAAAAATGAAATGCAGATATACAATTTACAGATACACAAAGTGAAGGGAAAGCATTAATAAGACAGCAAATTATTACGAAATAAACAATGAAAATTCATATGCCAGAAGCATGCTGTGAACAAAAATATTCAGGAGCGTCAAGTAAAGTACCGAAGGCTTGATATGAATATTAATCATGTTATGTTTAGCCAAAGAACAACAAGGTGTTTAGATACACATGGAAAAAACCTGCTCCAAGAATCTCAGACAGGAAAGCTGGTTACTCAGGACATGTAAATGACATGACCACACTCACTTTTAGACATCTGGTGGACTGAAACTCCTTGTGCCTCATTTGCCAAGCTAGCAAATGTGTATGCATCTCCTTACCTTGGAACACAGTAGAATTACCAAATCCATGGCTGGCACTTTATGATCCATCTTTGATATTGCTAACAATCTGGCTGAGGCTGTATTAATCTTTTAAGAATAAAAGTTATGTATGTGGTAAGCATTTTAATACTAAAAAGTACATTTGCAAAGCCTGAAGTTATGTTAAATTTATTTCCTATCAATGACTTTCGCATTATTGGATGGAATTACCTAGGCCAATAAAACATATGTCTGCATGTGCAAGATGGACCACACACCAAAGCAAATATTCAGAATTAAACTACACTGCTAATAATCACATTGCAAAGCTTTGAAGTTTATTGACAGTGTCAGAATATGAAGAATAAAACTATTATTATGTTTCTCATCATCTTCTATACTATTATTCATCATCTAAGAGTAAAGGTCACCTGAAAATTGTCATATATAAAAATAACAGAAATACAGAAGGGGAAGATGAGGCTAAGGAACTAGCATAAGTCATAGAAAGAAAAGATTATTAATCATTATCTTCCAGTGAAGTTAAAGCATTTTGTATCTTGGGGCCATTTTACACTGCTCTACTGCTTTCACTATCATATTGTAATTACATGGAGAATTAATAGTAAAAGAGAGATGCCTATGCAGGTTTTAAACTATGACTTTTCAATTTAAAATATTTTGAATAAATTCACACCTATAATTCCTCCCCGTCTATTTCTCTCTTTCTCTCTCTGATTCTGATCTAGCTTCAGCTGCCTACTGCACGTCTAAGCTCCCTCTACAGACCACAGCCACTGGCAGCCACTGGCGTGTTTAAAGGTGGTTGATGAACTTACTATGGACATCCTATCTTACAGTGAGATTGGTCAAGTTCTTAAAACAGCTCACAGTATGACACAGTCACAGTGTCAGCAGCAAAAACTAGATGAGCTGAATCCCCACCCAGGCCATCTTCTCTAGCTGCGTACTAACAACAGTGTTTCTGCAAATAGAAAGCAAACATTACATTATTATCTCTTTTGCTATAGTTCATACATGTGATTACACAAAGAATCATCTCCTATCTGGATTGTATCACACTACTCCAATACCTGTTGGATCAGGAGGCTACCCATCACACTGCAGAATTGGAGAAAGTATCTCTTATTAAAAAGGCTTTAGCTGAGCTAATCTTCCAGCCTATTTAAATGCAAGCTGTGTGAAGCACATATAAAAGATAAGCCAAAAAAACCAAACTCATACATTTTACAGAGCTTGTATCCTCAAAGCACTGTTTTAGCTACAGATGAGCTCAAGCAGCAGTTAGCAAACAATAGTTTAAAAAGAAAGAATCCATACCATTTTAGTAGACAATATAGATCACATACCTTCTAATATACCTGCAAACTACATCTTATTCCCCAAAGAGGTGGAGAAACTAAAGCACAACAAACTCATAGACGAGCAAATGTAACTCAGCTACCACTGGCTTAATATCCTGTAGGGTTATTCCATGACTCCTAGTTTCCCCAAAGTGCAGGCAGTGAAATGGGCACATGGGGACAGTCAGTGCAAGTTCTACATCCCTCATTGAATTACATGTCTATATGCATCTGTGACAGAAAAACATTATCCCATGATTTGAAGCTTCACAGCTACAGGTAATACAGACATGAAAACACAATTGCTGATAAGTGCTGCGACTAATTGGCAAGAAGATGTGAATTGCACGGGAAGCTGGAATGATGAGAGGTAAACACAAATCCTCTTTCCCCCTTGGAAGAAAAAAAATCTCATCTTCCCCCAAAAAACCCAACAAAATACTTGGAAGGTATCAATAATATTCCACAAGTAGCAGCATTTGAAGGAGGAATGACAATTATTAAACAGAGAATGGACTTATGCACCAGATAATAAGCTATTGTTTCAGTTTGGGCCATGAGCATACCCAGTTCTGGAGAACAGAATCAACTCTTACCCCTTTTCAAGAGTAAGAATGAGGACGCTGTATGCTGATTGGAAGTTTAGTGACAAATGACACTTATAAATGCATATATATACAAGGCAATCAGGTATGATAAGTATAAAATCTACTAAGCCCAAACTGGGCTTAACAATATTACAATATCCTGGGACAAGCAGGTCCATCCCCCTGGGATTTTTTTTTTTTTTTTTTGCTTAAGGGAGGCCTGGGATGCCTCAAACTACCACAGCTATAAAAGAAACAGTCTGTTCAGAAAACATTCAGAGTCTCCCCATATGTTAACAAAATCCAGAAAACACCAATGGGTTTTACCTAATAGCTAAGTTCAGAGAAGAAAAGAGGAGAAGCAGGACTAGATGAGACTTCAGGGTGAAACTTGCCTGTCACAGAATAGCTGTTTAATGGGACATGATCCTATACCCTTCCAGTGGTGGATCTTCATCTGGGTCAGGTAGATTGCCACATCTCCTGTGAAAGTTTAGGAGCTTTCAGGATCAGAAAGGATTTTGAGTGAACAAAATACCTGAGGTTTGCAGAAGACTGCTTCTAGAAAGATTATATTAAGACTATGTATAGACCCAGCTAGTTACTTATGTGTGTCTTGAGATGTGCACTTTTGCTTCATCCACTTGTCTTGAATTTCAAGTATACCCATTTTCAGTCACGACAGGCACAATTTTGTCCCCTGTATCTGATGTGGTCATGCAAACATTGTCTCAGATGTGTCTTCTCTCACCTTACTGTTCTTCCTTGCCAATGTCTACTTCCTCTCTTTTACATCAAACTCAAATTATTTATCTTTGATTTTCATGACATATTTCCAACCTATCTACCTGTTATCATTCTTGTATTTGCCTTGTCAAAAATGTCAAACTCCTCCGGTTACAAACTCCTATTGGTTTTCAAACATTTTTGCCTTCTCTCATGTCACTTCTTCATGCCTGTGAGCATTCACTTTTTTCTTCTTTTTTTAATTTCTATTTTATGATATTTTCCTTACAAGAAAGTCTAGCAATAATTATGTACCTGAGACTGCCAGACTGATACTGCCACCTAAGATGCTGATGAAGATTCCCTGGCACTCTATCACTTGCTCCAGCATGATTTTCTCTGTCAGAAACTTAACAGCAAAGTCTTTGGAGCCGAATTAGCCTGCATTGTTAGTTGGTCCTCACAGCAGAATCCAGTTTGTCCATGAATATTTGGAAGAAAGCAGTAAAACTGCTTATGTATCAGCCACAAAATGTATTTCAACACTTTACAGATGATAAAAGTAAGCTAGGGACAGTGCATTGTCTTCAGATTTCTGTTCTTAAAATTATGAAGTCTCCTATTATGAGCTGATAAAACATAAATTAGTTAGGTTTGTAAATGTATATCATGAAATTCTTTCTAAAGGCATAGCATATTAACCACCTTTTACAAATATCACACACAAAATTCACACTGCAACTCCAACAGAAAAGAAATCCATCTGACAATGAAAATATTTACATTGTGTCTGACTTGGAGCAGATTGCCAGTTAAATCTCTCCACTGTTGCTGTACGGACTTGGGTCTGAATGGTAGTTTAATAAATGAAATAGCCTCTCCAAAGTGGTACAAGTTCAATTTCAGGCCTGTCAGCCTCAGTGTTCTGGTCAAAATCAAAACCTGTTGAGATAATGTTTCAAACTTAAGAAATCAGATGGTTTACTTTGATAGAACTACACTGAATTACATGATTGGAAGAGTTGTCTGTTCATTGAGGATACTCTGGAGTTGTTCTGTGATCAGATCTGTGGTTTTCATTCACCTGCTGCAAGGTAGTCCTGTGCGTCAGCCACTATCAGCTGAGTGATAACATTTCTTGTTCTGCAGGTTTCTTATCAACTGTTTGCATTTGCCCACCAGCTTTGAAATGGTGTCATTGCACATTCCAAGCACACGAACACATTTCTCCAGACTAACGCTACAATTTATCAGCACTTCTTGGCTTGCAGGGCAGCTGGCTCCACAATCTAGCTGGAATCAAATTAGCTGTTGATAATAGGGTTGTAAATAAGCTGAGCAGCTGAATAGCTCTACATCACATGCCTGTACAGCTTGATCTGCTTAAAAAAAAGATCTTTCTGAGAATTTTTTCAGAGAACTTTTTACACCAGTGAACTCCTAATAACAGCAGCTATTGTATGTGCCTTTGAGAACAAGAGAGTTTTCACCAGTTCTATGAAAATATTTATGGGGAAAACCAGTCATGAACCAATCCTCTGCAGTATAAGGTGGTCTCCTTTGGACACAACTGCACTGAACTAGAAGAGACAGACACAGAGTGAGCCTCAGACCCCCAGCTAATATGACAGAGCAGCTGTAGCCCAGAGGTTAGCATCCCTTATTGCATTTGATGGTCCATAGCAACAGTCTTCTTCATTCTCCAAGGAGCCTCTCCCTTCTCACCAGTGGATTTGGTCATCTAGATTTGTACCAGCCATCAGCTGGTGTAAATACTCTGCTATAGCCTCAATCACTGCATGTAGTCTGTGTCGGGTTTGGAGAATTTAAAGAGGGTTAACACCTTTTGGAATGACAAAAAAATTGGACAAAAGCAAACCCTCTTTCCAATCTCTAAACTCAGCGTTTTTCTTCCCACCCTTCATCTGACTTGACATGATTTCTGTACCAAACTCTTAACTTCTTTTGTGCTTACAATGACAGTTCAGATGACAGATCTATGAATAAACTTCTCAACCACGTCTCTCTGTCAGATGCAGACCACACACCTAAAATGACTTCAGCATTAATTAGAAAACCTTTAAAGTATCCAGAATCAGAGTACAGTTGCCAACATTCTCAGGTTCAAACCCCTAAGTACATTTCCTTCTCTTCTTATTTTTAACTTAATAAGGAAAAATGTATCTCATCAGTCTGTGGTTTGAGTGCTCATCAAACACCTGCAGTAGTGATCTTGGAATTGTTACTCTAACTTACTCTTTTTTTCTCTTTAATTCCAGTAACAGAATAGAGAGTTTACCTTCATCTTCTATTTTCCCTTTCAGTCAGCTGTGTAAGCAGAATTTATACTGGCTTCTCTCTTCTCTATTTTTTTATTAGAATATTCTTGCAACATGAACTTTCAGATCATCTAAAAGGAAGGAATGTTATCTTGCTAAAGTGACATACAGCTGCAAACACAGAGTAAAACCATCCAGCTCAGCCTAGCTAAATTCAACTAAATTTATAATGACCAATGTGTCTGTGATGTGTATGTAACATGACTGAATTTAATATTCTCTTTGTCGATCAGGGGAAAAAAAAGAGGAAAAATTATCTGGATCTGTTTTCTCCAAAATATTTGTCAAGAAACATGTACATTTAAAAATGGATTCCTCTGTGGTTCCAGCCCTATTCTTGACTTGTTTAAACCATGTCAGGACACGCTAATACATCCGCCAATACAATACGACCTCTGGCAAAACTCATTTCTAGTTTCTGTGCCAGCTGAAGCAGATTTGATATACCAGCTGCAGTAACAAATACTGTACATGTGAATTTACTTACAGTTATGACAGGTAGCTCCCATGTAGCCTGTATCATTACAATCACAGTAAAAGGTGGTCCAGGACTGAGAGCATTTTCCTCCATGTTCACAGTAGTTGGGTAAACATCTAATTGGAGACAAGGTCGGGTTTTGTTTGTTTGTTTTTGAAAAACAAAAACAAAATTATAAACATTTCAGTAAAGCTAATGTGCTGGAAAAAAAAAAATGTTTCAACTCCTCAGTCAGTCAAGAGTTTCCTACGGATGAATCACTGTATAGTACCTGAAATCATTACTTATTCTTCTGATCTTTGATTCACTTCAAATACAAATACTGAAAACGACAACATTTAATGTATCCAGCAAGTAGGTAAAGATCACTCCCAATAAAAACATTCCATTTGTCCTCCACTTGCTAGCAATTAAAGTGTCACAAAATTTCTGAGCAGAGAAAGACAAGTCACAGATGAAAATGCTGTTGAAATCTTTTTTCAAAGCACAATCTCCTGTTCTCTCATTAAATGGTCATCATTGTTATTACAATTAGGCCAACTTACATTTGTGGTAACACAAACTGCATGAAAATCTCAGAAGTGAGAAGAAAAACATGCATTAATTATGAGTTCTGTATGCTCTCTTCTTTCCCCTCATGTTAGTTGTTATGCCTCTAAATATTATCGTGAACCAAATTATTGAAAAAAGAAAGAGACACAATAACATGCATCTTGGGAAGTGAACGGAAACAAAAGCTGCAGGAAATAAATTCAATCTCCACGACAAGATGTGAATGTTGATCTGTAGTACAATGATGTAAATGCAGGCAGTGCCATGGAGTTACAGCAGCCTAAATGGAAGCAGATTGTTCCTCACCTCCCCAACTCCCGCCCCCTAATATATATTAGATAATCTTTTTTACATTGTGTGTTAGGCTTTTGAAAAATGAGTAACATGTTTATACCACTAATTCAATTGTCATGGGTGGGTGGATAGAAAACAGGCAATCAATTTATCTTATACAACCAGTAATCCATTAGGGTTTGCTTTGCTGTAAATTGAGTTTCAAATCCTTTATTAAGGTCCAGATCTTTCAGCTCTGTTACTGGTGAAGCCTATCTGTACCAGTTGAAGATATAATTTTATTGTAGTTCATCTCATTCTTAAAATATTTTTGCATTTAAGTGTGCATATTGCCTTTAACTATGGATTTCAGTCTGTGATTTTCTAGAATCCTTTAAATTAAAATGCATTTCACACATACAATCATAGAACTCCTATGTCACTAACAGTCATCATCTTCATCAGCCCCACCAGGCAAGGATTCATCAACATACTTGAGTAAGGCTGTTTATAGCTGCCAAACACTGATTTTGGACATAGAGGCCTATTAATCTCTTGTCCTCACTATGCTGCATGCAATTGCATACACACAGAGTTTTTTTATATATATATATATATATGTATATACAAACTCGTCTATATCTGTGAGTCTAAGATTTGCTATAGAACTGAGGTTTTCCTGGATTTTTACACCATTGTACATAACATTTTAAGCTCCAATAAAATATGAATATGAAATATTTACTTTGATTAATGGTTACTCAATTATTTTATTATTTAATATTCAAATACTAGAGACATAAGGAATTGAAGAAGAAAGTATGTTATTTCTAACTATCTATAACACCTTTTAAGACAATTATAAGCTATACTGGTCTTACAGAAGTCATGGTTATGGCTTCTATTAATCATTGATCTTAAATACAAAATGAAGAGAACAGGAAACAGATGTGTGGTTCACTGTGGCTCACCAGGAAGCTTTTCACATATCTGTGGAGAACACCTTGTTACTAAAACAAAACAAACAAAAAAGAGATGGCAACAACTAATGGGTTTGTCCCATCCTTGTAAAGCAAGAAGTCTGAGAAGGGATGGGATTTTGGCTTTTAATTGTGTGATATGGAAGCAACCAACAAAACTTAACACATTTTAACATCCAGACAGCTCCTCTGCCGTTACATCCACATGTCTACGATGAAGAGAAATTTAGAGGCTTTGTGTCAATCCTGAAGAAAGCATGAGCCGCCTACAGGATGGCATAAAGAGCCGGTTCATGCGTGATCTGCAACCAGCTATGCTCTGCAGGACAACACCAGGTCCCTCAAACCAGCAACTCCCCAACAGCTTTGTCCCAAAGGCTAATGGAGAAGCACAGGGGTTCAACAGCTTTATGGTGATATGTATGGGTTTTTCCTATATGAGTAGATCTGCTCTTATTTGTGCTTAAGTCATACCTGACTTTGCCCTCAGCATATCACCCTTACTTCTGTCTCATTTATGGTGAGAAAAATGAATTTATGTCTCTTACACAACAGCAGCAGTTATATGCATATCACATGGGTGCTAGCAACAAGAGATATCTGATATTAATAGAGCTCTTTGGTGAGGGGTAAAAAAAATTGGTGTTACTACCACAATTTATATCATCAGTGTAACGGGCAAATATGGTTTCTGCCTATTTTAAGCTACCTTTTATTAATTAACCCAGTGCAGTAGACCTAATTACTAGTAATTTGTGGTTTGCATCAGAAACTTAGCCACATTTATTCCCTGAAAACCATTTCTTTTCAAAGGCTTTACACAAAGTTGAAGGTCAATTCTCATTTCTACTTGTCTTACAAATGCCGACACTTTTTCTTCACCCAACAATGCACAAAATGCAAGTTAAACTAGTCTTGTAAACTTTAAATGATATTCAGAAATTCAGAATTAAGCCTTTTTCATTCCTTCATCTATTTGCTTTAATTAGCACTAACTGCACTGATCTTGTTTTTGGTCAGATAACCAACCCTTCTAGGAGCTTATGAAACAAATTTCTTTGCAACTTTAATAATTACCATAATCCCATTCTAGCTGAACAGTTGTGTCTTCATTAAAAGCAAAATTTATCCTAATTGTCAGAGAACTCTAAATTAAGAAATAGCTATGATTAAAATTAATCAAGGAACGGATAAATCACAGATTGTTCCATTTGCTAATTGTCTTGGATTCTCATGACGAAGGATTTAAATGCATACATTTTGAAATATAAATTCATATTTGCATTCCAGTAGAATCAAATAATGTTAGCAAAAGAAGTGGTATCACAGAAGCCTTAGTAGGCAAAAAAATTGCAGCAGGCAGCCTCTGGCCTATCTGCAACTGAAACAAACAAATATATCAACTCAATTTTTGCAATTATCATAAATGGAACACTGAAATTTAATTATTTGCTTAAGACAGTTTGTGATAGAGCGAGGGACTCTGATCTTCCAGAATCCAGAGTAATTCACAGAATATATTACAGTGAATGAATCTTATAAAAAATAAATGAAGCAAATAAAATGTTCCCTCCTTCAGCCAAGCTGGAAAGCATACAACTTAGCCAACTAAGTGAGCAATATGCAGAGCCTGCACAAAAGCATTCACTGTCCTTAGATGAAACATTCACCTTTAAAACTGTATGTGAATTCAAAGGACAAGCTGCATAGATATTAGAGGGCAAAATTTGGCCCTTTGATAGAAATGATGAAGAATTAACAATGACAAAATTACTTGAGTGGGAAGGCTGAAGGAGTTCTACACATTTAATGCTACACTTGACTGGAAATAAACCCAGTACTTTCAATAAGCACCTCTCAGATTTTCTTATAGTCAGCACAACACATCCTGCCTGCACCACTCTATTCTTCCTAAATAAAGAGAAAAAAAATAGAACTATTAGAGACAGAAAAAGGAACACACATTCTCAATATTAAGGCTGTCAATATACAAGATTTGGTGACAACCATTAAATCCCTAAAACTCAACAATGCCCTAACAATGAATTTTAGAAGTTTCTCTATCAAGAAAGCATTTGCCTAAATCTTACCTCAAACTAGTTTCAATTCAACATGCTTTCCTGTTTATGACTTGCAGTTATTTCATGTACAATTAACAAATATAACATCAACAGGGATAACGTAAGCACCAACGTTATGATGAAACTCATGGTGTTATTGTGACAGCTGATACTTTCCTTCAGTAAAATGGTGTCTTTCCACTAATTTCAATAGATTGAAGCCAGTTGCAACAATTTTGGCATTGCTCCGCTGAGCTGTAAATCTACAAAATTCCTTGCCAAACGTTATTTTGGTTCAAGAAATGGATACAAGGGGATACCAGACAAGCATTTCAAAGAGAAATCCACCAGTGTTCCTACACAGACAACATGTAACTTCAGGGATTTACCAAGGAGAAAACAAATGAAGACCAGAGTATTATAAAAGAAGTACCACAGGAGCACATTGAATCATAGAATTCTTTTGGTTAGAATAGATCTTTAAGATCATCAAGTCCAACCATTAACCTAGCACTGCAAAGTCACCACTAAACCACGTTCCTCAATACATCTACACATCTTTTAAAAACCTCCAGAGATTGTGTTGTCACCACCACTTCCTTAGGCAGCCTGTTTCAAGGCTTCACAACCCTTTTGGTAAAGGTTTTTTTCTTAATATCCAACCTAAACCTCCTCTGATGCAACATTAAGCCATTTCCTCTTGTCCAGATGGACTGATGCCCATCTCACTACACCTCATTTCAGATAGAGAGAGTGATATGGTCTCACCTGACCCTTCTTTTCTTCACCCTATACAACCCCAGTTGCCTCAGCCACTTCTCCTGTGGCTCCCACTCTTATAGTGCTCTTGCTTGCATTTACAGTCTTGTTTCCTCCTGCACTTCTGTTTGTGACAAAATAGTGGAGTAGGTTTCCTTAACTAAAAAGAGCTAGCAGAACCAGAGGCAGGAAAAGAGAAAAAGGAGAAAGAGTATAAACAATATTAAGACAAGAAGCAAAAGAGTTAACACCCCAAATCTTTGGCATTCCTCAGCACACATTCCCTTGATCAGCATCACATTTCTCAGCCTCACTACTCTCTTGTAACTTTAGACAACTGAACATCAGATTTTTAAAAAGTGTTGTGGCACACTTCATTTTCTTCTTTTTTAAAAAAGCCATCTACATGTTCTTCCCTTTATTTATTATGTCATGAGACGTCATGGAATACAAACAGAACAGTAATGTGAACAAAGACAATTTTTCTTTTCCATGCTGGAAATCATTTACTCTATCAGTGTGAATAGATGTAAAATAAATCTAAAAGAAAACAAAAACAAGCAAAGAAACAAACAGACATTTATGTCATTTTAAAAAATTGTCACAAAGCTAAGTTTTCCTTCTTTCTGATATCTGCAAAATCTGATGACTGAACTTTTAAAATGTATTTCATGACTGGTCACCTTCTCACACTCTGCACTTGCATAACACTGTGAAAGCAACATTTTGAGGATCTGAACATTGATGCCAACTGCTCTCAGGCATGTGGCTGGGACAGAATTGTGGGAGGGAGGAAGTTGTGCTGCTGTTGGCACAAGTGAAGGGGAAAAAGCCTGTTATCTATGCCTTAAGTAAAAGGCCTTTTTAAAGATCTGATTGCTTTGTTGTTATAACACCTACATTTTTAAGACAGGTAAATGTGCTGACTGACAGTTTGGCTTGGCATCAGCAGAAAAGATTTAATGCTAATAAATCTAGAAATGAAAAAAGGAAAGCAAATACACCATCCTATACAGACAGCTGTTCCATTTAGAATTCATCATTTTACAAAGCGAAAGCCATCTGCAAAAATCAAACAAACAAACAAGGACAGGATATTATATCCTACATGCATCCCCACAGATGGCCTTTAATTTATCATGGGGCTGCACATCCCTTGACTTCTGACTCTAAAGGAATAGCAAAGGAGGTCTATTCAGGTACTCCCACAAAACTCAATTTCACATTCAAGCTGGATTTCAAAAGCCACTTAAGCAACCTTCTACCAAGCCTTAAACTGCCTTTTTATCTTCACAGAGGTTTCATTGAGGGCAAATTCTTTTTCCAGCACTTGCAGAAAGTCCTTTGACTGTATTAAAGACAAAAGCTAAGTATCTCAAACTCCAAAATCTTTCCACATGTACAAGCCGTTTCAGTTAGAGAAAGGAGTTCACCCTGTTTAAACTAGTTCTGTAGTTCCCTTAGAGAATCTACCAAATGTATTTCAAGGCATAGATCAGCACTGCTCTTATTTATTCTGCAGTGGTATCAGCTAAATGAGATTTGAATTCAGCACCATTGCACTGCTTCATGTGAAAATAAACAAATTATCTGGAAAAGAATAAGGCAAATATAAAACACAATCTGTCTCCAAAACAGATCCAGTGATGTGAATATGGGAAATTAATGTGAAGAACCTGTCTTTGTTTTGCATTCTGTTTCTACAGAGAAGTGCTCCCTGAGCCTGAATCATTGTTTTCTGCAGCTGCTCTTGCATGTGTGAAACAAAGTCAGGGAAAACAAAACCCCTTACAATTAAGGCAGGCCAGACAAAACAAAACCATGGCATTTCTCAGATAATCTGAGCATTCTCTTCCATTCACATTAAAGACACACAAAGGGCAAAAAAATCCCTCCTCTTCAGAGGCAGAGTTTTCCATTGTGACTGTTTTTATAAACTTTGCATTGTACAAACATGTTCTTGTTTTACAGCTACTACACATCAAACTCAACCGACAGTACAAAGCTCATATACTATTTCAAGTGAAGTTTTTGTGTGTCTTCTCCATCCACCCTAAAACTTGTGTGGTATTAAGGGAGTTTTCAAGATTCACACACCAAAATGAGCTACCTGTTCATGGTTTAAGTAGAATTACAGAATGGTCCAGGTTGGAAGTGACCTTAAAGATCATCTAGTCCCACCCCACCCTGCCATAGGCAGGGACACTTCCCACTAGAACAGGTTGCTCAAGGCCTCATCCAACGTGGCCTTGAACATCTCCAGGGAGGAAGCATCCCCAACCTCCCTGGGCAACTTGTTACAGTGTCTCACCACTCTCACTGTAAAGAACCTCTTCTTAACATCTAGCTTGAATCTCCCCTCTTCAAGTTTAAACCCCATTACCCCTCATCCTGTCATTGCAAGACCCTGTCAATAGTCCCTTCCCAGCCTTCTTCTAGGTTCCCTTCAGATACTGGAAGGCCACTCTAAGGTCTCCTCAAAGCCTTCTCTTCTCCAGGCTGAAGAGCCCCAATTCTTGTAGCCTGTCCTCATAGCAGAGGTGCTCCAGCCCTCTGATCATCTTTGTGGTCCTCTTCTGGACTCACTCCAACAGTTCGATGTCCTTCTCGTACTGGGGGCTCCAGAACTGTACAAAGTACTCCAAGTGGTGTCTGACTAGAGCAGAGTAAAGTGGAAGAATCACCTCCCATTCCCTGTTGGCAACATTTCTCTTGATGAAGCCCAGGACACAGTTGCTGTCTGGGCTGCATGTGCACACTGCCGGCTCATGTTGAGCTTTTCATCAACCCAGACCCCCAGGGCCTTTTCCTCAGGGCTGCTCTTCAGCCATTTGTCACTCAGCCTGGATTTGTGCTCGGGATTGCGCTGACCCAGGTGCAGGACCTTACACTTGGCCTTGTTGAATTTCATGAGCTTGGCCTGGGCCCACCTCTCCAGCCTGTCCAGGTCCCTCTGGATGGCATCCCTTCCCTCGAGCAAGTCAACTGTGCCACACAGCTTGGTGTCATCTGCAAACGTGCTGAGGGTGCACTCGATTCCTCCATCCATATCACTGACAAAGATATTAAACAGCACTGGTCCCAGCACTGACCCCTGAGGGACACCACTTGTCACTGGTCTCCAGGTGGACATTGTGCCACTGATCACCACTCCCTGTATGTGACCATCCAGCCAATTCCTTATCCAGCGAGTGGTCTACCCATCAAGTCCTTGTTTTTCCAGTTTGGCAACCAGGATGTCTTGTGGGACACAGTCAAATGCCTTAGGTCCATGTAGATGATGTCTGTTGTCTTTCCCTTGTCCATGGTTGCAGTGACTTCATCATAAAAAGCCACTAAATTTGTCAGGCATGATATGACCTTGGTGAAGCCATGCTGGTTCAATCATCTCTGCTTTGTTTTCCATTTTCCTTGGCAGAGCCTTTAGGAGGATCTGCTCCATGACCTGGCCAGGCACAGAGGTGAAACTGACACCAAGCTTCAGTGCATGCCCATGTCCACTGAAGCCTATGTTGGAAATAGGCAAGACACAAAAGCTGAGGGGAAAAATAATTACTCACAGGACTCAAATGATCTTTTTAAGGTGACACAAATGATCAGAAGCTGGGCCATCTCATTTAACCTATATTCTTACCTTGAAATGTTAGACTAGATGATCCTTGAGGTCCTTTCCCACACGGTATTCTATGTATCTATGAACTCATCCCACCACCCATTCACTTCCTACCATCCAAACTCAAATAGTGTTATCTGAAAACATCTGATTCATTGCAATAAAACCAGGAAGGGGAAATGTAAGAGGATTTCCTGAAAAGAAAAAAATAATCTAGAGTATGAAACGATTGGCATTTCTGCAGAGAAGGCACTAAATGCTGAAAATAAGAATGCTAGAGAGCATGAAAAGAATGGATGCCCAATTGTGGGTGGTGGTATATTGTCTTGGTTTCTGGGTTGGGTTTGGGTTTTTTTTTGGTTGTGGGTTTGGTTTTTTTAACAGTTTCTGTAATGCACTGCAGGTGTTTGTGTGAGAGTGACTGTAATATTAAGTGTTTGCTTTTTCAGTCCCACCCAGGGACTGTAATAAATAAAATTAAAACTCACTGGGGATAATTAGGCAGAATATTTTCTCATTTGCATGGCCAATTTTGAGGAGGCAGAGGGTGGGAAATTTAAAAAAAGAAAAGTTTGGTTTCTGCTGCAGGGCATGCATTAAATCTTAGAGGCGATTTGGGAAATGCAAAAAAGAGTCTGTGCTTTCATCAGATTCATCCTAACAGCTTTCACCTGCAATATTAATTAATTTCCCAAAGGCCCATTTTGACAGTATGACACGTGAAGTGATGTTAAGTTGCTAAAAGAAAAAGAAAAAAAGGTAAAAAAAAAAGTATTATTTCTTACAAGCAAAAATCAGTAGTAAAATCTAATGGAATCTACAAAGGAAGTAGGCATAAAGCAAGATTTAAAAGGTCAACTCCATTTAGCAAGAAAAAAAGAACACTTTAGGCTAATTTAGCCAGAAAATGTTATGAAGAATATTCATAGATAAAACATTGATAGGGACAAAAGGATAGAGAATAAAGACACAATCTGTTCTCTCTAACTCGAGTAGTACTTTGAAGTAAACTCATGAATCAACTTAGCATGCTTCTTTCCAATGAGGTAAACTGTTAATGCAAATCCCATTGCAATGATTTTTATGAATACCACCACATCCCGCCCTCTCCAATTGTTTATTGCTAGAAGAATTGGAATACACAGATGAATCCTGGTTTAATCAGAATGGCAATATCAGTGTGTGCTTGTGTCTGCCCACTGATTCTACAGAGATGAAACACTGCCAAGATTCATAAGAAAATACTGAGTCAGGTTTGTTTTCCTCGTTGCAGATCTCTGGAATTGCCAGGGTGTCCTGCAAGACATGTCATCTGACCATGTGCCAAGGTGGATTCAACGTAAATCTATTTTTTTCCCATTTTTGCTTCCCCAGCTCACTTCAGCAAACTGAAGTTCCAAGTATTGTCCTTGACAAGTAGTGTTAGTATTTGCTATAGCAAGGGCAAGGTGCCAGCCAAATAAAAATAGGATAACTCAGTCAAAGCTTCATCAGCACAAAATCAACATGAGCTGCAGCAATCAGACAAAAGTACCCTAACAGTTGCAGACAAGGAGAGCAATGCATGCATTTATCTATGCCTTCATGCAAATCTGAGCCTAAAGGAAAGCTGACTCCAGCCACCCTCATAGCTTATTTATGAATAATGACAGGTTCAACACATAAATGGCCTTCTTAATCCCAAGTCTATCTAGTCTCATATACTCTAGTACAAATGTTGCATAGTACTTAATATAACAATGCATGTATAACGCTTTGCATTTTCATCTGCCTTAGTACTACCCCTTTCAGGTTTGCTACCAAAAATCTAGGGCTTCAAGCTATTTCAAGAGCAGCAAAATAATGAAATTTCAGGCTCCTTAACAGAGTTTTCTCTGTCACTGGCCAGTTTACCACATCCTTTGTGACAAGGTTTGAGGAGTTCAAAGTATCAATGTAACCAATGCCATCATTAAGGATGTGCCTCAAAAAGTCTGATGGAAGCCCATCCTGAAGGGCAAAGGAAACTATCTGCATGGGACATATCAAATCAGAGGAAAATGAGGCCAGTTTTCCCCATTTAGACAGCTGTTTGGCACAATCTATAGCTACTGCAATGATTCTGAAGCACTTTACAGAGTTTGGAGGTGCTGGTAGGGGAAAGTGCACCAGATCACTGTGTACATGAAGTGTGTACACTTCATGTACACAGAGTGCCAGAACTTCTGGAAATGGAAACTTCTTTTCTGAGACTAATGATTGCTAAATAGTTTGTCCCATTGTTTGCAAGAAGTGGATGAGATTAATCAACCCATGACTACGTGCTTCAGGCAATACCATAGCCCTTGATGATATATTCCACAGAGCCCTTGTGCTGCATTCCAAGGGGTCTGCTATAAGAGTAGACAGCCTTGCTAAGCCCAAAGGGAGTCTCTGTGTCATATGATGAAGGGCTGGAAATCACAGTGGTTTTGGACTGAGATTTAATGATTTTCTGGCACATTTTCATAATATCCATGGCAATTCTTGAGCCACAGTATCTCTTGAGCCCACATTCCTGCATCTATTCTCTTAACAGAGTGCCAACCACAGCAAACAACCAATCAGCCTCAGGACTGAAGATGGTATAGCTCATTGAAAAATCTGCCATTCTAGCCAATTGCTGAATGGGAAATTCCAGAGCTTCTTAACAGTGTGGCCAAATTCTCAGCATCTGCATATTTGTTTTCCTACCCAGCTGCCTGAATTTCCCCCAGGCTATGCCTGCCCACACATGGACAAACCCACGCTCCCATTATTCCACATAGGAAGAGAAAATGTAGTGCAGAAAATACTAGTACTTGGCAAAATGCACAATTAGATACCAGTGTACTTTGAGATTAGCACTGCTATGGCAAAACATTTTGGCTTTGAACAACAGCAATAGAAAGATCTGCTGACATAGAAAATATTCTTTTTGAAATGGTAAGGAACTTGGGCTTTCTAGTCCTAAAGTTATCACCTCCTTTTGGACTTCAGATCAACAGTGCCTTTCCAATTTCCTTACTCTGACAGTATCACAGCAAAGATGAGAATGAAATAAGTTTAAGAGCGCTCCATTGAACAATTTGCCAGTTTCCAGCAATCTGTGGCTTATGGATTCATGTATGCCTTACTGGCTTTTCCCTTTATATTTGACCTCTATCTACAGCATCTAACAACATCCAATTTGATGCTGTGTAAGATTTGAATTTGTGGTAAAGAGAAAATTCTTGTTTATTATTCACTGACTCTTATAGTCTGAACTGCACTTGGAACAACTTTTAAGTGGCTGAGAGAGGATGTACTTCTTGGAAAGGACTGGTAAGGTCAAGGTTAAGGTCCGTGAATACATCCAACTGGATCTGCATTTCATCTTTCAGCAATTGAAATATAGATTGCAAAGGGGTCAATACACAGTTGCTGGTTTGATTTACTAACAGAAAGATGCCTCCATAGTCATCCAGTGCCTCAGCACCCATTTCTCCTAATAGCTTAAAGATCTGTAATCCTCATTTTGGCCACATTTGAAAAACGGAACAGACACCTCAACTCCAAAAGCCACAAAATTGTGTGAAAATGGAGAGCCAAGGGAGAATGGAGAGAAATAATTCATGTTACTGTTCATCAAAGACAAAAACACAGCCTAAGATGAACCTTTATAGGCATCATGGAATCTGCAAAAAAAGAAATTCCAAAAAAGAGGAAGACACCATATTTTGCAATCGCAGAAATCCATCCTGCTGCTGCAGAAATGAATCATGTCCTTTTTGAAGCAAAAAGCAAATCAGGGAAGTGATAAATGAGTAGTAGCTCTTGCTCTTTCTCCTTCATTTCCTTACTTTGCAAAATTTAACATAAATATCTTGAGTTTAAAAAAAAAAAAGCTACAAAGGCATTATCTCCGGGTTACATGGTTCCTACTCCCTACCACAGCACTGCTTTGCATGAGAGATACATCTATCAAAGAAGCTTTCTCACATGTGGGAGAAGTCCTGAGCTGAATTCCTGAACAATGTTTCCATGGTTTTGGTTTCTTTTGTTATTTGGGTTTTGCTAGTTTTTTGGGTGTTTTCTTTTTTTTTTTTTCTTAAGCAGTGTTATTGTTGCTGACATTTCAGAACTCCTAAAGCTAGAACAAGACACAGATGTTCCAGCTGAAGGAGAAGCCTGAGTGAATGCAACAGAATTGCACAGAGCTGGAGGGAACTCAGTAGATCACATAGTTCATGCTCACACCCCAAGGCAGATCACCCATACCTGTGTTTGTTGTTTCTCACAGACTCATCTAACCTATTCTTAAAGTATTCCAGTGACAGAAACTTGACAGTCTCCTAAGGCAGTCAATGCCATGACTTCTCTTCTATACATTCTTGTCAGGAAATACAATTACTCCCTTCTGCACTGCAGCAGCCTTTCAGCATCTGAGGACCATCAGGCTGCCTTCCCTTAGCAATCTCTTGTGGTTAAAGTCGCAGAACTTAATAATTCTTCAAAGGTTATGTTTTCTAGATCTATTTTTTTTTTAATTTTCATATAGACAGGGGCATTCAAGAAACAGTTAGGGCTCTGAATATACTGAATATGTTTTTAGAGTTGTCAGTTACCCCAAATTTCAAAATAAAGGCTGTACATGCTAAGACCTTGGTATCTTGGTATCAATATTATACCTCAGGGGTCAGGTTTACCCCAGGACAATGGCAGCAAGCAACTGATCTGAGGTTGCTGCACATCACAGAACTGAATAAACCTCAGATCAGAAAACCATTACTACCACTACAGAAATCATTACTACCACTACAGAAACCAATACTTTGGGGTTTCTCAGTTTGAGAATGCTTAAGAAGACCCAACCCTCCATTCTTCCACACACATATGCCAGGGAAGGGAAGCATTTGCATCTCTGGAGACAGCAGCCTCTTTCCTTTCATGAATGTTAAAAAGACTGAAAGGAGAGCTGTGCACCAGCCACACTATCCAGACAGCTGCTGCATTAGATGCAGCTGTGATTTCTTACCCTGCTGAGTGAAGTTTCTAAAACCACATCCCTAACTCATTTCCATGAGGCTGTTTAACAGGCTCAAGAAGTTTTTGCAAATACTGTAATATACTGAAGGGAGAAATGTGTTAAGTGAACACGCCATTAGGAAAGAGACATCCTGTTGTATTGGTTTTGTGTTTGTGGTTTTGTTTTTTTTCATCTAAACTGGATATACTTAGGAAAGTCATTCCAGCTTCTATCTGTAAAGCCCCTAAAATGCTATCTGCAGGTTAAGGACGGTGTGCATGGCCATGCACTTAAAGCCAGAAACTTACTTGAGTTCAAAAACAGGGAGTAATCCCTTCTAACTTACAGCATCTGTGAGAAGAAAATTGATTTTTTTATACTGCTTGCCACTTCCCCATCCTCTGACACTGACATCTTCCCTACAGATTAAGGGCCAAAACCAGAAAGTATTATTCTGTTCTCATTAGACTTTCTTACTTGGAAGCTTCAAGGTTTAATACGTCTTTCCACAAGAAGATGCCTCCTTTCCTGAAAAGCACTTACAGTGCAAAACATGGAGAGCAAAGGCTGCACGGTACTTGTAGCAGTGAACTTCATCTATATCACTCTGAACTGAAAATAAATTCAAAGAGAGTCTGCATTTATTTGTTTGGGGCTATGCCAGATGGCTTTTGGTTAGAGATGGCCAATGTAGCACATGTACTGATGCAAAAACTTCATAGACAAAGACATTTCTTTCCCTCAACAAAAAATCTCTGAATTCAATTTACTTCTACACACCTCTATGTTGTTATTTTTTGTTCTGTACCATGCCTTAGAGGGAAATGTCAGCATGGTATAAGAAAATATATTTTCTGATATATTAATACACCAACACCTGCAAACAACCCCTGATGTGTACCTGCACTCCTAGCCATGCAGAAATCTTTACTAAGGAGCAATGAAGAGAAATAAAGTTAAACCGTTTCCCTTTAAATATGGAGTAGACAGACGTCGCAGCATGATCTTGTCTCATTTTGTACTCCTCTATTATTGGAATGGGTATAAATGCATTGCAGGCAGATCTGTAACAGTTCTTAACAGGACCACTGTAAACACCACACTTTGCAACATCCTGAGAAAAGACTGGGCAACTCCCGCACTTGGACAAATACAGAAAATATGCATACTATGAATTAAACAAACAAACAAAAAAAAAAAAAAAGAAGGAAAAAAAGTTGGATTAACAACAGGCAGTGGGGATGTCAAGAGTCCTACAAATTCATTACTACAGGAAAAATTGCTTCTTCCTATGAACTCTACTTTCCTGTTCAGAAAGGCACAGTAAAGAGTTTACAGATTAGCTTCTTCTTTGAAGGAAGTCCAGCTTTTTAGAGTGTGTGGGGTAGACACATCCGATACAAATAGAATGTGGATGCCGCTCCTTGCATAGATTGTGTCACC
This sequence comes from Tricholaema leucomelas, assembly GCA_013400475.1. Classification (NCBI taxonomy): domain Eukaryota; kingdom Metazoa; phylum Chordata; class Aves; order Piciformes; family Lybiidae; genus Tricholaema lacrymosa; species Tricholaema leucomelas. The sequence continues at coordinate 2,151 of WAAF01011114.1, read as the reverse complement.
AAGGGACAACATGTAGGTACCATACAAGGGGAGGGCAGACCAGAGATGACTTGAAATCATAGAATTATAGAATGGTTTAGGTTGGAAGGGACTTTGAGGATCATCTAGTCCCACCCTGTGCTAGTTTGAGCCTAGCTAGAATGTTTTGGTGAGAAAAACTAGATTACAGGCTATGACAGGAAAACAATGGTGATATCTACTTTGCTCACAGGCTTGCTGAGATGTATAAGAATAAAAGCAAAACATAGATAAGGAGTCATCTCTNGGGGGGGGGGGGGGAACACCCAAACCACTACATCCTTTTTATTTTGGCGATTTTGAGTGATTGTTAATTAACTCTGGGAATCAGAATGAAGCTAATGAAGTTATTTTACTTAGTGGGGGCTATTGTGTGGCCTATTTTCTGATTTCGTTTTTATAATTGGATCAAGGCACAAATTGGTTACATTTTGTTTAATTTTGAAGAAGATCAAAGCTAAACTTACATCCATTTTTTGGAGTTCGGGGTATTTTATCCTAGGCTATATTGGATTTAATGTCACTGAGTCTTTCACCGGTAACATTACAGGTGCATTCACCAGCAACATTACAGGAAATGGAAGTGTTACTACTTCTGCTTTATCTACAGCCCTCATGAGAGTTATCTTACCTAAAACTCAGGAAGACCCTTGTTCAGAATTTTACTCAGGTCAGACTGTGGCATTTCTGCTGTGTGTGATCTAAGGTCTTATAATTTTTTGTTTTATAGTAATTTTAACAATATGTGTGAGAAACTCGAGTGTGATGCCTTTAAGAAGCAAAAAGAAAGGGAAAGTGTCCTATAAACAACCTGGCAATCAAACCCAAACCAATGATAACCTGGGGGCACAGCAAGGGACTGCCACCACACCTCCTCCCCTAGATTCTGGGAAAGCTGCCAATGTTCCATGATAACATGTCGGGATGCCCAGGAACAGAGGTGACTACTCAAATCCAAGATGTTCCCTCAACTAATAACACTAATTCAGCCAGTTCAAATCCCCAGGAAGCAGACAAAAAAGACCCTGGCTCTAAAGCAGATCTGAACTCACAGGCCTCAGGCCAGACCCCCAATGATTCAAAATCGCTAGGGGACTCATCAAAGGCTGTCTCAGCACAGGCCATCTTGGCACCTGCCAAAGTGAAAGCTAAGACACGACATTTGGCAAAGACTGATTCAAAAGAGGACTTAAGAGAGGGGACCTCTGGTGCACAAGAGGAGGAAGAGGAGACATACAGCCTTTGAGATTTAGCAAACGTGCTCAGATCCCAGCACTCTGATGAGAGGAGTGCTGTGAGGTTGACTGCCAAGAAAGAGGATGGTTCCAATGAGTTTAAAAGTACTCTTAGGAAAGTTCTGTTTCTAGGCCAGGGACAACCAGAATAACAAGAGGAAGAGTAGAAGGATGACATCCAGGATTCCAACAACCCCATTGGAGAGGTCAGGGAAGTTAGAAAGGAGTACTCAAGGGAAGCTGACTGGTGAGATGCCATACTATTGGTGCAAAAGCCCTGCAGGTAGGAGACAAGTCGGCAAAGCAGCTAGGGCCACTCACCAAGGAGAGTGGAGTGGACAAATACCTAGCAAGTCCTCTTGGTAAGGTTAGCTTGTGGACACGCCTTCTGTTGGCTGTGGTTATGAGATATCCTTCCCAAGATGATCTGCCATGGGCGGCCAAGAAGTGGAACACCATTGAGCAGGGAATTAAGCTTCTGAAGGAGTTTGCTGTGAAGGAAGTGCTCTATGGAGGTGATGGCACACATGAGCCTGATGACATTCCTCTTGGAACAGGTCTCATGAAGAAGCTTATCAAGCTTGGTCCTTCACCCTATGCCAACATCTTGGCCAGCAGGTTTCTATCAAGGAGTGATAGTGGAAGGTCACTGCTGGTGAATTCACTGACCAGCTCAGGCAGATAGAGGACAGCTTGTCACATTCTGCCATAGTCTCTTCCATAAAAACACTAGGTACAGAGATAAGAGATGGTATTAAAGATAGCATGAAAGAACTGAAGTTAGAACTTAAAGCCTCCATTTCCAATATAGAGGAAATCAAACCTCCATTTCCAATCTGGCAAGAGATAACATTCCTGCATCATCTAAATGGGTGTATGTTTCTGCAATCAGGAACAG
>WAAF01011112.1:0-44471 GCA_013400475.1 Tricholaema leucomelas | reverse complement strand
TAAGGGAATTAAAGAGAAAAAAGAGAGTAGCCTTCTGATCAAAGAGGATCTAAACCCATGCTTGGGGTGCAAGAAACGGATTGGCCTGGATTTGGATTGGCTTGCACCAAGCTTGCTTCTCCCTCTCTCTTATTATCCCCCCGATATTATGGTATTGCAGCCTACGGCAAGGAGCCGTGGTAGAGCAAACCAAGGTTACTGGCTGCTTGCCAAGCTTGACGAGTCTTCATCTGTGGTGACCACTGGAGTTTTGGTGTTTCAATTTCTCCAAGTCATGCTAAGGAAAATAATTTTCTCCCAACCTTCCCATCACCTCAGAAGCCAAGAAGTGCAAATTGATCAACTAAATGAAAATACAATTTCCCCTTCCCACGCCTGGCACAAAAAAAGCTTTTGTGAGATATCTTTTGTCCTGCCAGTGCTGCCTGGTTAAAGGTGCAAAGTTTCCCCCTAACCAGTGAATCCTCTCATGATTGCACCTCTTTTTCCCCTGTTTTCAGAGCCTATTTTACTGAAGTTGCATTATTTATTTGTGACATAGAATCACAGAATCAGCCAGTTTGGAAGAGACCTCCAAGATCATCCAGTCCAACCTAGCACCCAGCCCCAGCCAATCAACCAGNAACAACCCCAGCTCCCTCAGCCTCTCCTCATAGGGTTTGTGTTCCAGGCCCCTCCCCAGCCTTGCTGCCCTTCTCTGGACACCTTCCAGCACCTCAACATCTCTCTTGAATTGAGGAGCCCAGAACTGGACAGAGCACTCAAGGTGTGGCCTCACCATTGTTGAGCACAGGGGCAGAATAACCTCCCTTGTCCTGCTGGCCACACTGTTGCTGATCCAGGCCAGGATGCCATTGGCCCTCTTGGCCACCTGGGCACACTGCTGCATCATGTTCAGCTACTATCTACTAGTACCCCCAGGTCCCTCTCTGCCTGGCTGCTCTCCAGCCACTCTGTCCCCAGCCTGTAGCACTGCTTGGGGTTGTTGTGGCCAAAGTGTGGAACCCTGCAATTGGCCTTGTTAAATCTCATCCCATTGGCCTCTGCCCACCCATCCAGCCTGTCAAGGTCCCTCTGCAGGGCTCTCCTACCCTCCAACAGATCCACACCTGCTCCTAGCTTGCTGTCATCTGCAAATTTACTGATGCTGGATTCTGTCCCCTTGTCCAGATCATCATATTGCCCATCCTGCAAGTTGTGGCTGAGCTTTTGAATCTTTCTTCTGAGCACACAAAGTCCTCTCTGTTCCTGAGAATGGAAGAGTGAACAGACCCTTCCTGAAGCTGCGGTAGAGGCGTGATTTGAACCTGGGAGTGAAAATCAGAATCCAAAAAAGTCTGTGCTGTAATGTGAACAGGTTAAAGTGGAGGTGGTCTGCAGAGTGTCTGGTGTCTAGCTAAATGAACAGCGAAGGCTTGGGTAAATTCCACTAGGTGGCGCAAGTTTGCTTTCCACAGGGACAGTCGAGGGTGAGGGGGAGAAGGTTCAGTGCGTTAATTCATTTAATGCCCTAAAGAGGTCACAGCTAGTTTGTGCTTTGGAGAAAACTCTAGTATGTGCCTGTTCATTTTCTTCCTTTGTCTGATAATCTCCTTGGATGAAATAATACAGGAAACAGTCTTTTAATTCTCTGTTATTAATGCTACTGCTATGTTGCAAGTGAATTATTGGCTTTTTTGTTTATGGGCTACTCTAATCAGCACACAAACATTTTCAGTTAGCTCACAATGCTACTCTTGTTTTGCAGTGATTTTAATCTTCTCCACGGCTTATAAACCAAACTGGTGGTAGTTTTTCCAATCATTTCAGGCTCATGGATTCTTGTAATTTTCAGATGAAGAAGCTGGTGGTAACCTGCTTATTTCTGTTTTGAACTCCTTAGAAATAGGTTTAAAACCATTGGAAAACAACGAATGAAAAAATGCAAGGATAAATGTTTATTCTAAACAAAAGTTGTGCCAGGGGAGGTCTAGGCTGGATGTTAGGAGGAAGTTCTTCACAGAGAGAGTGACTGGCATTGGAATGGGCTGCCCAGGGAGGTGGTGGAGTCACCGTCCCTGGAGGTGTTGAAGAAAAGCCTGGATGAGGCACTTAGTGCCATGGTCTGGTTGATTGTCTAGCGCTGGGTGCTAGGTTGGGCTGGATGAGCTTGGAGGTCTCTTCCAACCTGCTTGATTCTCTGATTCTAAGATTATCACCAGCTCAAGCAGAGAGGAGAAACAAGAATAGTGCAAGGAGTGCTCAGTTCTAAAAGCCTCTATTTTAGTGCCCTTTCTTGACATTAGAAGTAGAACAATGCTGCTTGATACAAACAGACGTTAACTGGGCACTATTGAAATGCACTGTTGGATAGGTTAACTGATCAGCACATCACTAGAGGAATTCTTAACTCCTAACTCGCTCATATCATCTCAGCAGCACCATGTTGGGCACTATATGGGTTGTTTGGGGTTTTTCAGTTGGTTTTGGCTTGTTTGGTTGGGTTGGGTTTTTTTTGTGATTGATTGTTGTTTGGGTAGGGGGTTTTATGGGTTTTTTTGTGGGTTTCTGTTTGTTTGTTGGGGTTTTTTTTGGGGCGTGGGGAGAGGTTGTTTGGTAATTGTTTGATTGGTTTGGTTGTTTTCTCTGGCTGACTAAAGACATTTTGTCCTTTTCTGCAGGTTTTGCCCAGAACTTTGAGTTATCTGGCTGCCTGGTCCTGAACCCTTCCTTAGGAATGTGCAGAGTCTTTACCAAGATCTGATAAGGCCGAGGATGCCTTCCTTCGGTACCAGGCTGTGGGTGGCTCCCTCAGGCCTGCTGTGTATCACCCTTGACACCTCTTTCATTCTTTCTACCTAAGACTAAGATTAAGTGAGCTTCCAGAGCTGTGAACTGCATTTTGAGCTTAGCTTTCACATAGGAGGCTGCAGCCAAACAACTGAAATGTGTCTCAGGTTGCAGTCTCTCCAAAAAATGGGAGGTAGAAGAGGCTGGTTAAATTCATTATTCCATCCCATGGCTGATCACATTTATTTTCCTGTTTTTAATTTCTCAGTGTAAATGAGGGCAGCCTTTGTTTAAAGGATTATTAGTGCCAGAGGCTCATCTTTGGAGTTTGTTGTGCTTCATAATTAATTGTTCCCTATTTACTCTTTGCTGGTTAGGTGTATTCTTTAGGTGGTTGTTTTAACTGTACTTAAAAATAGCCTCAACCAACACCAAGGATACCTACTACAGGATTTTCCATTTTAGGAAGCTTTTAATTGATTAGCTCCTTGCTTGGACAAAGCATCTCTTGAGGCTATCAGTAGAAAGAAGTATTTTTATTATGTCAGCTGGCTACCTAATATGGCCAAGCATTGCAGTGACTGGCCCTGACTGGCTCTGGCCTTTGAGGAGTTGACACAGAGCAGGAGTTACAGAGGATAGGTACTTGCCTATGGTTCCCTCCAAATACAGAATTGGAAAGAGGGGAGAGTGGAGGCAGAGTCTACATATTCCCACTTGAAGAAATAAAACTGATTCCTGCCCTTTTTCTCTAGTGAAGGCATTGCAGATGTACCAGAGGGAAACATCAAGACTGAGACTGTTGTCCCAAGCTGTCACAGTACTACAAAGCCCTTAGTATACTGTCTTGGGATGGAGCTTTTAACTGTGTCAGAGCCAGCAGATTGCGTAGTCCTTCTCAGTAATCTACAGAGAACTGCTTGGCTCACGCTCCCATCTAGTTGAACCCATGCTGCTGTTATTTAATCCATCCTGCCAGACATATGGGCCCTGAGTTGTCTTTCCATAGTCTGCTGTGGGGTAGTTAGGATTCTTTTTTGACTAAGTTACCACCACCCTAAATGTCCACCTTCTGGGGCTTTCAGGGAGAAGACACTCTTCAAGGGCTTCAGCAGTGTGAGTGTCCTGAGGAAATCGCAGAATCACAGAGTGTTAGGGGTCGGAAGAGACATCTAGAGATCAAATAGTCCAAAGCCCCTGACAACGCAGAATCACCTAGGGCAGGCTGCACAGGACTGCATCCAAGTGGTTTTTTTTAAGTCTGCATGGAAGGAAACTCCACAATCCCTATGGGAAGCCTATTCCAGTGTTCTGTCACCCTCACTACAAACAAGTGTCTCCTCATGTTGAGGTGGAACTTCCTGTGTTCCAGCTTGTACTCCTTGTTTCTCGTCCTGTCACTGGGCATCACTGAAAAGGGACCATCACTTTCATCCTGCCACCCACCCCTCAGATATTTATAGATGCTTTCAGCTTTCTCTTCTCAAGACTGCACAGCCCCAGTTCTCTCAGTCATTCTTTGTAGGAGAGATGTTCAAGTCCCCCATTTGTCCTTGTAGCTTTCCATTGGACTTTCTCCAGTATACTTCTGTCTCTCTTGAATGGGGGAGCAAAAAATTGGACACAATATTCCAGGTGTGGTCTCACCAGGGCCGAGCAGAGGGGGAGAACCTCCCTAGACCTGCTTGACACACTTTTCTTGAGGCACCCCAGGATGCCATTAGCCCTCTTGGCCACAAGTGGCACATTGCTGTCCCATGGACAACTTGCTGTCCACTAGGATTCCAAGGTCTTTCTCCATGGGGCTGCTTTCCAGTAGGGCAACTCCTAGTCTGTACTGATGCCTGGTGTTATATAAATAAAATAAACACTCACACATATAAAACCAATTTACTTCTCCATAGAGTGAAGCACCTGTAAAACATGAAGCTGATGCAGTGGCTAACACTAAATAATGTAGACATGAAAAATCTTTCAGTTTGAAGATGGCAAAGGAAAGCATGGCTGACTCCCAGGAGAATCACAGAATCATAGAATCAACCAGGTTGGAAGAGACCTCCAAGATCATCCAGTCCAACCTAGCACCCAGCCCTAGACAATCAACCAGACCATGGCACTAAGTGCCCCATCCCTTGTCTTCTCTTGAACACCTCCAGGGATGGCAACTCCATGACCTCCCTGGGCAGCCCATTCCAATGCCTCTCTGGCAAGAACTTCCTCCTAACATCCAGCCTAGACCTCCCCCGGCACAACTTGAGGCTGTGTCCCCTTGTTCTGTTGCTGGTTGCCTGCCAGAAGAGACCAACCCCACCTGGCTACAGCCTCCCTTCAGGTAGTTGTAGACAGCAATGAGGTCACCCTTGAGCTTATGCATGTCTAACCCTACTGTAACCACTCTTTTTTTCCCCTCAAAGGCAGAAAATTAAGCTGCTCTCACCTACCTGCAGTGTTCCAACCTGCCAGAACAATTTCTGAATTCTCCATTTCTATTAGTCCCTTCAAAAGAAAAGGTGCTAATTAAAATTCAGGGCTGCTTGGCTCCAGGCTGCATACACAGCATTTCCTTTCTTGCTGTGAAAGCCTGGACATGTTGCTCTATTCTTCCCCTCCTCCTTCAGCTGCATTGGTACCCTGATGATCCTGGAGTTGGGGCTGCAATGGCTAAATGTGGTGCTTGTACCTTGTGAAGCCCAACCATTCCTGACAGGGACCTTAGGAAATACAGGCTGTTACGCCTCGAGAGATGGTTGCACATGGATGTGAGATTCCTACATAGAGCTGAGTAGATTAATAAGTAAAAGTTGCTTTCTGGAGTTGGGAGTTGCCTTTCAGTGAACTTATTTTGCCTACAAAGTTGGAGAAAAAAGATTTTTGTTGTGGCAAAAGCTCCACCAGTGTGAATTGGCCCTATGTGCCTGATTTGCCATTGGAATGGGCTGCCCAGGGAGGTGGTGGAGTCACCGTCCCTGGAGGTGTTCAAGCAAAGCCTGGCTGAGGCACTTAGTGCCATGGTCTGGTTGACTGGATAGGGCTGGGTGCTAGGTTGGACTGGATGTTTTTGGAGGTCTCTTCCAACCTGCTTGATTCTATGATTCTATGACTTCCTCCAGAATTTCAGCTCTCACTTCCAAAATGTCTGTTTCCCTTCTTTCCTTTCAAGTCCTGATCCCTTTCTACTATTCAATGCATCCACAGACTGTCCTTTCATCTATTCTCCCAAGACCCTTCTACATGCACAGCTGCATTGACATGAGTATTCCACTTCTATCTGAATCCTACCTGCTGACATCCTGTCTTTCTCTGGAGACACCAAGCTGTCTAACTCAGTCTTTCTTTATGTCCTTGATCTGTACCATTCTTCCTTACTACTTTGCTGTTCCCTAGCTATCATCCTGCCTCCCTCCTTACCTCATCTCCCGAGTGCTAACAGACTTTTTGCTTCTTGTACCTTAGAACTGCTGGTTGTGTTTCCATTTCGTGGATTGTTACACTACTTCTAGCCCTGCTGGCTCCAAGACTCCTCTCCCTCCTCCCTTGATGCTGCTCTTAATATTTCACCAGGCCCTTTTTCAGCACCACTACCTATCCCCTAAGGAAGAGGGGATTGAACTGGGTGATCTTGGAGGTCTCTTCCAACCTGGTTGATTCTATGATTCTATGAGAGATGCTTTATCTTCTGAGCTGAGAGACAGCTCATGGTAGAGGGGGACAGAATGGAAAAAGATCAGGCCATAGGCTTGAATGAAATTGTGATTGTTCTATCAGTAGGACCATGTAGGAGATTTTCCCCAAAGGACACTTTGTCTGCTCTTCTCAATGCAGCTGTCTAAATAGGAGACATTGTCTCTACTGCAAAGGCAGGATTCACTTTGGGATAGAATGATGTGATGCCAGTTGAGATTTACTCATACATTTTTATAAGCCAAAGAAACAGTTTCTTTAAGCATTGGACATTAAATCCATCTCCTGAGATTTGCATCTCTGTTGGCTGGAGCTTTCAGTGCATGAACACATCCACGAGAGTGTTTGCACATGCTAATTCTAGCCTAGGGAGGCATTTAAGCATTTTGAAAACAAGGCTCTGACCTGCATAGCAGCTGAACTCCAAAGAGGACAGCTAAGGAGATCAGTCTCTCCAGGCTGACAGCTGCCCATGAACAAACCTTGGGTTCTGCTGTCCGCAACTACCTGAAGGGAGCAGCTTAATTTTCTGGAAGAACAGGCCTCTGGGGGGAGAAAAAGTGGTGGCAGTAGGGTTAGACATGCATAGGCTCAGGGGGGACCTCATTGCTGTCTACAACTACCTGAAGGGAGGCTGCAGCCAGGTGGGATTGGTCTCTTCTGCCAGGCAACCAGCAATAGAACAAGGGGACACAGTCTCAAGCTGTGCCAGGGGAGGTCTAGGATGTTAGGAGGAAGTTGTTGCTAGAGAAAGTGATTGGCATTGGAATGGGCTGCCCAGGGAGGTGGTGGAGTCACCATTCCTGGAGGTGTTCAAGAAAAGCCTGGCTGAGGCACTTAGTGCCACGGTTTAGTTAATTGGCCAGTGCTGGGTGCTAGGCTGGACTGGATGATGTTGGAGGTCTCTTCCAACCTGGTTGATTCTATGATTCTGTGATTCTCCACCAGAGTTGTCTTGCATATACTTTCTTATAAAAAAGTGCTTTCATCTGGTTCAGACCCTGCCTAAAACTTCCTTAAATCTGTTGCCTGAGCATGACATTGTACCTGTGTCTTTCCCTGTATATTAGATGTTTTGAAATAGCTGAAGGAAACCATTTCTAATCCTAAACCAACGACTGTGACTCAGTTGGTAGGACTTAACACCCTGCTAAGATAAACATGGCGTGATTTCTGTATTTATAATGAAGGGCTAGGGAGGCTGATCCTGCATATGAACAATAGACTTTTGTATGGCAGTGGCTCTGAAGTCTTAAGAGCTATTTACTGGAAAGTGCTCGACTGCATACCTGTTGTTCACATGAGCATGCATCAGAAATTCCTTGCACACACCCATGATGTGGGCTGGAAGAAAGAGACTTTGTCAGCAACTCAGTCCCTGTACTTTCACCTTTCTTTTTTTGGTTCAGAGGTGGCTGCTCATGTTATTCATGTCCACTACTGAAACAGCTCAAAATAATACTCTATTATGCTCAGTCAGGAAACTCCTGCTTTTGAAAGGCTATCACAAAGATTTGTGACCAGTTTATTAGCTGGTAAAAATAAAAGCAGAAGGAGGATACAGCTTGATCCCAGAGAAGATGGTTACTTTAAAGCATATTATTGTAGAGGCAGGACGTGAAGGTTCTCTCCACAGCCTCACACTTTTCATGTGTCCATGGGCTACATCCATGGGTGAAGATCACCATCAGAGGAGTATTTACCACCCATGTGCTACCCACTTGTCATTGATGTTATTCTTCCCCTGTACTCAGCACTGGTCAGGCCTTGAGTCCTGTGTCCAGTTCTGGGCTCCTCAGTTCAAGAGAGAAGTTGAGATACTGGAATGTGTCCAGAAAAGGGCAACAAAGCTGGTGAGGGGCCTAATACACAAACCCTATGAGGAGAGGCTGAGGGAGCAGGGGATGTTTAGCCTGGAGAAGAGGAGGCTCAGGGGGGACCTCATTGCTGTCTACAACTACCTGAAGGGAGGCTGTAGCCAGGTGGGGTTGGTCTCTTCTGGCAGGCAACCAGCAACAGAACAAGGGGACACAGTCTCAAGTTGTGACAGGGGAGGTCTAGGCTGGATGTTAGAAGGAAGTTCTTCCCAGAGAGAGTGATTGGCATTGGAATGGGCTGCCCAGGAAGGTGGTGGAGTTGCCATCCCTGGAGGTGTTCAAGAGACTGGCTGAGGCACTTAGTGTCATGGTCTAGTTGATTTGACAGGGCTAGGTGCTAGGTTGGACTGGATGATCTTGAAGGTCTTTTCCAACCTGGCTGCTTCTATGATTCTATGTAAATATCTGTGGCAGATAAAAGGTATCATTATTCTCCTCCTCTATAACTTGTTCCCACTCTGTTCTGCTTCCTGCCACCAAATATACTACAACCATGTATAGGAGCAGAAGCTACCAAGCTGCAGAAGTGCAAGCAAAGGCTCTTGAGAGTGAAGAAACACACAAAGAAAGGCTATTCCGCATAGGCTGGTGTGCAAGTATGGCATGAGAGAAAGGGGCTGTCGTAGGCAAAGATTATCTATCAACATTAATCAGAATGGACAATTTAATTGTTATCTTTTCAGCACTAAACTTTGACAATCAAACTTCTTCCCAATTTCAGTATATATCACTGAGTGCCCAGGTCAGGCACTTACCTGTTTTACTGGGTGTTTTCTCTTGTACAGACTGCTGGAGAGGTCCATAATCTTCTCATAACAGAGAGTCTCTCCCAGGCCTGAGTGACAGACCTCTTCCATTGTCCCAGTACTGGTAAATCATGCAGCTAGCCAGGACATTATTTCTCTTCCAGTTGCCCCTGACCGTTCTTATCCTATATGCAGCCCTGTGTTTTCCCACACACATCCCCCCGCTTGCATGGCCATTATTCTGATCTCTACATGTTTAATCAAATCGAATTACCTTTTCAAGTGGCATCCTGTACTTTGAAATCGTGGAGCTGTGGTAGACCTCCCTGAAAACAGGTACCGGAGTACGTGAGCTAGCAATGTGCCTAAACAGCCAAGAAGGCCAACAACATCCTGGCCTGCACCATGAGTAGCGTGGCCAGCAGACCTAGAGGGTTATCAAAGATAGAACAAGTTGCCCAGGGAAGTGGTTGAATTGCCAGCCCTGGATGACAGCTTTTAAATGGTGTAGTATTTGCCTTGGCAGAGTTAGATNCCTGGTTGATTCTATGATTCTGTGATTCTCCACCAGAGTTGTCTTGCATATACTTTCTTATAAAAAAGTGCTTTCATCTGGTTCAGACCCTGCCTAAAACTTCCTTAAATCTGTTGCCTGAGCATGACATTGTACCTGTGTCTTTCCCTGTATATTAGATGTTTTGAAATAGCTGAAGGAAACCATTTCTAATCCTAAACCAACGACTGTGACTCAGTTGGTAGGACTTAACACCCTGCTAAGATAAACATGGCGTGATTTCTGTATTTATAATGAAGGGCTAGGGAGGCTGATCCTGCATATGAACAATAGACTTTTGTATGGCAGTGGCTCTGAAGTCTTAAGAGCTATTTACTGGAAAGTGCTCGACTGCATACCTGTTGTTCACATGAGCATGCATCAGAAATTCCTTGCACACACCCATGATGTGGGCTGGAAGAAAGAGACTTTGTCAGCAACTCAGTCCCTGTACTTTCACCTTTCTTTTTTTGGTTCAGAGGTGGCTGCTCATGTTATTCATGTCCACTACTGAAACAGCTCAAAATAATACTCTATTATGCTCAGTCAGGAAACTCCTGCTTTTGAAAGGCTATCACAAAGATTTGTGACCAGTTTATTAGCTGGTAAAAATAAAAGCAGAAGGAGGATACAGCTTGATCCCAGAGAAGATGGTTACTTTAAAGCATATTATTGTAGAGGCAGGATGTGAAGGTTCTTTCTCTCCACAGCCTCACACTTTTCATGTGTCCATGGGCTACATCCATGGGTGAAGATCACCATCAGAGGAGTATTTACCACCCATGTGCTACCCACTTGTCATTGATGTTATTCTTCCCCTGTACTCAGCACTGGTCAGGCCTTGAGTCCTGTGTCCAGTTCTGGGCTCCTCAGTTCAAGAGAGAAGTTGAGATACTGGAATGTGTCCAGAAAAGGGCAACAAAGCTGGTGAGGGGCCTAATACACAAACCCTATGAGGAGAGGCTGAGGGAGCAGGGGATGTTTAGCCTGGAGAAGAGGAGGCTCAAGGGGGACCTCATTGCTGTCTACAACTACCTGAGGGGAGGCTGTAGCCAGGTGGGGTTGGTCTCTTCTGCCAGGCAACCAGCAACAGAACAAGGGGACACAGTCTCAAGTTGTGACAGGGGAGGTCTAGGCTGGATGTTAGAAGGAAGTTCTTCCCAGAGAGAGTGATTGGCATTGGAATGGGCTGCCCAGGAAGGTGGTGGAGTTGCCATCCCTGGAGGTGTTCAAGAGACTGGCTGAGGCACTTAGTGTCATGGTCTAGTTGATTTGACAGGGCTAGGTGCTAGGTTGGACTGGATGATCTTGAAGGTCTTTTCCAACCTGGCTGCTTCTATGATTCTATGTAAATATCTGTGGCAGATAAAAGGTATCATTATTCTCCTCCTCTATAACTTGTTCCCACTCTGTTCTGCTTCCTGCCACCAAATATACTACAACCATGTATAGGAGCAGAAGCTACCAAGCTGCAGAAGTGCAAGCAAAGGCTCTTGAGAGTGAAGAAACACACAAAGAAAGGCTATTCCGCATAGGCTGGTGTGCAAGTATGGCATGAGAGAAAGGGGCTGTCGTAGGCAAAGATTATCTATCAACATTAATCAGAATGGACAATTTAATTGTTATCTTTTCAGCACTAAACTTTGACAATCAAACTTCTTCCCAATTTCAGTATATATCACTGAGTGCCCAGGTCAGGCACTTACCTGTTTTACTGGGTGTTTTCTCTTGTACAGACTGCTGGAGAGGTCCATAATCTTCTCATAACAGAGAGTCTCTCCCAGGCCTGAGTGACAGACCTCTTCCATTGTCCCAGTACTGGTAAATCATGCAGCTAGCCAGGACATTATTTCTCTTCCAGTTGCCCCTGACCGTTCTTATCCTATATGCAGCCCTGTGTTTTCCCACACACATCCCCCCGCTTGCATGGCCATTATTCTGATCTCTACATGTTTAATCAAATCGAATTACCTTTTCAAGTGGCATCCTGTACTTTGAAATCGTGGAGCTGTGGTAGACCTCCCTGAAAACAGGTACCGGAGTACGTGAGCTAGCAATGTGCCTAAACAGCCAAGAAGGCCAACAACATCCTGGCCTGCACCATGAGTAGCGTGGCCAGCAGACCTAGAGGGTTATCAAAGATAGAACAAGTTGCCCAGGGAAGTGGTTGAATTGCCAGCCCTGGATGACAGCTTTTAAATGGTGTAGTATTTGCCTTGGCAGAGTTAGATAATGGTTGGACTTAATGGTCTTAAAGGTCTTTTCAACCATAGTGATTCTGTGATCACAGGATGTTAGGGGCTGGAAGGGACCCAAGTTGCTCATCAAGTCCACCCCCCCTGCCAGAGCAGGACAATACTATCTGACACAGATCACAGAGGAACACATCCAGACAGACCTTGAAAGTCTCCAGAGAAGGAGAGATTCTGTGATCTCTGTGAAAAAAGGTTATTTCCATTTTGTGTGCTAGATTCCCTAAGACCAACAAATAGACTAGAGCAGACTAAATATGCCTGTGGCTATTTGAAAACAATATTTTAATATACTTCTGTCAGAAATGACAAAACCGGTGCTAAACGTGGATTGATTCCTCCATGGCAGCTCTCCAGAGAGATGGGATAGTCAGCATTCAACACTAAGTTAATTATCTTAAACTTTCTAACTGAATTATCTTGAACATTCACTTCCAGAGGTAGCTTTTCAAGTGACTGTAGTGGTTTGGGTGTTCCCCGCCCTCCCCACTTTGGAAATCACCCAGACTGGACTCAGATGGCTCTGGACATAGGAATGAAGCTTAGANGTTCTCTCCACAGCCTCACACTTTTCATGTGTCCATGGGCTACATCCATGGGTGAAGATCACCATCAGAGGAGTATTTACCACCCATGTGCTACCCACTTGTCATTGATGTTATTCTTCCCCTGTACTCAGCACTGGTCAGGCCTTGAGTCCTGTGTCCAGTTCTGGGCTCCTCAGTTCAAGAGAGAAGTTGAGATACTGGAATGTGTCCAGAAAAGGGCAACAAAGCTGGTGAGGGGCCTAATACACAAACCCTATGAGGAGAGGCTNCCTGGGGGAGTGGTCTTGACCCTGAGCCCAGGCCCTCCTGACTCCTCCCCAGGGGTGGATCCTGACCCTTACTCCAGGTGTAGTGCTTAGCCCACTCCCACTTCCCACCTAGCCCCCTATAAAAACAGAGGAACTTCCTCTTTTGTTCTCTCTTGCCCTGCCTGTGCCACCCTTCTGTTCCTGCTGCTCCTTGGTTTACCACATGGCCATCAGTCTACGAGGTGGACAAACCCACTGCCATCAATCTGGTCGTACAGACATATTTTGTGTCTTGTTTTCCCTTTCTGGGGGAGGTCTAGGCTGGATGTTAGGAGGAAGTTGTTGCCAGAGAGAGTGATTGGCATTGGAATGGGCTGCCCAGGGAGGTGGTGGAGTCGCTGTCCGTGGAGGTATTCAAGACTGGATGAAATGAGGCACAGATTGCCATGGTCTAATTGATTGGATGAGGCTGGATGATAGGTTGGTCTGGATCACAGAATTAACCAGATTGGAAAAGACCTCTAGGATCATCAAGTCCAATGTAACACCTTCTAATTAACTAAACCATGACACTAAGTGATGATCTGGTAGGTCTCTTCCAACCTGGTTGATTCTATGATTCCCTATAGCTCTTTGTAACGCCCTTACCTCAAATACCTTTTATTTATTGTTAAAGTATTCTCTTTTAACTCCCAAATCGAAGTGGGACTATTTATTTGGGTGTGTTTTTCCTTTTCCTCTCTACATCTGATTCCTTTTCTTTGAAAAAAAAGTGGAGTGGTTGGGGGGAAGAGGGAAAGGCATCCTATAAATTGTTATTGGTTCTGTTAGATATACTGTGAGTGTCTGGGAAATTTAAACTAGAATTGAGACAGTGACTATAAAGATGTAAGATCTTAAACAGACCATGTGGCCACTTGAGATAGATTTCTACCTTGGATATAAAAGAAAATTGGATCAGAAAAACCTAGAAGCGGAAGCGTATTGGAGTCTCTGAGTAGAGAGGTGAACACTTAGGGATAGGCTGTAAAATGGAAATAAAGGATAAGATAATATAATTTATTTGGAGCATCAAAAGCTTATGTTTGGAAGCACAACTTGTATCTATCTCTTGATGCTTCTGCTGTGCCCTCTGCTATCTTCCCCCATTGCTGTTTTGATATGTTGCTTTGCTGCTTGACCTCAGCCCCATCTCCATCTTCTTCAAGATTATTATATTCTGTAGTAATTTATTCTCCTTGTACAGTTACAAAAAATACAATTTCATTTTCTTTTTTACTTTCCAAAATTCTGAGTTGTAGTGAATTTATTCTACTGGGGGAGGGATCTGCTCTAACCCATCACAGACCGACAGAAAGAAATTCAGAGTATGTACAGAAAATCTCACTGTGGTGAGAGCTCTACTCTGCAAAAAAGGAGGAGAACATTAGGGAATAAAACCACATCATGGAGAGAAGGAATATCAAGGAGTTTACTGGAGTAGAGAAAAGCAGGCAGAGTAGTGGCCTGACCCTCAAACAATTAGACTCTTCACATCTTTTAATCATCAGAAGCAGAAGACACTCATTCACAGCTATTAAAGGACCGGAAGGTGCATGAAGAGGCTTTCAGCAAACATACAAAATTCATGCTGCAAAAACTTGTAATGAATTATAATGAATTTTGATTAATTATTCTGGCTATATTCATAAACATGTCCAATTTTCTCTGATACCAGCAGATCTCTTAAGATGGGTATATGTTGAGTCTTGAGACTGTTTTAAACTACAGCCCCTGGGAACAGCTCCGGTGCCTGTGACCAGTATGGGATTTAGGTGGTGCAGGGAAGGTAGGCTATTTCTCCATGAAGTCCTGCAGTAGAGAGGAATGGTATAAACAAGTGTGACTTCAGATGTTCATGGTTGCTTTAGACTGGAATTAGAAAGGTAGTGGACATGGTTTGTATATAGAGCTGCAAGCTTTAATTGAACTGTCTGCTGTGCAAAATCCTGCTGCAGAGATGATGACATGGCCAAAAGGAGTTATCTCGTTCTTGTCTTTGGTACTGCTGTTGAAGAACCAGGAACTGCAAGCATTCAGAGCTTTAGTTTGGAATGAGTAGAGCTTAAACCTACGTTTTCAGTTCATGGACTCATAGAATCAACCAGGTTGGAAGAGATCTCCAAGATTATCCAGTCCAACCTAGCACCCAGCCCCAGCCAATCAACTAGACCATGGCACTAAGTGCCTCATCCAGGCTTTTCCTCAACACCTCCAGGCATGATGACTCCACCACCTCCCTGGGCAGCCCATTCCAATGCCAATCCCTCTCTCTGCCAACAACTTCCTTCTAAAATCCAGCCTAGACCTCCCCTGGCACAACTTGAGACTGTGTCCCCTTGTTCTGTTGCTGGTTGCCTGGCAGAAGAGACAAACCGCTGCCTGGCTACAGCCTCCCTTCAGGTAGTTGTAGACAGCAATGAGGTCCCCCCCGAGCCTCCTCTTCTCCAGGCTAAACAACCTCAGCTTCCCCAGCCTCTCCTCACAGGGTTTGTGTTCCAGGCCCCTCCCCAGCTTTGTTGCCCTTCTCTAGACACATTCCAGCACCTCAACATCTCTCTTGAATTGAGGAGCCCAGAACTGGACACAGCACTCAAGGTGTGGCCTGACCAGTGCTGACTACAGGGGCAGAATAACCTCCCTTGTCCTACTGGCCACATTGTTCCTGATCCAGGCCAGGATGCCATTGGCTCTCCTGCCCACCTGAGCACACTGCTGGCTCATCTTCAGCTACTATCTACCAGTACCCCCAGCTCCCTTTCCTCCTGGCTTCTGTACCCTTTGCAAGTCAAGGTCCTGATATTGACTTTTAATTAATTATACTTTTAAATCTTCCTCCCTTCTATTTAAGTATGGGTGCAAAATGCCAGTGGAGATCAGCTTCTGCACTAAGACAGAGGTCTTTGGCAGCATGACTAACTCAAACTTCAGAAGAATAGATTAAATATTGCATTCCAAAGACTCTGATGAAATTAAAATTTAAAATAGGTAAAAGTCCTTTCACTTTGGCTTTTAAACAGAGGCATGGCTTTCCTAACGATGTAATCTATGAGGCATGACAAAGTTTTTTGACATTTGGAATTATAGCTCCAGTTACCAAAGAAAGGCTTCAGATTTCTATTCTTGTGCTTTTTCTCCCTGTAAATGCAAGTAATTTCTCTTAGCCCTCAGTACATCACCAGCATATCGTTGTTTGTGGAGCTGCTGAGATTTATAGATGAAAATCAATAAATGAGCCCTTTACTGACTGTGAAAATTACTTTCATAATTGAGAGACTGCTGAAAATGCACATGTGTCTGAGGGAAGCAAAAATCAGGCTGCATTATATTGTATGTTTGCTACTGATTGGAATGGGCTGCCCAGGGAGGTGGTGGAGTCTTGGTCCCTGGAGGTGTTGAAGAAAAGCCTGGATGAGGCACTTAGTGCCATGGTCTGGTTGATTGGACAGGGCTGGGTGCTAGGTTGGACTGGATGATCTTGGAGACCTCTTCCAACCTGGCTGATTCTATGATCTGAAGGAAGCAAGCTGGTCCTTCTGGATAAAAGTCATGGAATCACAGAAATGTTGAAGGTGGTGAGAGGCCTGGAGCACAGCCCTGTGAGGAGAGGCTGAGGGAGCTGGGGTTGTTTAGCCTGGAGAAGAGGAGGCTCAGGGCAGACCTCATTGATGTTTACAACTACCTGAAGGGAGGCTGTAGCCAAGTGCAATTGGTCTCTTCTCTCAGGCAACCAGCAACAGAACAAGAGGACAGTCTCAAGTTGTGCTTGGGGAGGTCTAGGCTGGATGTTAGGAGGAAGTTCTTGCCAGAGAGAGTGATTGGCATTGGAATGGGCTGCTCAGGGAGGTGGAGGAGTCACCATCCTTGGTGGTGTTCAAGAAAAGAGGGGCTGGGCCACTTAATACCATGGTCTGGTTGATTGTCTAGGGCTGGGTGCTAGGTTGGACTGGATGATCTTGGAGGTCTCTTCCAACCTGGTTGATTCTATGAACTGGATATTACCTATTCCAGTCTCCCAATCCAAGCAGTGCTGCTGCCACCACCAAGTCAGATTAGTCATGACTTTGTTTAGCTTAGGTCCTGAAAAACCTCCAAGAATGGAGCCTACACAGCATTTTTGATAACCTATTTCCATGCTGTGCTGCTCCTTTCAGTGAGGGAATACTTTCCTTTGTGTAATGCAAAGGTAACCAGTCATGCTTTCTACATACTGTTAATATTATTCAGTTAGGAGGAAAAAAGTTCTATCTGCACAAAATAAAAAGCAATGTAAGAGAAACTTCTTCTCCTGAGACATCTCATCTACTGAATTCAGTCTCAGATCTCTAAATGCACTCTCTGTTAATAGGGAGGTAGCCAAGGGGACCACACTGTGCCAGAATGAAGGACCTGCCTGCTACTTCATCACTGAAAATGGTGGGACATTTTACGGAATCGGATGGCAGTAAGGTTCTTGAGACAGAGTGTTTTTGTTCAGTGTGTGTAACAAACTGAAACATTACTGAAGCATAAATGGAAACAAATTATATGAGGCCTGGAACAGCATAACCTGTTCCTGTGCTAAGGAGCACTGCAATGTTTTGATGAAATGATACAGGACAGCAGGAAGTTCCTGCAGACAATTCCGCTGATGACTCTTACTCCTCAGGCAGGAAGCTCTGCTGCTGAAACTGTTCCTAGAGACTTAAGTGAGTGACATGTTCTGATGCTATGCTAGTTTGAGGCAAACTGGAATATTTTAGTGAGAAGAATTAGATTATGGGCTGTGAAAAGGAAACAATGGTGATGTCTACTTCACTCATAGGCTTGCTGAGATGTATAAAGACAAGAAGAAAAATAAGACAGTGTGTGTGGGTCTCTGTTGGAGAGGGGCTGGGTTGTAGGTTGGACTGGGTGATCTTGGAGGTCTCTTGCAAGCTGGTTGCATGAGTGGGGACGTAGGGCTCGGCTTAGATTGGGCTTGAACCACAATACAGGTTCAAATTGACAGGTCAGCTACATCTGTTGTGTTCAGCTTGTCTCTTCATCAAATCATGGTTCAGAGACTGGAGGCAGGGAGATAGTATGATAAGGAGGGTCAAAGAAAGATCAGCCATGACATAGGTGAGACTCTCAGCCTCTGAATAGATGTGGAAGAATCACTGAGGAAAATTATCATGCTGAGCAAGTCCAGGGAAGTTACTGAGGCAAGGTGTCAATTAAGTTCAATACCTGAGAATTGATCTGATGGAAGATGTTCAAACAGGCAGAAAGAGTGCCTCAGATCTGAGCAGCCAGTCAAACAGTGCTTCTGAATTCACAAAAGGAATTCCTAAAATACCAGAGCGTTTGGAGCATCAGAGTACTCCCCTCAAGAAAAAAATGGTGTAGTGACAGCTCTGTAGGAAAACTCTAGAAACCCCACAAAACCTTAGAATCCTAGAGTGGTTTAGGTTGGAGGGGACTTCAAGGATCATCCTGTTCCAGCCCCCCACCATAGGCAGGGACACCTCCCACTAGAACAGGTTATTCAAGGATTCATCCAACCTGGCCTTGAACAGCTCCAAGGAGGGTGCAGCCACAACCTCCCTGGGCAATCTGTGCCAGTGTCTCACTGCTCTCACTGCAAAGAACCCTTTCCAAACATCTAGTTTGTATCTCCCCTCTGCCAGTTTAAACCCATTACTCCTTGTCCTATTATTACAAGACCTTGTAAATAGTCCCTCCCTAGCCTTTCTGTAGGTCTCTTTCAGATACTAGAGGGCCACTCCAAGGTCTCCTCAAAGCCTTCCTCTTATCCAGGCTGAGAAGACCCAACTCTCATAGCCTCTTACAGGAGAGCTGCTGCAGCCCTCTGATCATCTTCATGGCCTTCCTCTGGACTCACTCTAACAGTTCCATGTCCTTGTGTTGGGAGCTCCAGAACTGCAGGCAGTACTCCAGGTGGGGTCTGACGAGAGCAGAGATTGTATGACTTCTGCTGATGCTTGGTTTCCCACTAAAAAAAGCAGTGATTGCTCAAGAAATAATTATGCTTATCAATGCTCAAGGTCTAGTTTACCCAAATTTCCTATTAGCAGACATCTAGGATTGCTTTATAAGCAAATAAAATATGAATGATCTCTTCATTCTACATATAAACATATTAAATCCTTCTGGGGATTACACACTGTAATCTTTCTCTTATGCTTATCCAGGTGCTTCCCAATGTGAGTTTTTACTAATTGCCTAGAGCGTCATTTTGCACAGAACTGCACCCACATTTGGGGTGTCTGTGACATGCTGTTTCATATGTGACATTGCTATTTCATATTAACCAGTACATCCAGCAAGCATCAATCAAATGGTAGTGTATCTCATGAGCATCATGAAATACAAAAAGTCATATGTGGCACTCTATCTCTATTCCTCTTTAAAGCTAATTGACGGAAGCTGTGTTGCTGGCTGATGAGCTATTATCCTGTGTGGTGAGGCAATGCTGTCAAAGTGAAGTCTTAGAGTAAGATTGTAATAACAGGAGAAGAATCTGATTGTGTTCATTCTCAGAGGTTACAACTATATCGGTGTGTAAGTTTAGTCTTATTTAGGATAGTTGAGCATTGGTCTGCCCAGGGTAGTGGTGGAATTGCCTTCTCTGGAAGTGTTTAAGCAGCAATGGACCTGGGGCTTAGGGACATGGTTTAGTGTTGACCCTTCAGTACTGGGTTGAGGATTGGACTGGATGATCTTTGCGGTCTCTTCTAGATGAATGTTTTCTGTGCTTCTATGATTACTACCTATATGTAATTAACCAGGGGTGACCTCACTGCTGTCTACAACTACCTGAAGAGAGGTTGTAGCCAAGTGGGGGGCAGCCTCTTCTCCGAGGCAACCAGCAACAGAACAAGGGGACACAGACTCAAGTTGTGCCAAGGGAGGTCTAGGCTGGATGTTAGGAGGAAGTTGTTGGCAGAGAGAGTGATTGGCATTGGAATGGGCTGCCCAGGGAGGTGGTGGAGTCACCGTCCCTGGAGGTGTTGAAGAAAAGCCTGGCTGAGGCACTTAGTGCCATGGCCTGGTTGATTGTCTAGGGCTGGGTGCTAGGTTGGACTGGATAATCTTGGAGGTCTTTTCCAACTTGATTGATTCCATGAATCTGAGGCATCCACTGAAAACTAAAGTACATTAACAAGACTGTCAGGGCTGGTATATCTTCTCGGAAGCTTCTGCCTTGCTGATGAGTGTGCAGGAGTACTCTATTGATGATCTATCCAAAATTATTCTATTAAACAGCCCTCTCCACTTATGTTTGATAGGGAAGCATAGGGCAGGATAAACAACATATTATGAACCTTTTTCTTGGCAGTTGGAAGCTGCTCCTCAGAAGAACATTGCATCCTGCACCTCCCTGCATCACTCTTATGGTGCTTGGAAGAGCAGAAGTAGTGTTGGTCCTTTTTCCTTGTTTTACTGTTTTATATTAAGCAGTATATCAGCTAAAATAAAGGATGTGGTGTACTTTGCCTATTTCCTCTTTCCCCTCAGAGTGAATACTTCTGTCAATGGATGACAAAACCAGTCACAGGATTACTACTTTGTCCTCATCTGATAGAGCTTCTGGTCTCTTTGTCAAGTGGGAGTGGTGGAGGTGCATCATAAAGCCTGACAGCTTCAAGTTGAGCACTGTTCTTGTGGGAGGTGAGATAAATGGGCTTAAGTCTCTGCAGGAGGAAGAGGGAGTTTAACTTGTTTCTCACATTCAGGCCTACAGAGGTGTATTAGACACATCTCAACATACTTGGGTAAATTCCCTCTGAGGAGATTGGCCTCAGAGAAAGTATTCCCTAGCATCTTATTGCTCATTATAGGTGTAATCTACTAAATGCAGCCATCTGGGAAGTGACACTATTTAAAGAACTTTAAGACTGTAGCTCTGGAAGGTAATGTGTAAAATGAGGTACTCTTCTGCTTTACATAGTCTGTGCTCAATTATCTCCAGCTTTATTGGCTGTATCCTGGAAGGCTAACAGGCCTATTAGATGTCCTGGCTTGTCCCACCCTTCTGCTGATGGGGGAAGCAACGGCAGGAGGAAAACAAAAGCTTGGGCCATCATGGCCCTTCCCAAAGTGATAAAGGTGTTCAGGTACTTGTTGGTGTCCTGCCCAAATAAGGGTGAGCAAGCCCTGCTTTCACCTGATATGGTCAGTTTTGCAATGCCATTTTGATTGGTGGCCAAAGGAGCCATTGCACTCGGGCAAGTAATATGAATTGAGCTAAGTTGCAAGCAGTTGAGCCGCCTCTGCCTCACTGCTCTTGGACAATGTGTTCTGCTCTGCCTCGTGCTTCAGACCAGCTTAGCCCTGATGTTTGGGGCTTGAACTACCTGGACACTTAAGTGCCTAAAGTTTCCCAGGAGAAGACATTTAAGTCCCACACGACGTGGGAAGAAGTGCCATCAACATGGTGCTCTCTGCACATCTGCAAGCGATCCTGCCTGCACCTCTGCAAACCTCTGTGCCAAGAGGAACCAGGATAAGGTCAGAGATGGTCTGCCTCTTTCTCAGTACCCTGGGAAGATCTAGAAGACTCTGAACAGCCAAGCAGTTCCAACACTGCCACAAAGGAGCCAGGGACTATCTTGAAATTCCTACTCCACCGCCGTGAGTAGCACAGTCTTTCCCTAGGGCTCCAGGAGTGTGGCAAAACCATGTTATGGCTAAATGTTTCAAATTTTCTGATTCTCCTAACTGAATGAATTGCCCATAAGCATCCTTGTGGAGATTTTTCCTGACTGAATTAGAACCCAAATTTATCTGTATATAGTTGTGGGTGGGGCTTTCTGGAAATAAAATTAACTACATATTTTCTAATTCCTGCCTCATTAATTGCCTCAACTAAATCAGGCTGTTGGGTGGGACTTAAGTTTTAAAGATTCCTGGCATCCTTTTATGGATGGATGATTTTAAATCTCAAATGACAGCTCCTTGTCCTTTACTTTGCTGGCCTGCTTCACATTTATGTGCTCAGCTATCATGTATGTCAGTGTTGTGAAGTGGGATTACCTTTTTTCTTTCCAAAAAGCCTTGAAACTTCAATGTGCTGAATTAGAAGAATACTGGATCAGTCCTTTCCAACCATAGTGATTGCTAGTGCTTAGATGTTGTGCTGAGGGATTTCGTTTAGTCAAGGGCTTGTCAGTGTGAAACTAATGATTGGACTCCATGATCTTGAAGGTCTGTTCCAATCTAAGAAACTCTGTGATTCTGACGTAACCACAGCAAAAAACCCAAACTCGTTCTTTGGAGACATCACATACTAAACCCAGTCAGCCATGCTGAAGAAAAAGGCAAGATGAGAGGGCAGGGCAGGGAAGGACTGAGGGAAGGGAAGAGAGCCAGAGAGGAAGAGACAAAGACAGCAAAACAAAGGCTGAAAAGCCATGTGCTTGCATGTGCAAATACACTGCAAAAGGAGATTACTTAGATGAAAGGACAAAGATGGCACAAATGGTTATGAAGCAGCCACAGTTAAATGGAGGCTGCATATAAGCAAGCTGTCACGCCATCAGAAGGACATCCTGGGTTGTCTATCAGAGAAAGGGATGTGAGAGAACCCAGGAAAATGTAAAAATAATTGTATCAATTTATGGAAATGACAAGTGACACCTGTCAGACTGAATTCAGTAATCCAAGAAACCCTGCTTACTCCTGTGTCCCTTGTCACCCTTTCAGTAAAAGAGCTGTTTCTTGCTAATTCTCTGGGAGATTTCTTCTGTGATGGAAATGAGTGACAAAATATGCATTGTGATTGTTGTTCAAGTTGCAAACTGAAATACTCCAGTTTATGCTTTTTGTTCAGCAGTACACATTCATGGGGAAGATCCTGTTCTAGCAGCTCATAAACTGGAGGACAGGCTGTACTGCTTTCAGCCTCAGGCTGTTTGAAATGATTTTTAGTGTCATCCATTCCCTGTGCTCATGAAATCGCATAGAGAGCACTACCAATTCTAAATATGCAAAAGCAGAACCCTTGCAGTAACTGTTAAGATCATCATTTTGTCTTCAAGACAGTAAAATTTCCAGAACCATATCTCCATGGATTTGGAGATTTTTATACTTAGAGGGTAACAGCAGGTCATGTTTTTTTGACATAAAAATTGAGAACCTTGTATGTAATTCAGGAAACCACAGAATCAGCCAGAGTTGGAAGGGACCACAAGGATCATCTAGTTGCATCCCCCCTGCCATGGGCAGGGACACCCTACCCTAGATCAGGACCTCAAAAAATACCAAATAACATGAGAGAGAAGGGAGAGAGTAAAAAAAAGTCATCCACAAGCATGCAAGTTGGATTGTTGTAGGAGCAGGGATCAAGACAGGCATATGGGTGAGAAGCTTCCATGTACAGGCTCAGTTTTCAGAGGCACCCAGGTCTGACTTTGCCCAAGCAGGCAGAAGAGGAGGGACTATCTTTGGGGCCAGATAAGAAAAACTGACCCCCTGGAAGAAGTGTCAGGGAGCACAAAAGGGTTTTTGGAACTAATATGACTTTAGTTACTTGTTTTTCATGAATCAGACCTTGGAGTCATTGGAGTAGTCTGGAAGCAAACTCATTTCTACTTGGGAGCACCAGCTCAGGTTGACAAGTCTCCAGTTAATTGTAGTGCTAAAAGTATTAAGTGCTGGAAGCCCCCACAGTTCTGGACACTGGGTTCCAGTAACAAAAATCAGCCTGACACTCCTAACTGTGTCAAAACAACTGGGGAGCCTGAACACAAAGCCATGTGGTTGATTAGTCAAACATAACTTTGCAAGCCTTCTTAAGCTTTCAAAACTGGAATGAATTTGCCAAACAGAAAGGGTAGGAATGAAGTGGAACAAGTAATTCAGAAACTCTCCGAGTCTAATCTGCCAATGCCTTGCACATCCAGCCTCATTTCTGGTTTCCTAGCAAAGGAATTCATGACTGTCAGCAGATTTCCAGGGGTGAGAGCAGAACCCTGCACGACCTGTTCTGCCACTTCTGCTCGTCTGAATTAGAAGAATGTGGTGTTTTATTGCCATTTTGCACTGACAGAAATGTGTCTCCCTGTGTAACTCTGGCAAATGCCAGTCCTAGCTGGGTGTTTAACTGAATGCTTGTCACGCACAACTGGTGCGCTGCAGTGAGGACATAGAAACAGCTGTACTGGTTCAGGTCTTGGATCTCTCTGCCCCATGATTTGGTTTCTGACTGTGCATGGGGATGAGTAAGTTTGGGGCAAGAACACACCATGCTCCTCTCCATCAATACCTAGTTATTTTCAGGTTGTTTTCCAGAGAGTGACATGGTACTTTGGACAAACCTTTAGCTGATCTCATATTCAAATACTTTTAGTTTTGTGGCTCCAAAAAAGTACAAAAGTACTTTTCCCCCCCGCCAACTGCATCAACATAATGATTCTTTCTTTTATTTTTTTTTTTTTCATTCTCTATCTTCTTCCTAATAATTTTGAATACCTGATTTCCTTTGTAATTGCTAACCTGGCACTGAGGTCAGAAAATACTCAAAGGGAAACTCCTGGCTGGGTGACATCATGTAATCCTCATGTTCCTTTGAAGTCACCATCTCCCATCGTTTTCCCTTAGCTATGGATACTTGGCTGAAGGGAGAGGTAGAAGCATTGAGGAATCTACTACCGAAAAGGGAGAAGCAGTAGTGCCTCTAAGAGGGGAAGCAGCTACACCTGTACAACCTGGAGAGCAGCGTCTTGCCTTCACTCTTCCCTCAGCAAGTTCTTAAGGAAACACGGATAATCTTAGAATCAGCCAGGTTGGAAGAGACCTCCAAGATCATCCAGTCCAACCTAGCACCCAGCCCTAGCCAATCAACCAGACCATGGCACTAAGTGCCTCAGGCAGGCTTTTCTTCAACACCTCCAGGCATGATGACTCCACCACCTCCCTGGGCAGCCCATTCCAATGCCAAGCACTCTCTCTGAGAATAACTTCCTCCTAACATCCAGCCTAGACCTGCCCCAGCACAACTTGAGACTGTGTCCCCTTGTTCTGAAATACAGTGGATGAGCTACACAAATGACATCACCCCAACTATTTCCTGTGGTGGCCGCTGAAGGCAGAATGATTTTCCCCAGCATCTGTTGAAAGCCGCTGTCTTTAAACTGTACTCTCTGCTTGGCCCTGGGAGCACAACCCTGAGCAGTGTCTGCATGAAGCTGCCAGCAGATTTGCTCCTCAGAAGCACAAATGATCAGTGAAGCAATGCCAAGAAGACAGCAGCTGCCTGAATTTTTTTTTTTTTTCTTCTCACCATGATTTTCATATCCTCCCTTGATAGCTGTTACCTTCTTCTCTGCATGTAATGCTTACCTTCTCTTTTCCTCTTTGTTATACTTAAGGAGTATTTGCACGGAAGTCTCCAGGGCTGCCTGCCCTGACCCCAGTGCACCACTTCTCTTTTGCATCCCTCTGTTCTCTGTCGTGCAGCTAGGACCTTCAGCACCTCCCCAGATACTCAGAGGAAAGATAAATGTAAAGGAAAAAAGAGGTAGCTCATGAATAAACAGGCCTGCATCCCCTATCATTAGACAGCTGTGTAACTAACTACCTGCCCTGGTTTCAGACTAAGCTGCAAATTATTTCACTGGTCTGCCCCTAGGGCAAGGCTGCACAGTGAGTCAGTGAGGGCACCCAGGGACTGAAACTGGTGGGTACACTGATGCCTCCTGCTAGATCAGAGCAGTGACTCTCTCCTACATTCCAAAAGTCACGGCAGTCTGGGGAAGTCCCTGCTGACTGGGAAAGGGGAAACATAACTCCCATTTTCAAAAAGGATAGGAAGGAGAAGCCAGGGATGGATTTATATTGAAAACACCCAGGCCTGGGCACTACTTTGCAAAGATTTGAGCTGGATGCTTAGACCAACCTCTACTTGAAATAAGCACAATGAACCTTGGATCAAATCTCAGCAAAAACTTGCATCTAAATGCAGATGTGAACTGTGTGACTTGAATTCTTCTCTGCAGGAAATCGGTTTTATTTAGCAATGCAGTCCCCTTCTACCTAGGCATTCAGTGAAAGGGACAGCAGCAGGATATCCTGGGGAATAATCCCTTTTCAGTTGCCTGGAAAAAATATTACTACTGATAGAATCATAGAATGGTCTAGGTTGGAAGGGACCTCAAGGATCATCCAGCTCCAACCCCCCACCATAGGCAGGGACACGTCCCACTAGAGCAGGTTGAATCCAGTAAAGCAATAGCTTCCTCTTAAGCTTGTTAATACTTACTGGTATGAGTCTTTCTGTGTATTTACTGGCCATATATTTACTGTGAAGGCTTATCAGCACCCTACCTTTTAGACTTGGAGAGGTGCATACAAGTGGAGCACCCTACACTGTGGTCAGCAGCATGGCTGGAGAACATCCAGCCTTTCTGGACCTCCTTCTGTTCACATGCTGCACAGATATTGTGCATCTCCTAATATTTTTCTGCTCTAGGCAACCACCTGTTACGCTTTCTTGTTGCAAAGCCAATCTGCCATGGTAACCCCTCCAGCAACTGCTGTGGCAGCAGTTCAATACAGAGGTGTCCAAAAGTGGATTGCAGATGTGTGTATGCACTGGGACTTGAAATGTGAAGTATCATATTGCTTTGGGATTAGACTGTCTTCACTCCTGTTGGTGCTGTCAGAGCCTGGTGCAAGTTACCCTGTATCACCTGAGATTGTTTATGCTACAGCACTCAATGCAATCATGCACTTAAAGCTTGCCTTTAATAATTACTGATGTCTTTCATGAAGTGCAGTACTAACTGCTGTGTAAGCCAGCAGAGTGATAATCCTATTTCCACCAGTAGCTGTTCAGAAGGCAAAAGTGAACATGCTCCATGAACTGCTGTCCTCACCACAGCCAGGAACAGGGAGCAATGTGAATGAGCTGTCAGGGCAAGACAGGCAGTGACACAGCATCATTGTTTCATGGGACTGAACATCTTGCTCCCGAGCAGCAGCGGAGGGATGACAAGAGTTTGTGTGCTGGTTTGAGCCTAGCTGAGATATTTTGGTGAGAATAATTAGATTATAGGCTGTGAAAAGGAAACAATGGTGATGTCTACTGCACTCATAGGCTTGCTGAGATGTGTAAGAACAAGAACATAAACATAGATAAGGGAATCTCCCTCTGGGCTCTGGGGCTGCATGAACTTCTCTCTCTAGCCTGCCATCTGTGTGACTAATCCTTCTGCTTCCTAACCCCCCTGGCCGATCCTCCAAACTCACCTTGAACGTAAGGCAGAGTCTATGGTAAGGCAGAGGGATGGGAGGAAGGTGGAAGGGTGGTTGGGAGCCCCTCCTGGGGACTCTGGTTTCTGGGAGGGCTGTTGTGTTTCTGCATTACTTTTCAACTTTTATAATCTTCAGATTATTTTACCAGCAGTGGCTGTGATACAGGCATTTAAGATTGATTCACTGCTTTCAAACTCTCAGTATGGATTAGCCAACTCAAACTCACTCCCTGGGCTGTGTATTCTGATGGTCTTCCTTGGTGAAAGTATGGGGATTCTAACCACTGGAGCCTGCTGCCCCTACAAACTTACTGCACATCTCTACATATCAGTGACCATTCATGGGTGCTGGTAGCAGTGTTACTTCTTTCCCTAGCATCTGGCAATCTAAAGTGAAGTCTATAATCTCTATTCTAGAGCCAGCAATAATGAAAACACAAGTGAGAGCCAGCTATCAGCCTTTCAACTGGCTTCGCCCGTACCCTTCTTCAGTGTAGCTTGTGGGTCTACAGTAGCAGTCAGTGTCTTATCTACACTCCACTTCCTTCTTGACAATGCTGGAGATATAATGTTGGGAAGTTTGAAGAAGATATATCCAAAGTAGAACAGTTTTTATCCTGGGATTAAAACCAAGAGGACCTATAACTGCCTATTATGACTGTCATGCCAGAGTAACCTGACATAAATCACTGGAGTGAGAGATAGTGTAAACTGTATGAGAGAGGAAAGAGGCCTAGGATTCTCCAGTTCACAGTCTTTGCCCTAATCACTTTTTCATTACCTTTTGTTGTCTAACTTGAAGAAAAGGACTCTACTAGTCTGAGATGAGAAAAGTGGAGCTGGAGTGAAGGCTCATGAGATACAATACAGCAAGATTCAAGGTAAAGATGCTTATGTCAACATGTAGGAATGTCAAACTCCAAGGAGTGATGGAATAGGTGCTGGACAGGTTTTGCTTTTGGGTACAAGGAGGCTAAGATAAAAGCAAGATTAAATGTATGCTGTTTTACTGCTGCTCTCAACCTCCCTCATGCTGATGTCTCTGTGGCTTATCATTGTACTTTCTCCAAGAGGACACACCACAAGACTTGGTTCCATAAAGGAAATAAGCTAAAAAGTCTAACATTCCCTGTAACATTTCACTTTGCTATTCAGGCAGGGACTTTATGAAATCAGTGGGAGTCTTTCCACAGCTTTCAGGGGGTTTTGGACCAGGCCCATGCAACTGCTTGAATTAATAACATATATCTGGCTCCCTTTCCTCTTGCCTTTGATGAATCCTGCATGAGAAGGGCATTGGTTTCATCTCCACTCAGAAAGCATCTAATGTGTTGTACCTGCAAACCTAATGTGTTGAAGCAAATGACTGGCCCCAGTAGACTGGCATTTATTTGCCCATACTAATTTTGAGTTCACTTCAGCAAAGGAGTTTGTGCAGATGTGCCAGTGGCACAGTCCTCTGGAAGCTGGACTACAGGAAGGAACAATCTGTCCTGTTGAGAAAGGGCTTTCAGAGCCAGCTATCATGCCAGGAGGAAAGGCATGCCCTAATCCTACTGTCTTACAGTACAGGTTCCCCTTTGTCACCTGCAGCTTTGGCAGAGGGCTCTGTTCTGTGTCAAGCAGTGGGTTAGGGATTTCTACATGGCTTCAGATGGGGTTTAAATTGCACTAATCTTTAACTTAGAGATCACAGTGCAAACCCCCCAGCTGTCTACAAACTCAGGGAAATGCCATTCTTTATGCATCTACAGAGGAGAGAAGGGAGAGACAGAGGAGATGCTTGCAGAGTAGGTTAGCAGCAAGGTCAAGCCTGCTCCTGTCTATCACACTGCCCTTTTACAGTCTTGCAAACAGACCTTTGTAATTCTGAGTATTCTGGAGGGGGAAAAAAGCTGCAGTGGAATTCCATTGATTATTGAAAAAATAAGACAAATAACTGGGTTTTTGTTTTTAATGGCTAAGAAACAAGTGAGAGGCTCAATGTCTATCTAAATGTAGAATCAACCAGCGTTCAAAGTTGGAAGTGAACCTTTGTTTTTCCTTAAGGTGAAATAAGCCACTGAGTGTGCCAGGTAGTTGTTACTGGCCTCCTACTGCAGCTATTTCAGTGCTGAAGTGCTCTGCTGCAGTGCTATCATGCCAATTGATTGTTCTGGCTTCACATGGTCTGCTGTTTGAAATCTTTCATGCTGATATTTTTGTGTCCTTTATGAGATCCTATTACTTGAGATTTTACTAGATAATGATGAGTTCAGGGCAATCCAGCAGTCACTTAGGTAAAAAGACTGTTTCTTTTTGGGTGGGTCTACTGTGGTGACAAAACACAGGGACCTGGTTTCATGACTGAGGAAACGTGCTGTGACTGCTTAAGTTACTAAGTACGGAACTGTTTTAGGTGAAGTGCTGGGCCATGTAGTGAGTCAAGGAGCATACCCATTTCTCTCACTGTGCAAGGAAAAACAAACAGAAGCTTTTATGTCTGTGACTGGGACAAGCTAAGGACAGCATCAGACTGACAGGACAAGAAAAGAATCCTTTGCCTCCAGAGAGGAGAGACTCGGTTGCCTTAGAAGAGACTCCAGGAAAAGCTGTATGTAGGAGAAGGACTAAACTGCTTAGTGTGAGATAGTCTCAGTGAACACTGAAGAAGACAGAGACTTCATATAGGTGATTTCAAGAGGGCCACAGGCAAGCTGAGCATTTGTCTCTTCTCCAGAACAGCTTTTAAACACACCCAACTAAAGAAGGATGTCAGAAGTGAAAGACAGTACTGCTATAGCAGCCTCCACTCACTCTCACAGGAAGCTTAACACACCACAGGAGCACGCTGAACGTCCAGCAAGAGATTTCTACAGGGGTGTTCACAGCTCCACTGGAGACCATGATGTAGGAGTTATGAGTGTGCATTTAGGCACAGCACTTCGGTAATGCAGGGGAGTAGCTGAGTTATGGAGCAGTATTTCTATCGACACTTGCACATCACCACGTACAGGGGGTGTAGCCAAGCAGGCTCCTCTTTAATTAGCATGCTGCTTAGCTTGAGAGCCAAGAGGTTGTGGCAGAAAGAGAAACACTTGCAGATGCCTTTTGGAGTAATATCTGTCTAAGAGTTCTGGTACATTCAGGTCTGTACTATCTGAGCACACAACTTCAGCTGTGGCCCTGTGACTTCTTGTCTCTCACAAGGTGTGGTTGTGTTTTCAAAGTAACCATGCACTGGCCAGATGAAATATGAGCCCACAGCATTTGGACCAATAATACTGTGCAAGTTGCAGTGTTTTGCTCAGACTCCTGGGTATCAGTTAGCTGCAAAGCTGCCAAAGGACATTCCACAGCGAGAGGAAATTGAGTGTAGGTGGGCAGCTCAGAGCCCAAGCGCATACTTCATAAACTCTTGGTTGTTACAGGGGTGAGTCACACAATAATCATCCTACTATCAAATTCACCGTTGGGTGTGTTGAGGTTTTTGTTTGAACTCAAATGTTATGTAAGAGTTGATAGCATTTCCCAGAAGTTTAATTTCTGGAAATAGAAGAAAATGAAGCAAAGCTATCTAGCCAACACATTTCCCCGTGGGCAGATCTTACTTCAGTTATACAGTGGTTTTTAAGTAACTTGCCATTGGAATGGGCTGCCCAGGGAGGTGGTGGAGTCGCTGTCCCTGGAGGTGTTCAAGCAAAGCCTGGCTGAGGCACTTAGTGCCATGGTCTAGTTGACTGTCTAGGGCTGGGTGCTAGGTTGGGCTGGATGATCTTGGAGGTCTCTTCCAACCTGGCTGATTCTATGAGCCTATGACAGAAGCCAGGAAACATGTACTCTCACGAGCCACACTATTCTCTGTGTGTAGAAGCGCTGGCCTAGAGGTGACTCAGTAATTTCACTGTTGGAACTGAGTGTCATGCAGGCAGCAGTAATGCTGAGGAGTGGGGAGCTGATGGCTTTATTTTTTGCTAAAGATAACAATAATTTCTGATCAGTGTAATGCAGTAATTGTTAAGGAGACAATCACTGTCCTTGTGTCATGCACATATCAGTACAGCAGGCCTTGGCTACACACCAGTGTCCTTTGAGAGCTAGCAACATTGGCTTGGCAAGCTCAAATCTGTATCTGGGTACCCTCCTCTTCATTTTCTTCTAGTGCTCAGGGGCTATATCAGTAGACAGAAACTGTTTTCAGAAGAAAATACCCTTCACTTTTAGTGACTCATCCTCCCATCTCCCCAGGGAAGCTGAGGACCGTGCCAGGCGATGTACTGTACAGGTGTCTTCTGGATGCTGGCTTAGGTGTCTGGGGCCTCCCAGCCCTCTGTAGTCACAGAGCATTTCCTGGCATTGCTCACTGGAACAGCTCTTTAATCAATTTTTTTTTCCACTGAAACCACCTTTTCCCTCTGCTATTGCAAACCATGTTTTAGTGTAGGCTGCATCTCAGTGGTTTTGGCCTACGTATAAGCTGGACTTTGTACCAAAATGTTTCACTTACTATTTTGTAATTTGAAATGAGCAGTGCCACAAAAATACTAAATGTTATCAGTTGTTGGGGTTTTTTCCTTCCTTTGAAATAGGAATGAATGAAACTGTTGTGATAAAGACTTTATTACTCATGCCCTGTACTGCTAACTAAACTTAATCTCACAGATTGCATTGGGTTGAAAGGGACCCTCAAATATTATCTTGACCAATCACACTTCAGACAGCACGGGCATCTCCAACACCTCCAGAGAGTGATTTGCCACTGGAATGGGCTGCCCAGGGAGGTGGTGGAGTCACCATCCCTGGAAGCATTCAAGAAAAGCCTGGATGATGCACTTAGTGCCATGGTCTGGTTGACTGGATGAGGCTGGGTGCTAGGCTGGACTGGCTGATCTTGGAGGTCTCTTCCAACCTGCCTGATTCTATGATTCTGTGAACTACATCAGGCTTCCCCAGGCTGCAAGTATGACCTTGAATGTCTTCGGGGATGTGGGCTCAATCACATCCCTGGGCAACCTGTTCCAGTATTTTGCCGCTCTTGTTGTAGAGAACTTCCTCCTTATGTCTAACCTAATCTACTCCAGTTTAAAATTATTGCCCCTTGTCCTTCTGCTACGAGCCCTTCTAAACAGTCCTTCCACAGCTTTCCTTTAGGTTCCTTTCAGATACCTTCCAGTTTGTTCTTAGACTTGTAATGCTTCCAGGAATTTGGCATGTAAGGTACTGCAGATTCAGAGCTCTATCCTATCAAAGTAGGAAGGAAAACATTGCTGTGGTGTTTGGCCAGCTCAGCAGCTTCTGTTGTCCAGTACAGTGTATCCAAGAGTGAGCAAAACAAACCACTTCAAGGAAAGGTGTAAAAAAAAGTCCTTCCATCTCACATTAAGTAGTTACAGGATAATTGCTGCTAGTGATTCTTCCAACCCACCACATTTAATAGCTCATGAGTGCACTGAAGTTTACGGACACATGTATCTTCTAACATGCTAATATTTCTGGTGCTAGATGTTTGGAATTATGTTTGGTTTGGGATTTTTTGTTTTGGTTTGATTTGATTTTTTTCTGTGCCAAGAAATCATCTTCTCTGAGATGTTTGTGGGTTCATTAAGTTGTGCTGCTGGCATATGTGCCTTCAAGAACCCCCTCCTACTGGCACAAAGCACAAATGTCTTCCTCTAATCTTAGTGACCGCTACTGGCACAGCCCAATGAGCAAAGTGAGGGTTGTTGAATGGTGAGTGGAAAGGCTTTTAGGGAACTATGTTTCAATGTCAATTTGCCATGAGGTGGCTCATAAAAACTGAATGAAGATGATTAAGAATCCCCCAAGACCTCTTCTCTGTGTCCTTTTGAATAAACCTGGTGGCCTTCTATGAACAGGTCACAACATTAATAGATGAGGGGTGAGCAACTGATGTAGTTTACCTGGGCCTGAGCAAGGCCTTTGACACTGTCCTGCACCACATCCTGGTCTCCAGGCTGGTGACACATGGGTGTGATGGCTGGACCACGAGATGGAGAAAGAACTGGCTTGATGGCCGCACCCAAAGAGTGGCTGTCAATGGGTCCATGTCCAAGTGGAGACCAGTGACAAGCAGAGTCCCTCAGGGATCAGTCCTGGGACCAGTCTTGTTCAACATCTTTGTCAGTGCCATGGACAGAGACATTGAGTGCAGCCTCAGCAAGTTTGGTGACGACACCAAGCTATGTGGTGCAGCAGACAGGCTGGAGGGCAGGGATCCATCCAGAGGGACCTGGACAGGCTGGAGAGGTGGGCCCAGGCCAACCTCAGGAGGTTCAACAAGACCAAGGGCAAGGTCCTGCATCTGGGTGGAGGCAATGCCAAGCACAAATCCAGGCTGGGCAGTGAGGCCCTGAGGAGAGGGACTTGGGGGTGCTGGTGGACAAGAAGCTCAACATGAGCCAGCAGTGTGCACTTGCAGCCCAGAAAGCCAACCAGATGCTGGGCTGCATCAGGAGAAGTGTGGCCAGCAGGGCCAGGGAGGTGATTCTCCCCCTCTACTTCACTCTGCTAAGACCCCACCTGGAGTACTGCATCCAGTTCTGGAGCCCCTATTACAAGAGAGATGTGGAGATGCTGGAGTGTGTCCAGAGAAGGGCCAGGATGATGCTCCGAGGGCTGCAGCAGCCCTGCTGTGAGGACAGACTGAAAGAGTTGGGGCTGTTCAGTCTGCAGAAGAGGAGGCTCCCAAGTGACCTTCTTGTGGCCTTCCAGCATCTGAAGTGGGCTACAAAAAAGCTGGGGAGGGACTTTTTAGGCTCTCAGGGAGTGACAGGACTGGGGGAAATGGGGCAAAGCTGGAGATGGGTAGGATCAGCCTGGATGTGAGGAGGAAGTTGTTCAGCATGAGAGTGGTGAGAGCCTGGACTGGGTTGCCCAGGGAGGTGGTTGAGGCCCCATGCCTGGAGGTGTTTAAGGCCAGGCTGGATGAGGCTGTGGCCAGCCTGCTCTAGGGTAGGGTGTCCCTGGGCATGGCAGGGGGTTTGGAACTAGATGATCCTTGTGGTCCTTTCCAACCCTGACTGATTCTATGATTCTGGTTCTCTGAAACACCTTTTCATTGTATTTTTGTGTTTGTGTCCTCCTCCCCTTGCTGCCCCCCACCTCTCTCAGCTAATAAGCATGGGCTGCTACTGCTATGCTGGTAAGTATGTTCACTCTTCACCAGGTGAAGCTTACCTATCAGTACAGCTTGCACTAAAGATTACTCAGTGCAGATGAATCTTAGGTTTTGGTCATGTTTTTTGTCACACTGTTCATTATGCAAGGTGGATAATGTTGTGTCTGTGTAAAAGAACAGTGTCAGTGCTCTCATTTTTGGTTTGTGTCTCATTACAGAAGTTCAGTTTCTGTGGTCACCAAGTTCGCCCCTGTTGCTCATTAGCTTTCCTCTTAGTGCTATCCCCTCATCGTTCAAGGATTCAGTAGTCACCTCTGCAGGGCAAAGGACCTCAGTAGGAAGATGGGTTTTTTTTTGCTGAGGGAATAGCACACATAGTTCAGTTTTTAATGAACAGAGTCTGAAGAGGCACAGTTAAATCAGCACTTAGGGCTGCAAGCATGTGGAGAAAGAAAGATAAAACATTGTCATCAGTGACAAAAGAAGTTATATGGAATAAGGAGAGGATGATATCATGCTGTAAACAGAGAGCTAAAATGCTCAGATTTTATGCAGGGCAGATCCATTTTCTGAAACACTAAAACCTGTGCTAGGCTGGTTCTGAATGCAGGTGTGATAGAGAGCTGAGACAAGGTGTGACTGTTCGCTCCTCACGGCATAGACATGTGAAACTGTGCTGCCTAGAGGAAGTATTTCCCACAGGATAATAGGATGAGAGAGGCACTGCAGCTACAGCTTCCTTACACTCACACACTAAGCAGCTGATCTCTAGGATTTGGACTTGTTATTCCTTCTCACCATGATATCCTAGTCTCCCAGTCAATGGCCTCGTGCTAACAAATGCCTGTGGCTCATTCCCATGCCATCCCTGACCTCACTTGAGAGTCGTTTCTGGAAGACGAACTGTTGTCTTTGAGGTAGCTGTAACCACCTCTTCTGTGATGAGGCAGTCCAGGCAGTAATGACACAACTTAGCTTCTTTTCTGAGGGAAGGTCAGAAGCACTCTTATTGCAGAAGCTGAAAGTACACACATTTCTGGAAAACAGGCTCCACTATAAGGTCTCAAGTGGGTTTTCCACAAAGTGATGTGGACTCATAAGATGCATGTTTTTCCCCTTGCTAACAAAATTACTTCACTGCTTCCCTTCACTCTTCATTTGCTGAATAGCTTGTATATATTTTTACTCCTGTGGCCTGTGTGAGTTCTTCCTCTAGATGTTCCCCTCTTGGCTGTGACCACTGAGGTAACTGACTCTGGTTTCTGCAGGAGGTGTTGTTTCCTCTCTTCCTTCCACAGCAGTGAGAGATTTTGCAATTTTTCAAAGTGAAGTCTTTACCTATAGATGTTTCAAGGTGTGATGTTTTGGGAGTTACTCGCCGCCCCCCTACTCTTATGAAATCACCCAGACTAGACTCAGCCAAGCTGGAAGTTAATGAAGCTCTATTTACAGCTTAGCAGAATATACAAGCAGGTATTTACAATATAGAATCATAGAATCATAGAATGGTTTAGGTTGGAAGGGACCTCAAGGATCATCCAGCTCCAACCCCCCGCCATAGGCAGGGACACCTCCCACTAGAGCAGGCTGCTCAAGGCCTCATCCAGCCTGGCCTTAAACACCTCCAGGGAGGAAGCATCCACAACCTCCCTGGGCAACCTGTTCCAGTGCCTTACCACCCTATATCTACATCTATAGACAGAAATAGACAAGTTAACAGTAACACAGAAACACAGCACCCCTCACAGAAATCAAAGTCCCCAGGAGGGGTTCCCAACCACCCTTCCACCTTCTTTCCATCCCTCTACCTTACCCCAGAGTATACCTTACATGCAAGAGAAGGATTGGCCAAGGGGGGTTAGAAGCAGAAGGATTAGTTACCCAGCAAAAGCCCAGGGAGAAACACAGACTCAAAGAGACATACACTCTGTCTTATCTATGTTTGTGTTCTTGTTCTTATGCATCTCAGCAAGCCTATGAGTGCAGCAGACATCACCATTGTTTCCTTTTCACAGCCTGTAATCTAATTCTGCTCATTAAAATATACCAATCAGCCTCAAACCAGCACATACGACATCAGAATCTGTGACCCTCAGTTCTCATTGGCAGTAACCCCCTGTAGGAGGAAGCACTCTTGAACATACAAAGTTTAATTTAAACATGGGTCCAAAACAAGTGTGTGACCTCTATGTCTGTGCAGGTTGTGTGGTGGTCAGACTCTGAACTGAGCAGGGTATATTGTGCCTGGATTCATCCCTGTCATAAGCTGATCCAGATCTGCTGATTCAAAAACTTGTGACCACATCAAAATCAGGATTCACATTGTGAATTTTAAAGGCTAGGTGTGTTTCTTCTTGGGCAGCTGGAGGCAAAGAAAATTTCAGGTGACCCAGTTTTGCAATGCACTGTCATTCTCCTCTACTCTTTCTGCATCATGGAGAAACTTGTTCTCCCTCTGGACTCAGGAATAAAAATCAAGTAAAGTGGAAACTGAAGAGGAAGGAGATGTGAGTTGTCTGTTTCACTGCATTACTGAGCTGTTTCCATCTTTCAGGTGGCTTTTTGAAACTCAAACAGGCTAAATCATCCTTGTGGGTGGGCAGAGATCAGTGAGATGAGATTTAACAAGGCTAAGTGCAAGGTCCTATACTTTGTATCACAGTATCACCAAGGTTGGAAGAGACCTCATAGATCATCAAGTCTAAGCCATTACCACAGAGCTCAAGGCTAGATCATGGTACCAAGTACCACGTCCAAACCTGCCTTGAACAGCTCCAGGGACAGCGACTCCACCACCTCCCTGGGCAGCCCATTCCAGTGGCCAATTACTCTCTCAGTGAAGGACTTTCTCCTCACCTCAAGCCTAAATTTCCCCTGGCGTAGTTTGAGGCTGTGTCCTCTTGTTCTGGTGCTGGCTGCCTGAGAGAAGAAAGTAACCTCCTCTTGGCCACAACCACCCCTCGGGTAGTTGTAGACAGCAATAAGGTCTCCCCTGAGCCTCCTCTTCTCCAGGCTAAACAATCCCAGCTCCCTCAGCCTCTCCTTGTAGGGCTGTGCTCGAGGCCTCTCACCAGCCTCGTTGCCCTTCTCTGGACACGTTCAAGCATCTCAATGTCCTCCTTAAATTGAGGGGCCCAGAACTGGACAAACCAATCCCAAGTAAGTAGCACCACAGGCTGGGGACAGAGTGGCTGGAGAGCAGTCAGGCAGAAAGGGACCTGGGGGTACTGGTAGATAGTAGCTGAAGATGCGTCAGCAGTGTGCCCAGGTGGCCAAGAGAGCCAATGGCATCCTGGCCTGGATCAGGAACAGTGTGGCCAGCAGGTCAAGGGAGGTTGTTCTGCCCCTGTGCTCAACACTGGTCAGGCCACACCTTGAGTCCTGTGTCTGATTGACTCCTACTTGGCTACAACCTCCCTTCAGGCAATTGTAGACAACAAAGAGGTTACCCCTGAGCCTCCTCTTCTGCAGGCTGCACACCCCCAACTCCTTCAGCCTCTCCTCACAGGGCTGTGCTCCAGGCTTTCTCACCAGCTTCAGCACCCTTCTCTGGACACATTCCAGTATCTCAATGTGTCTCTTAAATTGAGGAGCCCAGAACTGGAAAGCATCTTCTCTTAAGGTGAAGGGCTGTTGGGCTCCACAGGTAGGGTAGGATTTCTCTGAATTTATGTTCACTCTGTTCTGTTCACTGGGCATTGTGTATCTGGGTGCACTGAAGCAGATGTGCTGCAAATGGGAAATGTTCCCACGTATTTTGTTTCTTCCTGATCAGGCTGAGAGCTGTATCAAGCAGCAGCAGATGCAATTTCCTCCTGCCATTTTTGGGATGGGTATATACTAAATTTATTCTAAATTCTTCACAGCAAGAGTGATTGGCATTGGAATGGGCTGCCTGGGGAGGTGGTAGAGTGGCCATCCTTGGAGGTATATAAAAGGAGGCTTGATGAGGCACTTAGTGCCATGGTTTAGTTAATTAGAAGGGTTAGATGATAGGCTGGGCTCAATGATCCTAGAGGTCTATTCCAACCTGGTTAATTCTGCGATTATACTAGGATAATAGCCAAGCTGTGCATCCCTGGGCTTGCAGTCTATCTCCTGTTG
Organism: Tricholaema leucomelas; assembly: GCA_013400475.1. Taxonomy (NCBI): domain Eukaryota; kingdom Metazoa; phylum Chordata; class Aves; order Piciformes; family Lybiidae; genus Tricholaema lacrymosa; species Tricholaema leucomelas. Next base: position 6,297 of record WAAF01011112.1, on the reverse strand, counting down.
AGATAAACAAAGTGGCTACTTCAGCAATTAAACTGGAAGATTTCTAGACTTCTCAAAAATAAGTAACATCTCCATGGCTCCCAGACCCAAAGGCTCCATATGGACACATCCAGCAGGGCAGCTGTGGATTTTTGGCTCTGGTTCAAGAGGCACAACTGATATTCACCAAAGTGTCTCCATTTCTGTCCCATCCAGCAACCTCAAGCCCACGAGTCATCCAAGTATCCAGGCCCATGAAGTTTTAACACTTGCTTGATGCAGATGAAAGGTGGTCACCAGCCTCAGCAGGTCACTATAACCTCTTAATATAACAGCCACTGGTATTGGCAAAAAGGCCCCTAGGGAATACACGTTCTGGAAAGACAACAATTAGAAGAGATGGATGGGGTAATTGTGCTTGATTGAAGGGAGAAATATTTTTTCTAGCAGAAAAATGAGCACTTAAAAATGTTCGGCCAGCCGAGGACAATTATCTGACTGGTGATGCGCAAGTAGAGAGGGCAGTTAATCCATTTCAAATCACTCATGTAGTCAGGAGAGTGACTGCAAAATGCCACCAGAATGGCTTTTGCTCTGCGTGCAGCCACAGAGACTTTAGTGACAGTTGGGACCAGGCTTGATGGATGCAGGGCGACGAAGCTGGTGAGAGGCCTGAAACACAGCCCTGTGAGGTGAGGCTGGGAGCTGGGGGTGTTTAGCCTGGAGAAGAGGAGGCTCAGGGGGACCTCATTGCTGTCTACAACTACCTGAAGGGAGGCTGTAGNGGCCTCATTGCTGTCTACATCTCCCTGAAGGGAGGCTGTAGACGGGTGGGGGTTGATCTTTTCTCCCAGACAACCATCAACAGAACAAGGGGACACAGTCTCAAGTCGTGCTGGGGAAGGTCTAGGCTGGATGTTAGGGGGAAATTCTTCTTAGAATGGGCTGCCCAGGGAGGTGGTGGAGTCACCATCCCTGGAGTTGTTGAAGCAAAGCCTGGCTGAGGCACTTTGTGCCATGGTCTAGTTGATTGGGCAGGACTGAGTGATAGGTTGGAGTGGACGATCTTGGATGTCTCTTCCAACCTGGCTGATTGTATGACTTCTCACCAAGTGTATTCAGTTAATAACAAGGTTCTCTCTTTCACCTGTGCTAGTTTTTGGGGATACCCAAACCATCACATCACCGTACAAACCTGCAGCGGTAGTCCGGGACCTGAGTATGAAAAACAGTATTATTCTTTCACTCCCAAAGTGTTGCCTGCAACACACAATCTGCTTCTCAGCTTCAGCTGATAATGCTCTCTTAGTTTTAGGGGCTCGCCACATAGACCAATTGCCTGCTGTGGTGAGAGAGGCCCCAACAGGAGAAGCTGTTCTTCCTGTCAGAGAAAATACACAGACATGACTGAAACGCATGAAGAATGCACTGGCCGAGAGGAAAAGACACCCTCTGCTTCTATGATTTTTTCCTCCCCACTGATGTGTTTTGAATACTGATTCACAAAATCCTTTTTTAACCCTTGAGTGAAAGGAGAGCAAGCTGGTTTGTGAGTGACATTCTAGATGTACTCTGAAATCTTTTGAACCTGTCCATCCTGGGACTTGTCTGCATAAGGATTCAAGCCACCTGCTTGGATTTCCTCTATCTTGTGTGAGCAAAGCACTTCCAACTCGGTTATGTCTTACAGAAGAAGAAAGGAAGAAAATCTTGAGCACTGGCATGCCTCCTCACTGACCCCCCTTTCCCTGCAGCTGTGGAGATCTGAATTCAGAATTCTGTTTGCATCAGCACAACAGAGAGAAAAGTCTCCTGCTTTTGTCTTAAAGAGAATTGCAAACCACTCAAGTACTTGTCCTAGAGGATCAAACACAAGCATTACCTCATCACCATGAAATGTTATTGGCTGAAGATAACCAGAGGTGGGGTGTTGGTGCCTAACCTCTTGCCTAGTGCTGGGTTTTCTCATTATCTCCTTCTCTTTCTTTCAAAGCAATGGACCCTTTTAATGGATGTCACTTAAAGGAACAGCCCCCCCACTCTGGAAGGGTCTTACAGAACCTGGGAAGAACAGCACAAATGTGATCATAAAGTGATTGAATCCAATCAATAGAAACAATTTAAACATAAATAAATAGCAATAAGATAAGAAATTATCTATTCATCATGGTTCTTGCTATTAGATTCCACAGGACAGCTGCGAAAGCTATGTAGTCATTAGAATCCATAGGGCTAGGTGATTATATATATGTGTGTATATATGTGTATATGTATGTATCAGTGGGGACAATAGGACAACTCAAAGCTGGTCAGGCCACACCTTAACTACTGTGTCTAGTTCTGGGCTTCTCAAGAGAGATGTTGAGATACTGGAATGTGTCCAGAAAAGGGCAACGAGGCCTCAAGTTGTGGTGGGGGAGGTCTAGGCTGGATGTTAGGAGGAAGTTCTTGCCAGAGAGAGTGATTGGCATTGGAATGGGCTGCCCAGGGAGGTGGTGGAGTCACCATTCCTGGAAGCTCTTCCCAGAGAGAGTGATTTGCCCTTGGAATGGGCTGCCCAGGGAGGTGCTGGAGTTGCCGTCCCTGGAGATATTGAAGAAGAGACTGGATGAGGCACTTAGTGCCATGTCTAGTTTATTGGGCAGGGCTGGGTGCTAGTTTGGACTGGATGATCTTGAAGGCCTCTTCCAACCTGGTCGATTCTATGATATATTCTATCATATATATGTGTGTGTGTGTATATATATATGCATGTATGTGTATATGTGATTATACATATGTACAGATATAGTCTGCTATAACACCCTTGTGAGAAAACTGAGGACACATGGGCTAGAGGACTGGGCTGTGAGGTGCATTGCAAACTGCCTCAGCAGCAGAGCTCAGAAGGTGGTGATCAGGTCACAGAGCCAAGTGGGAGGCTTGTGGCTAGTGGTGTACCCCAGGGTCAGTACTGGGCCCAGTTTTGTTCACTCTCCTCATAATGACCTAGGTGAGGGGACAGAGTGGACTCTCAGCAAGTTTGCTGGTGATATAGAACTGGGAGGGGAGGCTGCCACAGCTGCAGGCTGTGCTGCTAGCCAAGGAGAACTGGACAGGCTGAGAGTTGGGCAGAGGTGAATCTCATGAAGCTCAGTACGGACAGGTGCAGGGTTCTCCACCTGGGGAGGAATAATGCCATCACCAGTACTGGTTAGAGGTTGTCCTGCTGGAAGGCAGCTCCATGGAGAAAGACCTGGGAGTGCAGGTGGGCAGCATGTTCTGCATGGGACCGTAATGTGCCCCTGTGGCCAAGAAGGGAAGAAGGCCACAAAACCTCATGTTCAAGAAAAGTCCAGGGAGGTGGTGGAGTCTCCATCCTTGGAGGTGTTCAAAAAATGGCACTTAGTGCCATGGTCTGGTTGATTGGATTTGGCTGGGTGCTAGGTTGGACTGGATGATCCTGGAGGTCTCTTCCAACCTGGCTGATTCTATGATTTATTTTTTTTCCACTAGGTCTCTGTATGCTTCCCAAGGCTACCTCATGTCATTTTCATCCAGGACCATCCTCTGGTTTTGGATTTCAGAAAAGTCATCACTGATTGCAGTGAGCATGAAAATCTGGGTGATGACATTACTTACCTCTTGTGAGGACCTGGCTTCTCAGATATTGAGAATATATTGCCCTGTCAAGAGACACCAGAAAATTAGGATTTCATCTCTAATGCAAAATCCCAGACTACTTTCTGAGGGACAAAGCTACCTCTCCTTTCAGAGAGAAGTAGCTTAAGTCACTTGCTAATGTGATAGCTTCATGAAAGTGGCTAGAGCTATTATGTGAATATAAACAATACTCTTGCCACTGGCCTTGATTTTCAGTTAGATCTCCCTTCTGTGAAAGTCTTTTTGGCATAAAAGCAATTAATCTTAAATGAAGAAAAAATCTCAAGGTTTATCTCTTGTTGAATAATGTGGCCAGGTGCAGACCCACTTCCAAGACCCTCTTCAGCATCTGTCCCATACAAAGCTGCATGACATGTCTGCTGAAAGTGGCCTTTAAACCTTTATTTCCTTTATGGCAGTTATTAATAGGGAACCAAATTCTCTCTCTGTCTCTCTGATGTTGGTTCCTTTGTTTCCTTTTAGGAGCAGCACAAGGGGATAGAGAGCAGACAAACTACATTATCCTGGTAATTAACTATCTCAGCAATATAGTGGTACCATGGCATTGTTAATGCTGTGTAACAATTTGCATACATTAGTTTTCATGTCCCAGGAATTTCTGTAGTGTGTAAGAGGAAAATAAGGAGGGAGAAAAGGAAGGAAAAAAAAGACAGTGCTGGAATAAATATAGGATTTCAATTCAGAATTGTATTCAAAGAAGGAGAATGAGTGAAGCCCTGGAAGTACTTGGAGCCTCGTTAACAGGGATGCAGTTATTCCTTGCATTTAGTTGCCAGCTCTGATCTAGTCTGGAGAGAGATTTAGTGCCTTTAGAACATGCTATTTTCAGCCAGTGCTGTGGGTGCTGACTGTCTGAGCTGTATGCAATACCATGGCCCTGAACGTGCACCACTGTGCTCCCTGCTTGCACTGCTGCTGGCCTTGCAGATTTCAGTTCCTACAAAGAAAAGAGCCCTGCACAAAAGAGAAACCCTCCTAAACCTGTCACCATATTAAATAATCATATCCTAGCAGTGTTTCTATTGGCAAGATAGAACAAGGAGAGACAGTCTCAAGTTGTGCTGGGGGAGGTCTAAGCTGGATGTTAAGAGGAAGTTGTTGGCAGAGAGAGTGATTGGCATTGGAATGGGCTGCCCAGGGAGGTGGTGGAGTCGCTGTCCCTGGAGGTGTTGAAGAAAAGCCTGGATGAGGCACTTAGTGCCATGGTCTGGTTGACTGTCTAGGGCTGGGTGCTAGGTTGGGCTGGATGATCTTGGAGGTCTCTTCCAACCTGGGTGACTCTATGATTCCAAGACAGTTCTGGCTGTGAAAATTTATTTATTGCTGTTAAACTCCTTTGCATCCTGGCCTCCTTTGCACATCAGGGCTGTAAAACAGATGGAAACGGCCTCTCAGATCTGGGGTGCAATGAAGCTGTTTGGAGGTAAGGAAAGAGATTCTAACTGCAGTTGACATGCTACTGTGGCTGCTGAGTCGCTGCTGCTCCTGTGCTCCAGGAATGAGCTTCAGCAGAGAAAAAACATAAAGCTCCTACACAGGCAAATCCAAAAATCCTATTTTCCTTTGATCTAAACCACTACGTGACTATGAGGACAGACTGAAAGAGTTGGGGCTGTTCAGTCTGCAGAAGAGGAGGCTCCCAGGTGACCTTCTTGTGGCCTTCCAGTATCTGATGTGGGCCTACAAAAAAGCTGTGGAGGGACTTTTTAGGCTCTCAGGGAGTGCCAGGACTAGGGGGAATGGAGCAAAGCTGGAGGTGGGGAGATTCAGAGTGGACGTGAGGAGGAAGTTGTTGAGCATGAGAGTGGTGAGACCCTGGACTGGGTTGCCCAGGGAGGTGGTTGAGGCCCCATGGCTGGAGGTGTTTAAGGCCAGGCTGGATGAGGCTGTGGGCAGCCTGCTCTAGGGTAGGATGTCCCTGGGCATGGCAGGGGGGTTTGGAACTGGATGATCCTTGTTGTCCCTTCCAACCCTGACTGATTCTATGATAGTAGTGTTGCCAGTATTGATACCACACTGTGGTTCTCCCAGCATGCCTTTGAGCCCAATCTCATTGAAACAATTAGATCTGAAGGAGGAGCCATGATCTGACGAGCAGTAGAGGAGTACCCCAAACTTGTTTGAGATTGGTGAGATCCTGCAAGCTCTCATATTTGTGTGACCTGGCAGCAAAGGGCCCTTAAATTCAGTTCCTCTTCTTTTGGAGGGTTTAGGCTGTGACTTTGGGAAAATTGCTTAATATCTGTATGGTTCAATTTGCCCATCCATAACTTGGATGTATTAATTAAACAGCTTCCTCAGAGGGACACTGTGAGGTTTAATGAATTCATGCTGGCAAAGTAATTTCAGATTTCAGATAAAAACTGCTAGAGAAGTGCAATATGTATTATAATTAATACAGAGAATACAAAATAATAATAATAATCAAAAGGCCCTGAAGCTGCTGATCACTGTAAAGGCAGAATATTTATACTTTAAGTTACTAATTAAAAGATCAATCATTGTGTTACAAAGTAAAGACTTTTAGCTACATAGCATTAGTAAATACTATGATTAGTACTTCCTTTGTCTTTGTACAGAAAGAAAAATCTATTAAACAGATTTACTCTGGATTTATATCAAAGGGAATCATAGAATCAACGAGGTTGGAAGAGA
>WAAF01011111.1:96014-112398 GCA_013400475.1 Tricholaema leucomelas | reverse complement strand
ACCCCCTCGGCCCTCTTGCAAAGCCCCGCACCGCCGGCTCGGCTGCTCCTCAGCCCCCGTGCGGTGCCCCGCACCCCTGAGTACCACCCAGGACACCCTTCCAATGCCAATGCAAGGGGTGCTCCGAGCCCCCTTGCAACGCCCCGCACCGGCTCCCGGTGCTCCTCAGCCCCCTTGCAACGCCCCGCACCGGCTCCCGGTGCTCCTCAGCCCCCTTGCAATGCCCCACACCCCCGATCTGGGTGCTCCGATCGTCCTCGACCCTATTACAAACCCCCTCACCGGCTCCCGGTGCCCCCAACCCCCCTACGAAGCCCCTCACCGACTCCCGGTGGCCCTCAATCCACTGCAGATCCCCTCACCGGCTGCCGGTGTCCCGGAGCACGGCGTCCCCTATCCCGGTGCCGCGGCCGGGCCCGCTGTGCTGCAGCCCCGCTCGAAGCTCCGCTCCCGCACTGCCTCCCGGTGCCGCGGCCTGCACAGCCCGAGGAGGGGGAGGGGGCACCTGGACCCCCATTTCCCACCCCAAAGCTCTCAGGAGGGTCACGGGGGGGCTGCTGCGGGTTTTTTGGGGCATCGCTGCCGGTTTTGGGGGTCATTTTCCGCCGGCTCAGGGGTTGTGCCCCCCATGGTGGGATGCGGGATGGAGGATTTTTATCCGGGGGGTTGCTAGGCGACAGCTCCCGGGGTGATGGAGCCGTTGCCATGGCAACGACAGGCTGGGCAGCGCGGCAGGAGCAGTACTGGGGTTCTGCCTGGGGTGGGGGTGGCAATTGGGTGGCCTGTGGTTTGAAGGGGGGAGGGGGCAGAGGGACTGCTGGCTGGAGGAGCCCTGCACCCCGGGGAGGGGCTTTTGCCCGGGGGTGCACACCGATGTCGTGGCACCTTGGGTGGTTTCTTGCTCTCCAGTGGGTTTCAAGTGGTCCCTAGAAGGGTGGTGGTGGAGAGAAGGTGAGGAGGGGGCTGTGGAGATGGCTGCATGAAATTGTCCCTGCAAAGGAGGTTCAGCCCCATCCTGTGGTGACATCTTGGGGGGTGGGGGTGGGGGGGTGCTGCTGGGTGTCCCAAACATGCTCTTATTTGGAGCCCACATTCTGTGCCCACTGCTGCCCTCCTCTTCCTCCCTTCATCACAGGCGCTGATGCCATTGGGATTTATCCCTCCCTGCCCTGGGGACGTTGAACTTCCCATGCAGGTTCCCAAGTCCTCCGTGCTGGGTGCAGGCTGAGCTCCCCACACAGGGCAAGCTTCCAAGCTGCAGTTGTCATCTCCATGTGCCTTTCCTCCCCACCAACCCCCCCCCTCCCAACCCCATCATCCACCATCTGAATGAGCTCAGCCAACTTGGGAGCTGGGCTGGCCCTAAAAATAGCTGCGGTGAAGCTCCCTGAGCACCACCAACCCCCACCCCAGGAGATCAGAGCAGAGCTGATCCCCGGGAGGAGCAGGGGCTGGGGATGGTGGTGGAAGGGGATGCATGAGATGGAAATGAGTTTCCAGGAGCTAACAAGGAAGGAGGCAGCCTGCCCTGGCTCCTTTCTCACCATGCAGAGCCCAGGGAGGTTGATATTCCTGGTTCCTGCCCGTTGGGAACTGGCCTGAAGTTGTGCCAGGGGAGGTTCAGGTTGGAGATGAGGACAAATGTCTTTGCTGCCAGAGTGGTGAGGGATTGGCACAGGCTGCCCAGGGAGGTGGTGGAGCATCCCTGGAGGCATTCAAGAAACCTGTGGCCATGGCAGCTGGGGACAGGGTGTGATGGTTGTGGTGGGGTTGGGTTGCTGGTTGGAGTGGATGAGCTTAGAGGGCTTTTCCAAGCCTCTCTTCCATGCTTCCCTGACTCTCAGAGCCCACAGCAGACAGCATTCCCTGCAGCCTCTGCACGCTTTACACCGACAGCTCCCTGGAGAAGTTTTGCTAATAGGGTGAGAGGCTTCAAGCTGCCCCAGGGGAGGTTTAAGGTTGGACATCAGAAGAAACTTCTTCACTGAAAGGCTTCTCCAAGCCTGGCACAGGTTGAATTCCCATCCCTGGAGGCGAAGCTGCAGAGATGTGGAGCTGAGGGCCACGGGTTTTTAGCCCCAGCCTTGGTAGAGTCAGAGGATGGTTGGAGTGGATGAGGTTGGAGATCCTTTCCAACCCAAGCGATCACATCTAAGCCCTGGCACCTAAAGCCACCTGGATCTGTGCCACCTGCCTTTGCCTACGCTTGCCCACGGGGCTCGTGTGCCAATCCTGCACCGTGCCGAAGCCGCTCAGGTGCCAGCTCCTGCGGGCTGCTGTCCCAGGTGTGCTGAGGGAGGCTGCGCACGGGAGGGAGGTGCTAACATTGGGAAGTCCTTGTCAGGCTGCTGCGTCCCCGCTCCCCGTGCAGGGCTCCGTTGCCATCGTTACCGGGAATTTTTTGCTCCCTGAGCTGGTTTTATTATAGCAGCTCAGGAGGCTGCTGCCAGGAGAAGGGAAATTGGGGGGTTGAGAGGATGAGGGTTTGGGAAGTTCAAGGAAACTGAGATGTTAGAGGAGGTGGTTTGGGGGTTTTGGGGTTGGGGGTGGGTTTTTTTGGGGTCCTTCTCTCCTTCCCTTGATGCCCTCCCTGCTTTTCCTGCTGGGAATCTGATCAGTTGCTGGCTGAGTTAATTCTGTCTGATTGAGTGCCTTGGAAAAGGCAGGGGGTGGCACATCTGGACAGATGGGGTGGCACATCTGGACACATCTGCTTGTGGGATGTGAGTGCTTCACGGCAGCTTCACAGCCTTCCCCCTCCCCCGGCCTCAGCACCAAGCTCCCTCTCGAGGGGGTTTGGATCGTGCTCGGTTGATGCTTGGGAGCCTTCCCAGCCCCGACGGTTGCTGAGCATCCTGAATGTGCTGAGCTTCCCCCTCCCGGGAGAAGAGAGCAAAAATCCCACCTGGGAATGGGGTGGGGAAAGCAGAGGGAGGACACAGCTGGCCCCAGGTTGGTCTGAAGGATCAGCCCTGGTGCTCCTTGGAGAGGTTGGCAGTGCCCAGCTGGGTCGGGTGGATCTGGAAGGTTCGTTTGCAATATGTTGGGGAGGGAGAAAGGGGAAAGGAAGAAGTGTGTGTGTGTGTGTGGGGGAAATAACCAACCAACAACAACAACAAAAAGGGAACGAGGAAGAAGCTTCATCTCACATGAACAGGCATGAGCCAGGGCTGGAGGAGGGTGGGAGCCAGCGCAGGGCATGTGTCTGACGCGGGCAGAGCCACGCAGGCTGCCACCAGGACATGAAATTTTAAAGGGGACTGGAGCTGGGGAAGGAGCTGGCAGGGGAGGAGGGGGGTGGGCAGCTGCCTTCACTCGCTGCTGGTGGCTGCAGAGCTCCCCTCGTGCTGCGAGGAGCTGCCAGCCTCAGAAGCAGCAGCAGCATCTTCTTCCCGCACCCTGCCTCACTCCTCCTCCTCCTCCTTGGCATCCCACCCCTTGAGTCTTGTCCTGGCCACCCCCAACCTCTCCTTTTGCACCCCCTCCCAGGTCCCAATTAATGGATTCTGACATGGATTATGAGAGGCCAAACGTAGAAACCATCAAGTGTGTCGTGGTTGGGGACAACGCAGTGGGCAAGACTCGGCTCATCTGTGCCCGCGCCTGCAACGCCACCCTGACCCAGTACCAGCTGCTGGCCACACACGTGCCCACGGTGTGGGCCATCGACCAGTACCGCGTCTGCCAGGAGGTGAGGGCTGCTGGTGACCTGCCAGGGAGGAGGAAGGGCTGAGGAACAAGGGTTGGTGAGCACCAGGGCAGGGTCATGGAGGGGCTGAGAGCAATGGTTTGGTGGTGACCTGGGAAGGGATGTGGAGGAGCTGAGTGCCATAGGTTGGTGGTGACCTGGGCAGGGATGTGGAGGAGCTGAAGGCCATGGGTGGGTGGTGACCTGGGCAGGGATGTGGAGGGGCTGCGAGCCATAGGTTGGTGAGGACCAGGGCAGGGATGTGGAGGAGCTGAAGGCCATGGGTGGGTGGTGACCTGGGCAGGGATGTGGAGGAGCTGGGAGCCATAGGTTGGTGAGGACCAGGGCAGGGATGTGGAGGAGCTGAAGGCCATGGGTTGGTGGTGACCTGGGCAGGGATGTGGAGGAGCTGAAGGCCATGGGTTGGTGGTGACCTGGGCAGGGATGTGGCAGGGCCCAGGGCCATGGGTTGGTGGTGACCTGGCAGCGCTGGGTTAAGAGTTGGACTCTTATGATCTGGAAAGTCTCTTCCAACCCAAACGGTTCCATGTGCCTGTGAACTCCACAGATGCCTCCTGGGAACCCCAAGGAGATGGAGCTGCCTCCTCACAGGGGTATTATGGGATGCTCCTCCGTGCCCAGCAGCGGTGGGGCTGGGCACACTCTTGCAGGGCTCAGGGTCTGGATGTTGTTTCTGTCCCCACAGGTGCTGGAGCGCTCCCGGGATGTGGTAGATGATGTCAGCGTGTCCCTGCGCCTCTGGGACACCTTTGGGGACCACCACAAGGACAGACGCTTCGCCTATGGCAGGTGGGAGAAGGGCACAGCCTTGTGCCACCCTGGGCAGGGCGAGGGGAGGCGCAGACGGTGGAGTCGCCTCCGTCGCCACCAAGCTGGGGCCTTGACCCTCCTCTCTTCGACAGGTCTGACGTGGTGGTTTTGTGCTTCTCCATTGCCAACCCCAACTCCCTGCACCACGTGAAGACCATGTGGTACCCAGAGATCAAGCACTTCTGCCCCCGTGCCCCTGTCATCCTGGTGGGCTGCCAGCTCGACCTCCGCTACGCCGACCTGGAGGCCGTCAACCGGGCACGGAGACCCTTGGCCAGGTGGGACTGCTGTGCCATGGAGGTGCCCATGGCTGCCCGATGCTTTCTCCTCCTTCTGCATCTGAATTGGTCTCTCTGGTGCCCAATGTCTCTTTTTGGTGGTGCTCAGTGATAGGACAAGGGGCAGTGGGTACAGTCCTGTGTCCAGTTTGGGGCTTCCCAGTTGGGAGAGAGAGAGACAGAGATCTGCTGGAGAGAGTCCAGTGGAGGCTGTGAGGATGATGAGGGGAGTGGAAGATTGCTGCTGGGGAGAAAGGCTGAGAGCCCTGGGGCTGGTCAGTGTGGAGAGGAGAAGGCTGAGCAGGGATCTGAGCAATGAATATGGAATAGCTGAGGGGTGGGGGTCAGGGTGCAGGTGCCAGGCTCTGTTTGGTGGTGCCCAGGGATAGGACAAGGAACAATGGGCACAGAGTGGAACCCAGGAGGTTCCAGCTGAAGATGAGGAGAGAGTTATTTGGTGTGAGGGTGCTGGAGGCCTGGAGCAGGCTGCCCAGAGAGGTTTTGGAGTGCCCTGGTGTGGAGAGCTTCCAACCCCCTCCCCTCCCCACCCCGCGATGCATTCCTGTGTGCCCTGCCCTGGGCGATGCTGCTTTGGCGGGGGTGGGGAGGGGTTGGCCCTGCTGATCTCCGGAGGTCTCTTCCATCCCCTACCTTTCTACGCTTCTACGCTTATCTCCTTTCTGTTTCAGGCCAATCAAACCTAACGAGATCCTTCCCCCGGAGAAGGGGAGGGAGGTGGCCAAGGAGCTGGGCATCCCCTACTACGAGACGAGCGTGGTGGCCCAGTTTGGCATCAAGGACGTCTTCGACAACGCCATCCGAGCCGCCCTCATCTCCCGCCGGCACCTGCAGTTCTGGAAGTCTCACCTCCGCAACGTGCAGAGGCCTCTCCTCCAAGCCCCTTTCCTGCCTCCCAGGCCCCCACCGCCCATCATCATCGTCCCAGACCCCCCTTCCAACAACGAGGAGCGCCCTGCTCACCTCTTGGAGGACCCCCTGTGCGCGGACGTCATCCTGGTGCTGCAAGAGAAGATCAAAATCTACGCACACAAGATCTACCTCTCCACCTCCTCCTCCAAATTTTACGACCTGTTCCTCATGGACCTGAGCGAGGAGGACCAGCAGGGCGCCGCGGGGCACGGCTTTGGGGCGGCGGCGGCGGGGGGCGAGCAGCGAATGCCGCAGCAAGAGGAGAGGCACCACGGGAGGGATTTCCTCCTCCGAGCTGCCAGCTTTGATATCTGCGAGAGCACCGAGGAGGCCGGGTCCGGCCAGAGAAAACCGTGCCTTAGAGCCTCCACCAGCGACGGCATCCTGCGGGGCGAGCGCTACGGGAGCGGGCAGCGAGGGCTGCGGCGGGGCAGGGACCTCTCCTCTTGGAGCCGAGCGTTCGCCAGCATCCAGGAGGAGCTGGCGGAGGATCCCTTAACTTACAAGCCCAAACCCATGGTGGTGGTGAAGATGGAAGCTTCCATCCAGCCGGGGCCCTTCCGGGCCGTGCTGAAGTACCTGTACACGGGGGAGCTGGACGAGAAGGAGAGAGACCTGATGCACATCGCCCACATCGCCGAGCTGCTGGAGGTCTTCGACCTCCGCATGATGGTGGCAAACATCCTCAACAATGAGGCTTTCATGAACCAGGAGATCACCAAAGCCTTCCACGTCCGGAGGACCAACAGGGTGAAGGAATGCCTGGCCAAAGGGACGTTCTCAGGTAGGGCTCTGTGATGCCCAGGGAGAGGGTGAGGGGGGCAGTGGGTGGGTGTTGAGGCACAGGAGGTTCCCACGGGAAGCTGAGGAGGAGTTTTTTTTCACTGTGTTCATAGAATCAAGCAGCTTGGAAGGGAGCTCCAAGCTCAGCCAGTCCAACCTAGCACCCAGCCCTGGCCAATCGAGCAGACCATGGCACTAAGTGTCCCAGCCAGGCTGGTCTTGAACACTTCCAGCCAGGGGCACTCCACCACCTCCCTGGGCAGCCCATTCCAATGCTAATCACTCTCTCTGGCAAAAGCTTCCTCCTAACATCCAGCCTGAACCTTCTCTGGCACAACTCGAGGCTGTGTTTCCTTGTTCTGTTGCTGGTTGCCTGGCAGCAGAGCCCAACCCCACCTGGCTACAGCCTCCCTGCAGGTAGTTGTAGACAGCAATGAGATCAGCCTATGAGGGTGACAGAGCACTGGAACAGGCTGCCCAGGGTGGGCTGTGGAGTCTCCTTCTCTGGAGATGTTCAAGAACCATCTGGATGTGTTTCTGTGTGATCTATTCTGGGTGATCCAGCTCTGGCAGTGGGGCTGGACCAGATGACCTCAGATCAAGAGAGATGTTGAGGTGCTGGAAGGTGTCCAGAGCACAGCCCTGTGAGGAGAGGCTGAGGGAGCTGGGGGTGTGCAGCCTGCAGCAGAGGAGGCTCAGGGCAGAGCTCATTGCTGTCTGCAGCTGCCTGCAGGGAGGCTGTAGCCAGCTGGGGTTGGGCTCTGCTGCCAGGCAGCCAGGGCCAGAAGAAGGGGCCAGAGGCTGAAGCTGTGTCAGGGCAGGTTGAGGCTGGATGTGAGGAGGAAGTTGTTGGCAGAGAGAGTGATTGGCACTGGAATGGGCTGCCCAGGGAGGTGGTGCAGTGCCCATGGCTGGAGGTGTTGAAGGCAATCCTGGCTGGGGCACTTAGTGCCATGGTCTGGTTGGTTGGGCAGGGCTGGGGCTGGGTTGTGCTGGCTGAGCTTGGAGCTCTCTGCCACCCTGCTTGGTTCTCTGATTCTGTGATCTTTGGAGGTCACTTCCAGCCCCTGACATTCTATGGCTCTGACTGAGCTGTCCTCAGTACCTCCCTTGTCGGGGGTGGGCTCTGCCTGTGGAGCTTCTGCCTTCACCCCCTGTGTGAGGCAGTCAGCAGGAGCCCCCTCAGCTCCCCCAGGGGCTCTGGGCACACTTTTGGTGTTTCTGGGAGTTTCAGAGCTGTTTTCATTCCCAGAAGGGGTGAGGGTAAGAGGCTCTTGCCAGGGCTTCCTGCTCCCCAGTCCTCCTGGCAGCTCTTTGTTCATGGGAGAGCAGCAGAGGTCACTTCCTTCCCTCCTGGTGCCCAGATTGTCACAGGGGCAGATGATTTACCAGGAGCAATGTGTCCTTGGTAGGACTTCCTCAGCCTTCCTCCACCAGCTGCTGCCTTAACACTGCAGGATGACATTCCCAGAAGGGAGGGAATGTCTCAGCCTCCTTCCAGCCCAGCTTGGTTCATGAGGGTGAACCCTGAGGTGGTCAACCTGTCCCAGTCTGGGGACAGGAGGGTGCTAGCTCATGGCACACCTCAAGGAGAGCCCTGGTCCGGGGTGGAGAGCAGAGTAGGGAGGACAGGAGGTCCCAGGGAGGACAGGAGGTCCCAGATGTCCTTCCCAAGCTCTCCCAAGGACTCAGGCTTGGGCAAGAGATTTGATTCCAAAGGGTTTCCCCTTTGCTTTCAAATGCATCCTGGGGTGGCTTGGGGACATCACTCAGGAGACCTGGAGTGCCACCAAAGCCCTTCCTTGAGCTCCTCTGGACCAAGAAAGGATGCTGGAGGAATAGAATCGAGGCCTTCAGGAGTGTCTGTGGCATCCATCAAGCTCTGTCCCCACTGCGAGACATTGGTGGGCAGGGGGAGGTGGCTGAGCCCTGGCCGATGGGGACGGTGCCAGTAGCATCGCTCTGCTTGTCCCCCAGATGTCACCTTCGTGCTGGATGATGGTGCTATCAGTGCCCACAAGCCCCTGCTCATCTCCAGCTGTGACTGGATGGCTGCAATGTTTGGTGGCCCCTTCGTGGAGAGCTCCACCAACGAGGTGAGGAGAGGCCACCCGTGGAGGGAGGGTGGGGGACAGCTGCTGAGATGGTGGCAGGGGGCACTGAGCAGAGTGTGTCCAGCAGAGCCAGGGAGGTTCTCCTCTGCCTCTGCTCTGCCCTGCCCTGGGGAGACCTCATCTTGAGTGCTGCCTTCAGTTTGGGGCTCCCCAGTGGAAGAGGGACAGGAACTGCTGGACAGAGTCTGAGGGAGGGCAGTGAGGATGATGAGGGGAGTGGAGCACTGCCTGGTGAGGAGAGGCTGAGGGCCCTGGGGCTGCTTAGTGTGGAGAAGAGAAGACTGAGAGGGGATTGGATCAATGTCTGTAACTCTCTGAGGGCTGGGGGTCAGGAGGGGGGGACAGGCTCTGCTCACTGCTCCCTGGCATAGGACAAGCAGCAATGGATGGAAGCTGCAGCACAGGAGGTTGCAGCTCAGCACAAGGGCAACTTCTTGTCTGGAAGGGTCCCAGAGCCCTGGCACAGGCTGCCCAGAGAGGTTGTGGAGTCTCCTTCTGTGGAGCCTTTCCAGGCCTGTCTGGATGTGTTCTGTGTGCCCTGAGCTGGGTTGTGTGGCCCTGCTGTGGCGGGGGGGGGGGTTGGACTGGATGAGCTCTTTGGATCCCTTCCAACCCCTGGCACCCTGTGAGCCTGTGGGTGCCAACGTGGGGGTGCCTTGCAGGTGGCCCTCCCCTACACCAGCAAGAGCTGCATGCGGGCGGTGCTGGAGTACCTCTACACTGGGCAGTTCAGCTCCAGCCCCGACCTGGACGATATGAAGCTCATCATCCTCGCCAACCGCCTCTGCCTGCCACACCTGGTGGCTCTCACTGGTGAGTTGAGGTGCCCAAGCTTGGTGGCAGCATGGTGGTGCCACTGTCACACTGTCCCTAGCCACCCCTTAACCCCCCTCTGTGTGTGTGTCCCCCAGAGCAGTACACAGTGACCGGGCTGATGGAGGCGGCACAGATGATGGTGGACATCGATGGGGATGTGCTGCTGTTCCTGGAGCTGGCTCAGGTAGGGCACACAGCTTCAGGGCTGGGAATCCTGGGGCTGTTTTGGCTGGAGAAGAGAAGGCTGAGAGGGGCAAGTGGCTGGGGCCAAGCTCTTGTTGGTGGTCAGCAGCAATAAGCCAAGGAGCAAGAGCTATAAACTGGAACAGAGAAGGTTTCAGCTCAACAGGAGGAGAAACTTTACAGTGAGGGTGACAGAGCCCTGGAGCAGGCTGCCCAGAGAGGTTGTGGAGTCTCCTCTGGAGGCATTCAAGACCTGCCTGGATGCATTCCTGTGCCAACTACCCTGAGTGACCCTGCCTTGGCAGCAGGGTTGGACTTGATCACTGGAGGTCTCTTCCAGCCTCTAAAGTTCTGTGGTTCTGTGGGGTGATGCTGGCTTGGCAGAGAGGACAACCAGGTCTGGACTTGGACAGATTGAGAGCTGGGCACAGGGAGCTGGAGAGACAGAGCTGGGCACAGAGAGATGGAGAGACAGAGCTGGGCACAGAGGGACCAAATGAAGTTCAAGGACAAGTGCAGAGTCCTGCACCTGGGGAGGGAGAATAAACTGCAGCAGGACAGGCTGGGAGGTGACTGCTGGAGAGCAGCCCCAAGGAGAGGGACCTGGCAGTGCTGGGGGAGAGCATCCCTGGCACAGCAATGTGCCCTGGGGGCCAAGAGGCCAATGGGGTCCTGGGGGGCATTGAGCAGAGTGGGTCCAGCAGATCCAGGGAGGTTCTCCTGCTCCTCTGCTCTGCCCTGGGGAGACCTCATCTTGAGCACTGCCTTCAGTTTGGGGCTGCCCAGTGGAAGAGGGACAGGAACTGCTGGACAGAGTCCAAGGGAGGGCAGTGAGGATGAGGAGGGGAGTGGAGCACTGCCTGGTGAGGAGAGGCTGAGGGTCCTGGGGCTGCTTAGTGTGGAGAAGAGAAGACTGAGAGGGGATTGGATCAATGTTTGTAAGTCTCTGAGGGCTGGGGGTCAGGAGGGGGGGACAGGCTCTGCTCACTGCTCCCTGGCATAGGACAAGCAGCAATGGATGGAAGCTGCAGCACAGGAGGTTGCAGCTCAGCACAAGGGCAACTTCTTGTCTGGAAGGGTCCCAGAGCCCTGGCACAGGCTGCCCAGAGAGGTTGTGGAGTCTCCTTCTGTGGAGCCTTTCCAGGCCTGTCTGGATGTGTTCTGTGTGCCCTGAGCTAGCTTGGATGGTCCTGCTGTGGCAGGGGGGTTGGACTGGATGAGCTCTTTGAGTCCATTCCTGCTCCTGACATCCTCTGATCCTGCGATGTGCAGGGAGGCAGAGGCCGAATCCCTCCTGCTTCCCCCAGGGGTCAGCGCTGTGGCGGCTCTGACCTGGGCTCCCTCTCTTGCAGTTCCACTGCGCCTACCAGCTGGCGGATTGGTGCCTGCACCACATCTGCACCAACTACAACAACGTCTGCCGCAAGTTCCCCCGCGACATGAAGGCTATGTCGGGAGGTGAGCCGGGGCCAAGGGAGGGGGTCGATGGGGCTGCTGCTGGCCCTGCTCGCTGTCCTCACCTCCCTCCTTCCCCTCCCCTCTGTGCCTGCAGAGAACCAGGAGTACTTCGAGAAGCATCGCTGGCCGCCGGTGTGGTACCTGAAGGAGGAGGATCACTACCAGCGGGCGAAGAAGGAGCGGGAGAAGGAAGACTACCTCCACCTCAAGCGGCAGCCCAAGCGGCGCTGGCTCTTCTGGAACGCCTCCTCCTCCCCTTCTTCCTCTCCTTCATCGTCGGCAGCCACAGCCTCCTCTTCTTCCTCCTCTTCCTCCTCCTCGGCTGTGGTTTGAAAGCTCATCCTTGCCCTGGCTCCAGCATCCCTGGGAGGAGGAGGAGGAGGAGGAGGAAGGGGTGAGGCGACCTGCCCCAGCGCCGGGTGTAGAGTGAATGGCACCGGCCCGAAGCCCCAGAGGAAGAAGATGGTGGCAGCAGGGGCTTGTCCCTGCAGAGGGGTTCGGGGCCAAGTGTCCAGCCCCTGGCACTGCTTTCCCCAGGCCGTGGGCTGCCAGCAGAGACCGAGGAGCAGGAGCAACTCAGCGTTTACAGGAGCACGAGGGCTGGGTCCTGCTTTTCTCTTTGCCTTTGTTGTGTCTGAACGTCAGCAGCGTGAGGAAGAGGAGGAAGAGGAAGAAGAGAGAGACCCATCCCACTTCCACTTGAAGTCGTAACCAGAAGCCGTGGGCTAGGGTTGGTTTGCCTGGTGGCATTTTGCCACTCTGGGCAACCAGAGCTGCTATGGGGGTGGTCCTGCCACCCCCTTCAACTTGCAGCAGGGTCAGGGCAGGGTGCAAGGGGACCCAGCCCAGTCCTCAAACGCCTCCAGGCACTGCAGCTTCCTTCCTTCTACTCACAAGCAGGGGTCTGCCCTAGTTGGGGGAGCAGGGTGTGGGGCAGGAGCCTTCTCCTCCCTTGCCTCCTAACTTCATTTTTGTTCAAAGAGGAAACCTAAAGCAAAGACAAAAAAAGCCCCAACCAACAAAACCAAACCCCCAAGTCCCAGCCCCAACCTCAGACCCTTTTCCCCCAGCCCTGCTACTCCAGAAACCAAGCCCAGGCCCTCACCTTGGGCTTTTTAAACCTGCAAGGCTCCATGTAATAAATGGTGTTGTAAAAGCCCAGCCTGGTCCCTGTGTGTTTGGGAGGAAGCAGCTGGACACGAGGGCATCCTTGTGCCCTGCTTGGGGTGACACCAGCACCCCCACCCCCCCCTTCCCCTCTCACCCAGCTGGATAGGGACAGTGGAGCAGCTTTGCAGGAGCCATCCATCAAAACCCTCACCTTGGCTCTGCTCTCAGACTGACTTTGCATGTCCCACCTGTGTCCCAGGGAGCAGGAGAAGTGCATCTTGGCCACCCAGGGCTTTGGGGTGCTACCAGGGCAGGGCAGGGGAGCAGGAGGAACCCAAACTTCTCTCTGCTCACCCTCCCCAGCCTTGAAAGGAGAAGCTCCTTTGAGCCCAGCCCTGGCAAAGAGGCTGCTGCTGGCTGGAGCCTGTAGGGCTGCCTCTGGCAGGGATGCTTCTGGTAGTGTCCCCTCCAAATGCTCCTCTTCCTGGCTGGCCTCGTAGAGCGCCTTGGGGTCGCTGTTGTCGCATGCTCAGCCTCGGCTGCAGGCAGCTCCAAGGAGCTCACTCAGTGCAAGGTAGGACAACAACTTTCTTACTCTTTCAAACCCAGGAGCTCGCTGCTGCTTCCGAGCCCCTTTCTGCCTTCCCCAGGCCAGGGCCCCCAGCCCCTGTGGCCCAGCACCGACCCCTGCATGTGCCTGGCTGCCTGCAGGAGCTCCCTGCCCAGGTTTGCATGCTGGGGAGACACAACAGGGGCTGCCCAGGACGAGCCCTTGGGCACATGAAACCTCCTGGCAGCTGACACCACCAGCTCCTGCTTTTAGCACTTGCCCCAGCCCTGCCTCACTGAAGAGCCCCAGCACAGTGTGGGGGGCAAGGGGGGCAGCTCCTTGGGGCTTCCTGGAGGGCCAGCAGAGCCCTTCTCACTCAGCACTGCATGGGTTTGTAACTCAGCTCTTGCAGCACACAGAGCCCTGGCTGGCTGCAGGGGGGATGGGGAGCACCACAGACCCCCCCCCTGCTCCCTCCCCCAACCTTTGGGCAGCAGCTCCAGACTGGGCTGGGAGTGGGGTGGGGGAATTCAGCCTGGCCTTGGGGTCCCAGCCCTGCATGCTGCAGGGCTGAGATTTCAGCCTCCTGCTTTTGCAGGGCTCAGAGGTGCTGGGGTGAAAAGCAGAGCCCAGGGTTGCTGCTGAGGATTTGATTCCCACCCTAGCAGGGGAACCTCAATGCTACCCAGAGCAGCTGCTGAACATCTTGGTCCAGCTTCTTTGGTGCCTCACTGAACAGCTTGACCAACGTTAGGGGGCAGAAGAAAGAAGTTGGGTGGGAGGAGGGGGGACTAAAAATTCAAACAAAGAGAATTCAGGAGGATTTTTTTGGTTGTTGTTGGGTTTTTTTTGGTTGTTTTTTTGTTGTTTTTTTTTTTTTACAAGTTTATTCTTCATAAAAAGAGAAGCTTAAAAAAATAAAAGAGAAGAAACCCACAAAAATACTGGAAGTAAACTGGCTGGGCCAGAGCTGTCTCTTCTAAAACCACACTCATGCATAGTACAAACACAAAGCCAGACAAAAAAAAATATCCCTATTTTTATATTAGCTTAAGTTAAAAATCTGTACAAGTTTACAGTTACTAAATAAATACATAAATACAACCTGGCTGCTCCTGGCTGTCTGTTGGGGAGGAGGGAAGGGGAAAGAAGAGGCAGCAGGAGGAGGGATGGGCATCAGGGCATCCTCCTTGGTTGGTGGGAAGAGGCTGGAGATGCTCCTCTGGCAGGCTGTGGGGGAGGTCACAGCATGGGGTTGGTTGGGAGTGACCTTCAAGTTAAAATTCCAAGTTGGAAGTGACCTCAAGGATCAGCTTAAATCCAACCTGCTCCAGGGTAGCATAGGAGGTGTGGGGAAAGCCACTCTGCAGGGATGGGGACCCCCAGAGTGAGAGGTTTGAGAGGGGGATGCCAAGGAGGAGGTGGTTTGGTGGAAAGAGGCTGGAGATGCTCCTCTGGCAGGCTGTGGGGGAGGTCACAGCATGGGGTTGGTTGGGAGTGACCTTCAAGTTAAAATTCCAAGTTGGAAGTGACCTCAAGGATCATCTTATCTCTTATGCTACCCTGGAGCAGGTTGGATTTGTGGGGAAAGCCACTCTGCAGGGATGGGGACCCTCAGAGTGAGAGGTTTGAGAGGAAGGTGCCAGACAGGAGGAGGTTTGGTGGAAAGAGGCTGGGGATGCTCCTCACTATCTCCCCTGGCAGGCTGTGGGGGAGGTCACAGCATGGGTTTGGTTGGCAGTGACCTCAAGGATCATCTTAAATCCAACCTGCTGCAGGTTGGCACAGGAGGTGTGGGGAAAGCCACTCTGCAGGGATGGGGACCCTCAGAGTGAGAGGTTTGAGAGGGAGGTGCCAGACAGGAGGAGGGTTGGTGGAAAGAGGCTGGGGGTGCTCCTCCCTATCTCCCCTGGCAGGCTGTGGGGGAGGTCACAGCATGGGGTTGGTTGGCAGTGACCTCAAGGATCATCTTAAATCCAACCTGCTCCAGGGTAGCATAGGAGGTGTGGGGAAGGCCACTCTGCAAGGATGGGGGCCCCCCAGAGTGAGAGGTTTGAGAGGGGGATGCCAGGGAGGAGGGCAGCAATGGGAAGAGGCTGGTGGGTGCTGGTGGGCTCAGCCCAAGGAATGCAGTAGGTTTGTTTTCCAGCCAAGTTGTCCCTGAGCTATGTAGGAGAGGCAGAGCAAGGGGCAAAGTGCTTGAGGAGGAGCCCATCCTAGCCAGAGGGTGGGTGGATGGATGGCAGTGCCCACAGGCACACTCAGACCTCAGTGCTTTCACCTCTCCAGGCTGGCTGGAGACAGCCAAGGAGAGCAGAGGCAGCCCTTGGCCAGGGGAAGGGGAACTAACCGACTTGAGCCAGCCCCTGGAGGAGGAGGAGGGTCTTGGCCCACCCAGGGTTTGCTGCCCACATTGCCCATCCTGCTCCCTGCACCTTTCCTGAGGAGAGGAAGCAGATCACTCCCAACCTCTTCTCGAAGTCCAGCTGCAAACTGATTCCCAACAGCAAGCAGAACCACTGCCACCTAAAACCTTGCCCAAAAACCCCACCTGAGGCTTGCCCCCCAAGCCCACACCATGAAGCCTGCTGGGCAGCAACAAGCAGAAGCCATTGCATGATGCCAAGAACCCCTCCAAAAAGAAAAAGGATGTTCCAGTTAAAAACCAGGTCCTGCTCTGCACTAAAGATGTCCACAGAGGAGCAGAGCTTCCAAGTGAGGCAGTCCCAGGAGCAGCTTTCAAGAATTGCTTCAGGCTCTGTATATTTTTTGCCTTGACCCAGTGGAAATCCAGGTGCCAGCAGCTTGGATTTCAGAAGGCAGCACCAAGGTGGAGCCCATTAAGCTTCAGCAGAGAAGATGCTCAGCTGTGTACTTCAGGAGTGGCTCAGAGCTCCTTTGGGCTCAGCTGAACTCAACAATGGCTTCGAGAAAAGAGCCACAGGAGAGCTATTGAAAAAAAAAACAAAAGAGTAAACCTCGAAGTGTTCTTAAGAGGTATTCACAGCTTCAGCTCCGAGTGGGGAGGTGCCAGCACCCATCCTGCTCCTCAGCTGCCTTCGTACTGGAACAAGCCCTGCTTGATCAGCCTGTCCGAGATGTCCCTGGCCACCCCCGCCAGGCTGATGCGGTGCAGGGTGTCCAGCAGCGTGTTCACAGAGGCGTCCAAGCCCTCCTTGTTGTGCCAGGTGTTGAGCATCTGGAAGAAGCACTCCCGGGAGTATTTGTCGTTCTTCTCTGCCAGGTCGATGTCGTTGTCCAGCAGGTCCAGGGCTCTGCCGTATCTCCTCCAGTGTTTCAGGGGCACAACTTCGGCGAAGATGTCAAAGGAGCTGCGCAGAACTAAAGGCAGGGGGAGGGAAAAGCTCAGGGGAAGGGCATGGACAGCAGGGGCAGAAAGGGCTTTGCCCCAGAACCAACTCATCCTGCAGCTTTGTGTGTCCCCCCCCAGCCTCCCAGCACGGCCCCCAGGCCCCAGCACTTACCCTTAACAGGGTCACTTCCCTGGGCTGGAACCAGGTTCTGCCTGTGGATGGCAGTGGTCCTGGGCACCGTCACCTGGAAAGACAACGTCCTGCAGTGCCCACCGAGCCCCAGCACCAGTGCTGCCCCCAGGCCCCAGCACCAATGCTGCCCCCAGGCC
>WAAF01011111.1:74867-95764 GCA_013400475.1 Tricholaema leucomelas | reverse complement strand
CCAGCACCAATGCTGCCCCCAGAACCCAGTCCCAACGCTGCCCCCAGGCCCAGCACCAACGCTGCCCCCAGGCCCAGCACCAATGCTGCCCCCAGAACCCAGTCCCAGTGCTGCCCCCAGAACCCAGTCCCAACGCTGCCCCCAGGCCCCAGCACCAACGCTGCCCCCAGGTCCAGCACCAATGCTGCCCCCAGAACCCAGTCCCAACGCTGCCCCCAGGCCCAGCACCAATGCTGCCCCCAGAACCCAGTCCCAACGCTGCCCCCAGGCCCCAGCCCTACACTGCCCCCAGGCTACATCAGTGTGGGGCCTGGAGACCTTCTCCCTCTCTCTGAGGCTGCCAGAGCAGGAGGGCAGCACCTCCCTCCCCAGACCCTTCATGGTTTCCGAGCTCTGGGATGGCAGCAGCCCAGGAGCAGGGGAGAGCTGCTTCACGGGCCCCAGCCAGAGAGCTGTGACTCAGAGACTCATGGAATGGGTTGGGTTGGAAGGCAGCTTAAAGCTCAGCCAGTGCCAAGCCCCTACCATGGCAGGGACACCTCTCACCAGGTTGCTCAAGACCTCCTTCAACCTGGCCTTGGACACGTCCAGGCAGGGAGCATCCACAGCCTCCCTGGGCAACCTCTGCCAGTGTCTCCCCACCCTCAGTCTAAAGAAATTCTCCCTCCTCTCCAGTCCTCATCTGCCCTCCTCAAGCCTCAGTCCTTTGCCTCTCACCCTGACACTCCCAGCCCTTGTCAGAAGTCCCTCCCCAGCTCCCCTGTAGCTCCCTTCAGGAACTGAAAAGCTGCTCTAAAGTCTCCCTGAAGCCTTCTCTTCTACAGGCTGAACCCCAACTCCCTGAGCCTGTCCCCACAGGGGGAGGGTCTCCAGCCCTCAGCCCAGGTTTGCTCAGCACTGTATCAGCAGAGGGCTCTGCCAGCTGGCTGCAGAGGGCAGACTTTGCTGTCCTGAGCCCTCCACAAGGCCAGCAGACCCTTCCCCTTCTCTCTGCACAAACCATGGAGCAGCCTTGGACCCCTCCCAAGCTTGTTGAGCTTGATGAAGGCAAAGAGAAGCAGCAGAGCTCAGCCAAGGGGCACCACTGATGTACCTCTGGCCTTGGCACAGTGCCCAAGGTTGGTGCCCCTGGCAGCAGCTTGTCCTGGCGCTCGTTTTGGTCGTTGTCTCTTGTCTCCAGGTCCCTGCTGCCAACCCTCCTCAGCTGCTGCAACAGATAGTCCTGCAGCAGGAGAGAAACAGAAACCAGAGAGGTCAGGAGCCCCCAGCAGCAGGACAGGACTCATGCCAGCCCCTCAGGGATCACAGAACCCTGACCTGGTTTGGGTTGGAAGCCACCAATCAAGGTCACCCTGGCCAACCACCCTGCTACTGCAGGGTCAGCCCCAGCCAGAGCAGGCTGCTCAGAGCCTCATCAAGCCTGACCTCAAATGTGGTGGCATCCACCCTGCTGCCATCTCAAGGGCATGGCTCCCTTTTATCCACCTGCAGCTTGAAGAGGCTGCAGTGCAGCCCAAGGTCCCCACTGGAGACCTTTGCATGTGCCAGCATCTCTGCCAGGAAAGGGTTAACAGCACTGGGGAGGGGGCTGCAAGCACCCCACAGAGAGCAGGGCACTGCCAAAGACCCTCCTGCTTGCCCTGCCACATCCCCGCAGGGATGAGACTCATCCCCAAGCTCCTCCAACCTCCCAAGCAGCTGCAGACAAAGTGGGGAGCAGAGGGAGGATCTCAGCACAGCTCTTCCAATCTCAGCCCAGCACCTCCAGCCTCAGCTCAGCCCCTCCAACCTCAGCCCAGCCCCTCCAACCTCCCAGGCAGCTACAGACAAAGTGGGGAGCAGAGGGAGGATCTCAGCCCAGCTCCTCTAGTCTCAGCCCAGCCCCTCCAGCCTCAGCCCAGCTCCATCCCAGTGACTCACCACCATGCTGCAAGACTTCCTGCTCAGGTCTCTGCCATCCCCTGCAAGACAAAAACTGTGCTGCTGTAATCTCTCCTCCCTCAGGCAGGTCCCTTCCCACCCAGCCCACACCCACAGAGAGCCTCCAGCCGTGGTGAGAGCTCAAAGGGTCAGAGAACCACAGAACACTTTGGGCTGGAAGAGACCTTTCAGATCATGGAGTGCAGACATCAACCCAGCACTGCCAGGACATCACCAACCCATGGCCCTCAGCACCACAGCTCCACGGCTTTGAAACCCCTCCAGGGATGGGGACTCCACTGGGCCAGGCCTTGACAAGCCTCAAGGAGAGGAAATTGTTCCTCATGTGCCAACCTAAACCTCCCCTGGGGCAACTTGAGGCCATTTCCTCTTGTCCTGGCCCTTGTTGCTTGGGAGAAGAGCCCAACCCCACCTGGCTCCAACCTTCTGTCAGGGAGCTGAAGGGAGCAATGAGGTCTCCTCTCAGCCTCCTTTTCTCCAGGCTGAGCACCCTCAGGTCCCTCAGAAGACACTTTTGGTGCTCACCTGAGGACCGTCGGCAGCACTTCAAGTAGAGCAGGAGGAGCACAAGCAGCACCAAGAACAGCATCCCTCCAATGATCAGGTACAAGTTGTCTGAAGGAGACAAAACAAAGGTGTGTTTGGAGAGCTGCTCCTGGCCTCCTCCACAGCTCTCACCTCCACCCCCCAGCCCTCCACCTCCCTTCCTCCCCCCAGCAGCTCCCCCACTCACTGGAGGAGCCGGAGGAGGTAGCGGTGGGAGGACCGCAGCGGCGGTCGCTGTGCGGTGTGCAGGCAGCCAGCTCCACTTCCCCCTTGGGACACCTGGGAAGGGTAAAAAGGAACAGGCTGAGCAGGCAGGGAGCTGCCAGCAGCCATCCCAGCAGGAGTCACCTCCTCAGCCAGCTCACCGGGGCCGGCACTTCTGGCACATCTCGCAGGGGTGGTCGGGGGAGCAGAAGGTGCCGTTCCTGCAGGCACACTGAGTGTTCCTGGTTGCTTGGCAGGGACTCAGCTCCACCTGATCTGCAAGGAGAAGAGAGATGGCTCTGCCCCAAGCCCTCCACATCACACTCCTCCACCCACTCCCTGCCTTAACCCACAAGCCTGAGCAACACCAAGGCACAGAACCCCAGAAGGGCAAAAACCCCCAACCGAGCCCAGGGTGACTCGGGGCCAAGGCTGGGCTGTGAGCAGCCAAGAGGACTTTGTGATGGACTCCCAGGCACAACCCAAGCTCCTGGGAGATGCTCCTTCACCCTAGGCATGGTTGGGATCCCTGGTGCCATGGATTACCATGAGGGTGGGGGAAGAGTGGAAGAGGTTGCCCAGGGAGGTGGTTGAGGCTCCATCCCTGGAGATATTCAAGGTGAGGCTCTGGGTAACCTGATCTAGTTGAGGATGTTCCTGCTGAATTGCAGAGGGGCTTAGACTGGATGAGGTTTGGAGGTCATAGAATCAGTCAGGGTTGGAAGGCACCACAAGGCTCAGTCAGTTCCAAACCCCTG
The DNA here is from genome assembly GCA_013400475.1 of Tricholaema leucomelas. Classification (NCBI taxonomy): domain Eukaryota; kingdom Metazoa; phylum Chordata; class Aves; order Piciformes; family Lybiidae; genus Tricholaema lacrymosa; species Tricholaema leucomelas. The sequence continues at coordinate 92,315 of WAAF01011111.1, read as the reverse complement.
CCATGGGCAAGGACACCTCACACTAGAGCAGGCTGCCCACAGCCTCAGCCAGCCTGGCCTTAAACACCCCCAGGGAGGAGGCAGCCACAGCCTCCCTGGGCAGCCTCTCACCACCCTCCTACTGAAGAGTCAGAGAATGGTTTAGGTTGGATGGGACCTCGAGGATCACCCAGTTCCATCCCCCTCCCATAGGCAGGACACCTCCCACCAGAACAGGCTGCTCAAGGCCTTGAACACCTCCAGGGAGGGAGCAGCCACAACCTCCCCGGGAGCTGGGAGTGCTGGGGGAGAGCATCCCTGGCACAGCAATGTGCCCTGGGGGCCAAGAGGCCAATGGGGTCCTGGGGGGCATTGAGCAGAGTGTGTCCAGCAGAGCCAGGGAGGTTCTCCTCTGCCTCTGCTCTGCCCTGGGGAGACCTCATCTTGAGCACTGCCTTCAGTTTGGGGCTGCCCAGTGGAAGAGGGACAGGAACTGCTGGAGAGAGTCCAAGGGAGGGCAGTGAGGATGATGAGGGGAGTGGAGCACTGCCTGGTGAGGAGAGGCTGAGGGCCCTGGGGCTGCTTAGTGTGGAGAAGAGAAGACTGAGAGGGGATTGGATCAATGTTTGTAAGTCTCTGAGGGCTGGGGTCAGGAGGGGGGGACAGGCTCTGCTCACTGCTCCCTGGCACAGGACAAGCAGCAATGGATGGAAGCTGCAGCACAGGAGGTTGCAGCTCAGCACAAGGGCAACTTCTTGTCTGGAAGGGTCCCAGAGCCCTGGCACAGGCTGCCCAGAGAGGTTGTGGAGTCTCCTTCTGTGGAGCCTTTCCAGGCCTGTCTGGATGTGTTCTGTGTGCCCTGAGCTGGGTTGTGTGGTCCTGCTGTGGCAGGGGGCTTGGACTGGATGAGCTCTTTGGGACCCTTCCAACCCCTGACATCCTCTGAGCCTGTGGCCATGCTCTTAGAGAGGTCTGCAGGCAGCTGCAGCCAGCCCATGCCACCAGCCTGTGCCACCTCCTCACAGCCCTGCTCATACCTTCCCGACACACCTGGCAGCGCAGGCACTTGGGGAAGTCGTTTGGGTACTCAGTGAATTCACTTTCATTGCAGGGCAAACATTTGGTGAAGCATTTTTCTTCCTCACAGTGCTTCTCAGCATGTTGACCTGTAAGAAGAGGTGGAGGAGAAAGAAATGAGCCTGCCTGTGAACCTGCAGCACAGGATGTGCAATGGGGCAAGGGGCAGTGGGTTGGAAGAGGAGCAGGGGAGGTTCAGGTTGGACATCCAGGAGCAAGTTCTGCACTAGGAGGGTGATGGAGCACCGCAACAGGTTGCCCAGGGGTGATGTGGTGGAAGCTCCATCCCTGGAGACATTCAAGGTCGGGTTTGATGGGACTCTGAACAGCCTGGTCTAGTTGGGGATGTCCCTGCTGGCTGCAGGCAGCTTCAGAGGTCCCCTCCCACCCAAAGCATTGTGTGATTCTAGGACAGGATGAAGATGTCTGCAGAGAGGGAGTTGATTCCACTGCCAGCAGAGCAAAGAGGCAAATCAGGAACCAACCAAAGGAAAATTCCAAGTCAGGCTCAAGAGGGCTCTGAGCAACCTGATCTAGCTGAGGATGTCCCTGCTGACTGCAGAGGGGCTTGGACTGGATGACCTTGGGAGGTCACTTCCAACCCAGACCATTCTGTGATTCCATGAGACTGTTCCCATCATGAGTCCTTAGACCTCATGACCGTGGAGCAGGGGAGAGCTGGAGCCCCTGCTGCCTCCTCACAAGGAGCAGGGACACACTGGCTCAGAAGCATCAGGAGGCTGACCATGGTGTGACCGAGGTTTGGTGTCACCAAGGTTCGGTGTGACCAAGGTTTGGTGTCACCAAGGTTCAGTGTGACCAAGGTTTGAGACCATCTTACCTGCAGGGCACTTCCTGTAATAGTGATCAGTGTCTCCAACTGGCTCCAAGAGATCCAACTTGTCCCTTCTCTTCAGTGCTGCTGCAGCAGCAGCTCCCAAAGAAACCTCCTGTTAGGAACACATGGAAGAATCTGGGTTAAAACCCACCCCAGATGCATGGGGCAAGGGAAGACAGAGATGGGCAAGAGGTGCCCTGCCCAGTGTGCTTCAGGAAAACAGGAGAGGAGCTCAGGGCCCCTCCAGGCAGGTGTTCAAGGCCAAGCTGGATGAAGCCTTGAGCAATGATGAAGCCTGCAGTCCCCAAACACAGCCCAACCCAGCCCCCAGCCCTGCCCAACCAACCAGACCATGGCACTAAGTGCCCCAGCCAGGATTGCCTTCAACACCTCCAGCCATGGGCACTGCACCACCGCCCTGGGCAGCCCATTCCAGTGCCAATCACTCTCTCTGCCAACAACTTCCTCCTCACATCCAGCCTCAACCTGCCCTGACACAGCTTCAGCCTCTGGCCCCTTCTTCTGGCCCTGGCTGCCTGGCAGCAGAGCCCAACCCCAGCTGGCTACAGCCTCCCTGAAGGCAGCTGCAGACAGCAATGAGCTCTGCCCTCAGCCTCCTCTGCTGCAGGCTGCACACCCCCAGCTCCCTCAGCCTCTCCTCACAGGGCTGTGCTCCAGGCCCCTCCCCAGCCTTGCTGCCCTTCTCCAAACACCTTCCAGCACCTCAACATCTCTCTGCAATGGAGGAGCCCAGAACTGGACACAGCACTCCAGGGGTGTCCTGAGCAGTGCTGAGCACAGGGGCAGAACCTCCCTTGTCCTGCTGCCCACACTGCTCCTGAGCCAGCCCAGGATGCCATTGGCTCATGAACTAACAGCATCAAAGGAAAAGGGAAAAGTGAGGGAAGAGGAACAGGGAGGGTGCTTGTGAGGAGGAAACCAGCCCTGTGTCAAGGTTGGTCGGTGGCTCTGGGGCCCACAAGGACACCCTGGCTGCTCCAGGCTTCCAGGGCACAGCACAGCCACAGATGCTTCCAGCCCTGGGGCTGGGGTGATGCTGGATGGGAATAGCCACTCACTCCAGAAGGGTTTTTTTGGGGGGAGGGGGCTTTGGGTAGCCCAAGGGGTTGAGTGCCCTTGGCCTCTCAGCCAGCACAGCTGCTGCAGGGATATAAATGGATGGAAACTTGCCCTCACCTCCAGCCTCTGCCCCTCTACCCTGGGCTTCAGGAAGTGATGAAGTGCCCAGAGAAAGGCAAGGAAGCTGGGGGAGGGTCTGGAGAGCAGGGCTGGGGAGCTGTGGCAGGGCAGGTTGAGGCTGGATGTGAGAAGGAAGTTGTTGGCAGAGAGAGTGATTGGCACTGGAATGGGCTGCCCAGGGAGGTGGTGCAGTGCCCATGGCTGGAGGTGTTGAAGGCAATCCTGGCTGGGGCACTTAGTGCCATGGTCTGGTTGGTTGGGCAGGGCTGGGGGCTGGGTTGTGCTGGCTGAGCTTGGAGCTCTCTGCCACCCTGCTTGGTTCTGTGAGCAGCTGAGGGAGCTGGGGAGGAGGAGGCTGAGGGAGACCTTCTGGCTCTCTACAGCTCCCTGAAAGCAGGCTGGAGCCAGGCAGGGCTTGGGCTCCTCTCCCAAGGAACAAGGGCCAGGACAAGAGGAAATGGCCTCAGGTTGGCCCAGGGCAGGTTTAGGTTGGCCACGAGGAACAATTTCATCCCCTCGCAGACAAATCCTGGCCCAGGCTGCCCAGGCCAGTGGTGAAGTCTCCATCCCTTGTTGGAGGGGGGGGGTCTCAGAGCCATAGAGCTTTGGTGCTGAGGGTTTGGTGGTGCCCTGGGGCAGTGCTGGGTTAAGGCTTAGACTCCACGACCTAAAAACTCTTTTCCAAGCAAAACAATTCCCTGATTGCAGGCAGCCTGACCACGCTGCGGGCTGCACCTTCCCCTTCCCCTCTCCCCTGCTAAAACCTGCCCCTACAAGCAAATATTTCTTCTGTGAGTCAGAAGCTGCCTTCAAAGGCTGAAACAATAGAGGAGCAACTTGTCTGGCTGTCCCCTGGGCCAGCCTGGCCATCTATGGAGTATATCAACCCCCCCTCCTCCCCCCCAGACATTTCCCACACTGGTCCAAGGGAAGGGTGTGAGCTTCCAAAGCAGCAGTCCCAGAGCTGCTGAGGGTAACACACACAAAACGCTGCTGAGAGCAGTCAGGCCACGCAGAGGACAATCTTAACACCCCCCACACTACCAAAACTCATCCAGCCTGAGCCAGACCCGGACTTGGAGAACCAAATCTACACCACTGCAACAGCTGCTGGCTCCGCACCGCGCTGAGCCGCAGGATGCTTTGGGTCGGAAGGGATCTTAAAGCTCAGCCAGTCCCAACCTCCCTGCCACGGCCAGGGACACCTCCTGCTAGCCCAGGCTGCTCAGAGTCCCAGCCCAGGCTGCTCAGAGTCCCAGCCCAGGCTGCTCAGAATCCCAGCCCAGGCTGCTCAGAATCCCAGCCCAGGCTGCTCAGAGTCCCAGCCCAGGCTGCTCAGAGTCCCAGCCAGCCTGGGCTTAAACACTTCCAGGGATGAGGCAGCCACCACCTTCCCGGGCAACCTGTGCCAGGGTTTCCCCACCCTCACTCTAAGGAATTCCTTCCTCCCTCCAGCCTCAATCTCCCCTCTCCCAGCTCAGAGCCCTTCTCCTGTCACTCCAAGTCCTTCTGAACAGCCCCTCCATGGCTCTTCTGTAGCCCCTTCAGGTACTGGAGGGCTGCTCTAAGGTCTCCCCAGAGCTTTCTCTTCTCCAGCCCTAACTCTCTCAGCCTACCCCCATAGGGGAAGGTTCTTGGTGGTCTCCTCTGGACCTTCTCTGACAGTTTCATGTCCTTCCTGTGCTGGGGTCTCCAGAGCTGGACACAGTAGTCCAGATGAGGTCTCATGAGAGCACTGTTGAGTAGCAGAATCTCCCTTGAAGGAATCACAGAATGCCAGGGGCTGGAAGGGGCCTTCAAAGCTCATCCAGCCCAACCTCCACCCCCTGCCAGAGCAGGAGCACCCAAAGCAGATCACACAGGAACACATCCAGGCAGGGCTTGAATGCCTCCAGAGAGGGAGACTCCACAACCCCCCTGGGCAGCCTGTCCCAGGGCTCTGTGGCCCTCACAGTGAAATCATCTCCCAGCTCTCCTTGACCTGCTGGTCCCAGATCTTTTGATGCAGCCCAGGACAGGGTTTGCTCTCACTCCCTGTTTTTTCCATCTGGGAGTGCTGCCAAGTGTAGAAATCACTTTTCTAAGGGAGGTTTCTTGCTTTTACCTCTCACTTTTCAGGGCTTTACCCACTCTGGTCTTTAAAAGTCCTCAGAGACTGAAGCTGGGCAACCTGTCCCATCACCTCACTGCCCTCCACGAAGTGAAACCACTTTGTTCTTCCCCATTCAAACAGTGCCAGGCTGGGAAGCTGACCAAAGCATCATCCTGTCACTATCAGCCCTTTGGAAAGGCCTCTTCAGCACAGGATTTTCACTGCTGTTCACCAAGCAGCAAGTCAGCAGAGCCTGCACAAGTGCACGATAAGGTTATCAGCCCACAACACCTTCCCCAGCAAGTGCACTTCAAGTGCCTCATCCCACCACAGAGCCCTTGGCAGGCAAAGGCTGCCAGCCCTGACTAACCTATCAGCCCTGCAAAGCACGGCAGAGCCCAGGCTGGGAGCTGTGGGCGAGTCAGGATGGCACTCAAGGCTCATTTGTTCCCTCACAGCAAACAGCCAAAGAAAGGAGAACTGCCTCAAGGCAGAGGAATTAGCAGGCAGAGGAATCTCCACCACCCTCACCAGCTTTTTCCTTCTGCATGGAGAAAAAGCTTTGGGAAGCATCAAGCTTTGAATCAGAGAACCAAGCAGGGTGGCAGAGAGCTCCAAGCTCAGCCAGCACAACCCAGCCCCCAGCCCTGCCCAACCAACCAGACCATGGCACTAAGTGCCCCAGCCAGGATTGCCTTCAACACCTCCAGCCATGGGCACTGCACCACCTCCCTGGGCAGCCCATTCCAGTGCCAATCACTCTCTCTGCCAACAACTTCCTCCTCACATCCAGCCTCAACCTGCCCTGACACAGCTTCAGCCTCTGGCCCCTTCTTCTGGCCCTGGCTGCCTGGCAGCAGAGCCCAACCCCAGCTGGCTACAGCCTCTCTGCAGGCAGCTGCAGACAGCAATGAGCTCTGCCCTGAGCCTCCTCTTCTGCAGGCTGCACACCCCCAGCTCCCTCAGCCTCTCCTCACAGGGCTGTGCTCCAGGCCCTTCATCAGCTTTGATCCTTGCTTTGGTTTCCTCCTGAGGTGATCCAGCTGAAAGGATTTTAGGATTCTATGATCCCAAGGAAGCAGCTGGACCCCTGCTTACTCAAGGAGCAGCTTTGTTGGTGCAAAGGTGCTGGAGGGCTGGAGCAGGCTGCCCAGAGAGGCTGTGGAGAGAGCTTCCAACCCCACCTTGGCCACTGTGATCCTGAGGCAAGCTGCTGTGGGTGTCCTGCTGGAGCAGGGTGGGGGTGGGGTAGGACTGAATGATCTTCAGAGGCCCCTTCCAACCTCCACCATGCTGGGATTCTAGGATCACAAAATGGGTCTGGGTTGGAAAGGTCCTTAAAGATCATCTACTAATTTCAACTCCCCTGCCATGGGCATGGGCACCTCCTGCCAGACCAGGTTTGCACAAGGCCTTGAACACCTCCAGGGAGCAGGCAGATGCAGCCCTCAGTGACTCCTTACTGAACTCCTGACCACCAATGCCCACTTCACTCAGCATCAATATGACTGAAGTGTACAGTTCTGGAGCCCCTGGGACAAGAGAGATGTGGAGGTGCTGGAAGGTGTCCAGAGCAGGGCCAGGAGGATGCTGAGAGGGCTGCAGCAGCTCTGCTGTGAGCACAGACTGAAAGAGTTGGGGCTGTGCAGGCTGCAGCAGAGAAGGCTCCCAGGTGACCTTCTTGTGGCCTCCCAGGACCTGAAGGGGGCTACAAAAAAGCTGGGGAGGGACTTTTGAGGCTGTCAGGGAGTGACAGGACTGGGGGGAATGGAGCAAAGCTGGAAATGTGGAGAGTCAGACAGGAAGTGAGGAAGAAGTTGTTCAGCATGAGGCTGGTGAGAGCCTGGCAGGGGTTGCCCAGGGAGGTGGTGGAAGCCTCATCCTTGAAGGTGTTTCAGGCCAGGCTGGCTGAGGCTGTGGGCAGCCTGCTCTGGTGTGAGGTGTCCCTGGGCATGGCAGGGGGTTGGAACTGGCTGCTCCTTGTGGTCCCTTCCAACCCTGCCTGATTCTAAGAGAGGCTCTTGGCCAACAGCGCTAAGACCCAGGGATAAAAAGAGATACCAGGAGACTGCAGGCATCTCAGCCACCCTGGGGTGGCTCTGTTTCAAGGGCACAGGTTTGACAATCACTGGGGGTTTCCCACTGGAATTTGAGCTCCAGCAGCATTCCTGCATGGGCTCATGTCCAAGTATGATGCAAGCAAGGAGCGGTGAGCAGAGGAAGGAGCTGGAGCCACCAGAGCGCGTGACTGTCACGCAGGGCACCATAGGCCTGGGTGGTTCCTTCTCCCCTCTTCTTTTATTGAGGAGGGAAAAAAGGGAGGGGGGAAAAAGGTAAAAAGTATCTTAAAAAAGGTCTCTTAAATGTATCTTTAAAAAAAGGTGTCTGAAGGGGGCTACAAGAAAGCTGGGGAGGGACTCTTTAGGCTGTCAGGTAGGGAAGGGAACAAAGCTGGGAATGGGGAGAGTCAGACTGGAGGTGAGGAGGAAGCTGTTGAGCAGGAGGGTGGTGAGAGCCTGGCAGGGGTTACCCAGGGAGGTGGTGGAAGCCTCATCCCTGGAGGTGTTTCAGGCCAGGCTGGGTGAGGCTGTGGGCAGCCTGCTCTGGTGTGAGGTGTCCCTGGGCATGGCAGGGGGTCGGGACTGGATGGTCCTTGTGGTCCCTTCCAACCCTGCCTGATTCTGTGAGGTGGTTAAGAGTGTGCCCTGAGGTGATGGTTTAACAAGGCTTGGCTTTATCAGGCAGGGTCTAAAGGAGCTCTGATGGACAACACAAGGAAGGAACTGGATGAGGAGCTGAGGTCTTCAACCTGGTCCAGGCACTGCTGAGTTCCCCCACAGCAATCCCAATACAGGAGCTGCAAGCCCATGGCCCAGGGCAGCAGCTCTGCTGGGCTTCCTTCTGGCAGCTGAGGCTCTGGCCCAGCCTTGGGATCTCTGGGATAAAAGACAAGGCAAAAGATCCCTGGGATAAAAGTCAGAGTGGGGTAAAATCTAGGGCAGGTTCCAGGGGATACAAGTCAGGGCAGAATCCCTGGGACAAAACTGAAGACAGAAGCCCTGAGATAAAACCCAGGGCAGGAACACAGGGATAAAACTCAGGGCAGGATCCCAGGGGTAGAACTCAGGACAGGATCCCTGAGATAAAAGCCTGGGCAGGATCCCTGGGATAAAAGTCAGAGTGGGATAAAACTCAGGGCATGATCCTGGAGATACAAGTCAGGGCAGAATCCCTGGGACAAAACTGAGGGATAAAGCTGAAGGTAGAATCCCTGAGATAAAACTCAGGGCAGGATCCCAGAATAAATTTCAGGGCAGGACCTTTAGGATCTGCTTGCCTGGGCAGGTTCCCTGGGATAAAGCTCAGGACAGGATACCTGGGATAAAAGCCTGGGCAGGATCCTTGGGATGAAACTCAGAGCAGGATCCCAGACTAAAGTTCAGGGCAGGATCCCTGGGATACAATGGAGAAGAGGATCCCTCTGAGCTCATGTGAGACAAGCCCCAGGGTACTCCTGAGCTCTCAAGCCACCCCAAATCCCTGGGGACATGTGAGAGGAGCAGGTGGGATTTCGTGTCCTAAAAACCCCAGCAGCAGGAAGAGTTTGGGCATCATCCAGGCAAGGTGCAGAGGCAGCACAGCTGGCAGCTGCCCACATCACCCACCCTGCCCCTTTCAGAGAATCAGAGCATCAGGCAGGGTGGCAGAGAGCTCCAAGCTCAGCCAGCACAACCTAGCCCCCAGCCCTGCCCAACCAACCAGACCATGGCACTAAGTGCCCCAGCCAGGATTGCCTTCAACACCTCCAGCCACGGGGCCTCAACCACCTCCCTGGGCAGCCCATTCCAGTGCCAATCACTCTCTCTGCCAACAACTTCCTCCTCACATCCAGCCTCAACCTGCCCTGACACAGCTTCAGCCTCTGGCCCCTTCTTCTGGCCCTGGCTGCCTGGCAGCAGAGCCCAACCCCAGCTGGCTACAGCCTCCCTGCAGGCAGCTGCAGACAGCAATGAGCTCTGCCCTGAGCCTCCTCTGCTGCAGGCTGCACACCCCCAGCTCCCTCAGCCTCTCCTCACAGGGCTGTGCTCCAGGCCCCTCCCCAGCCTTGCTGCCCTTCTCTGGGCACCTTCCAGCACCTCAACATCTCTCTGCAATGGAGGAGCCCAGAACTGGACACAGCACTCCAGGGGTGTCCTGAGCAGTGCTGAGCACAGGGGCAGAAGAAGCTCCCTTGCCCTGCTGCCCACACTGCTCCTGAGCCAGGACCGTTCAAACCCCGCGGGCAGGCTTGGCACCGCCAGGAGATTCCCGAACGACACCGAGAGAGAGGCAAAGCTCCGGGGGCAAAAAGCAGTGGAAATCCCCTCCGGAGCCCGCACGGCCGCCGGGCAAAGGTCCAGCCCCACATCACCTCCCAGCCGCACGTCACTCTCCCTGCCCCACACCCAGCTTCCAGCCACCCATCCCGGTGCCTCCTCCGCTTGCTACTTCCACCTTGTGTCCGTCCCCCCCACCCCAGGAACCTGCAAACCTGCCCGGCTGAGCACCCCCCCATAGCCCAGCTGCCCTCCATGGGTCCTGCCCAGGTGAGGACCCCCAAAGCCTCTGTGCCATGGAAGCTGTGCCACAGGATCAGCCACAGACCCCCAGATATTCTGGACCAGGCGAGCCCCGCCATGGCCCCCCCAGCAGGTGAACCCCCTAACCCCTGTTCCCCACCACGGCCCTGAGACCAAGCGAGCCCCCCCCGAACACGTGAACCCCCTAACTCCTGCTCCCCTCCATGGCCCCTGAGACCAAGCGAGCCCCCCCCGAACAGGCGAACCCCCTAACTCCTGTTCCCCACCACGGCCCCGGGACCAGGCGAGCCCCACTCTAGCCCCAGCTGCCCCCCATAGCCTCTGACCCACGCAAGCTCCAGCCCCCGCGATCCTCCCCCTCTTGCTCAAGGGACCCCTGGCAGCCCCCTGCTCCCTTACACTCCAGGGGCTCCCCCATTCACACCTCCCCCCTAAACCTCCACCCCACAACCCACACCAGCCCCTACCCTCCCCTACAACTCTCTCCCTCCCTTACCCACCCTCTCCAGCTCCTCCAGCCCCTCGCTGGCTCCGTTCCCAGCCCGGCGGCTCATGCCCGGGCATGCCCAGGCAGCACCCACAGGGGTCCTGGCACCCCCCGCCCGGCATCCCCCCCGGCCCCCAGCCATGCCCGACCCCAGCCCCACGCACCGTGAGCAGCAGCAGCGGCAGCGGCAGCAGGAGGCAAAGGCAGCGAGGATCGCAGCGAGGATCGCAGCGCGGCGCAGAGCGCATCTTGCGCGAAGGGCAGCGGAACCGCACCGGGCACTGCGCACCGGGCACGGCTCGGGGCTGCCCAGGTAAGGCTTAGTCACGACGGGACGAGGAACTCCGACGACAGGACGTAATGTATGAAACCGAGAAGCTTGGCGGGATGAGCTTATATGGGCGGAGGAGGAAGAGGGAGGAGGAAAGAGGGCTGGAGGAGGGCTGTCCAGAGCCGACTGCAGCCACCCTCCTCCTTCCAAGAGCCCAGCCTGGGGTTTGGTAACAGCCTGCCTGGCCCGGGAGGTTGAACTGACTTTCCACAGCACTGTTACTCTTTAACCGCATCTCCTTTCCCCCTTCCCTTTCCTTCTTCCCTTTCCCCCTTCTTCCCCTTCCCCCTTTTTTCTTTCTTCTCTTTTCATCTTCTTCCTTCTTCCCTTTTCCCCTTCTTCTTTTGTTCCCTTCTCCCCTTCTTCCTTTCTTCCCTTTTCCCTTCTCCCTTTTCTCCTTCTCCCTTTTCTCCTTCTCCCCTTCTTCCTTTCTTCCCTTTTTCCTTTTCCCTTTTCTCCTTCTCCCCTTTTCTCCTTCTTCCCCTTCATCCTTTCTCCCTTCTTCCTTCTTCCCTTTCCCCCTTCTTCCTTTCTTCTTTTCTTCCCTCTTCCTCTTCTTGACTTCCTTCTTCCCTTTCTTCCTTCTTCCCTTTTCCTCTTTTCCCCTTCTTCTTTTGTTCCCTTCTCTCCTTCTTCCTTTCTTCTTTTCTTCCCTCTTCCTCTTCTTGACTTCCTTCTTCCCTTTTCCTCTTTTCCCCTTCTTCTTTTGTTCCCTTCTCCCCTTCTTCCTTTTCTTCCTTTCTTCCCTTTTCCCTCCTCCCTTTTCTCCTTTTTCCTTTTCTCCTTCTCCCCTTTTCTCCTTCTTCCCCTTCATCCTTTCTCCCTTCTTCCTTCTTCCCTTTCCCCCTTCTTCCTTTCTTCTTTTCTTCCCTCTTCCTCTTCTTGACTTCCTTCTTCCCTTTCTTCCTTCTTCTCTTTTCCCCTTCTTCCTTTTCTTCCTTTCTTCCCATCTTCTTTTCATCCTTTCTCCTTTCTTCCCTTCTTCCTTTCTTTGCTTCTTCCCATTTTCCCTTTCCCCCTTCTTTCTCTTCTTCCCTTTCTTCCTTCTTCCCTTTTCCGCTTCTTCCTTTCTTCCATCCTTCCCTTCTTCCTTCCATCCTTTCCCCTTTCTTCTTTCTTCCTTTCCTCCTTTTCTTCCTTTCATCCTTTCCCTTCTTCTTTCTTTCTTTCTTTCTTTCTTTCTTTCTTTCTTTCTTTCTTTCTTTCTTTCTTTCTTTCTTTCTTTCTTTCTTTCTTTCTTTCTTTCTTTCCTCCTTTTCTTCCTTTCATCCTTTCACCTTTCTTCCCTTCTTCCTTTCATCCTTTCCCCTTTCTTTCCTACTTCCTTTCTTCTCTTCCCATTTTCTCCTCTTCCCTTTTCCTCTTCTTCCCTTTCTTCCTTCTTCCCTTTTCCCATTCTTCCTTTTCTTCCTTTCTTCCCTCCTTCCCTTCTTCCTTCCATCCTTTCCCCCCTTCCCTTGCCTTTTCCCATGCCAAGGCTGATCCTGTGATATTTGAACCCCCCAAATATCACAGGAGCCACCAGGAATGGTTTCACAACCTGACAATTTCTCCCAATCCACCGATTCCTCTTTTCCAGGGAAGAAATGACTCACCCAGAAGTGCCCTGGTGAGAACTCCTGGCTGCTGAGGGGCCCCTGGTGGGGCACAAGGGGCTGCAGAAACCTTGGTAAAGACTCCTCTTTTTTGTTCCTGGGCTGGGGAGTGAGGAAATTCCACACAGTGCTGTAGATGGTTTGAGGTTTATTTGCAGGCTGAAACTGAACTGAAAGGGAAACTGATCAAAGTGTGGAACCTTTGGACTTTTCTGCCAGTCCCCAGCTGGTTCCCCTGCACTCAGGTTATCTGCAGAGCATGTGAGAAACGACTCTTGGCTCAATCAGCACCTTACTGGCATCGTGGAGATGTGGTGGGATGGCTCCTACCACAGGCTCACAGGATGGCAGGGGTTGGAAGGGACCCAAAGAGATCACAGAGTCCAACCCCTCTGCCAGAGCTCAGGTTGGGATGGGGAGGATACAGACTCCCCAGGAAGGGCAGGACTTAGGGATTGGTGTTGAGGCTGCTGCTGTTTGAGAGCTTTGCTGAGGATGTGGACAGCAGGAGAAGAACATCCTCAGTATGTCTGCTCTGAGCACAGGCTGAGAGAGTTGGGGCTCTGCAGCCTGCAGAGGAGAAAGCTTCCAGGAGAGCTTGGAGTGCCCTTGAAGGATCTGAAGGGGGCTCCGGGAAGGCTGGGGAGGGACTATTGAGAAGGGTTGGTAATGACAGGAGGAGGAGGAATGGGTTTGAAGTGGCAGAGGGGAGACTGGAGGTTAAGAAAGGGTTCTTGACAGTGAGGGTGGGGAGAGACTGGCACAGGTTGAGGGTGGGGAGAGATTGGCACAGGTTGAGGGTGGTGAGACATTGGCACAGGTTGAAGGTGGTGAGACACTGGCACAGGTTGAAGGTGGTGAGACATTGGCACAGGTTGAGGGTGGTGAGACATTGGCACAGGTTTCCCAGGGAGGTTGTGGAGCACAGAAGCACCCAATGTGATCAAAGATCACATTGGGTGCTTCTGTGCTCCACAACCTCCCTGGAGGTGTTCAGCACCAGGCTGGATGAGACCCTGAGTGACCTGTTCTAGTAGGAGGTGTCTCTGCCTATAACTGGCTCAGCTTTGAGCTCCCTTCCAACCTAAACCATTCAATCATTCTAAGACAGAGAGGAAAAATCTCTCTGCAGTGGCAAGCTCAGGGGAAGAGATGCCCAAAGAAAGCAGCTGCTTGAGTCCTGCCCCTTCTCCTATACTCATGGCAGAGTGAGCAATGGAAACCTGTTTTTCTCCTCTCAGAACCTGGGTCCTATCTATGCCAACAATAATTAAACTGAAATGAAAAGCAGGATTCCTGCTCCATTTCCTGGGTGGGTACTTTTATTACAAGCCCCAAAAGTATGCAGGGGCCTTTTGTTTAACCAAAACCATGTGTTCTGTGCTCTAGGCACCACTGACTTCAGCTGAAGTCATTTTGGGTCCTTGGAGAACAATTCACTGCTCAGTTAGGTCAGGAGAAATGCAAATCTGCTGTGGATATTTGGTGGGATGGAGCCAGGCTGTAAAATCAGCCCTGATGCTCCTGAGGGAACTGCTGAGGTTAAATTCAGAAGGGAGGAGGAGGTTGGGCATGTGGCAAAGGAGGACACTCAAGAGGAGCTTTCCACTTCACACTGTGGCTTACACTGGGCCCTCAGGAACATCTCACAGAAGTATAGAATGGCTCAGGCTGGAAGGGACCTCAGAGATCATCAGCTCCAAGCTCCCTGCCACAGGCAGGGACATCTTCCAAGTTGCTCAAAGCTTCATTCAACCTGGCCCTGAACACCCCCAGGGAGGAGTCATCCACAACCTCTCTGGGATGCCTGTTCCAGGCTCTCACCACCCTCATGCTGAACAACTTCTTTCTAACATCCAGGCTGACTCTCCTCACCTCCAGCTTTGTTCCATTCCCCCCAGTCCTATCCCTACCTGATAGCTTAAAAAGTCCCTCCCCAGCTTTCTTGTAGCCCCCTTATGGTACTGCAAGGTCACAATAAGATTGCTCAAGACCTCATCCAGCCTGGCCTTCAACCCCCCCAGGCAGGAGGCAGCCACAGCCTCCCTGGGCAGCCGGTGCCAGGCTCTCACCACCCTCACACGCAACAGCTTCTTCCTCAGCTCCACTCTAACCCTGCTCTGCCTCAGCTCCAAACCATTCCCCCTTGGCCTGGCTCTAGCCCCCCTCAGCAAAAGTCTCTCTGCAGCCTTCCTGCAGGATCCCTTCAGCTCTTCGCAGCAGCTCTGAGGTCTCCCTGGAGCCTTCTCCTCTCCAGCTGCACCCCCCCAGCTCCTTTAGCCTGTGCTCACAGCAGAGCTGCTCCAGCCCTTGGATCACCTTTGTGGTTTCCTCTGGCCTCCCTCCAGCAGCTCTGTGTCCTCCTTCTTCTGGGGACAGCAGCACTGGACACAATATTCCAGGTGGGATCTCACAAGAACAACATCAGGAAGCCAATCTTCAGCATCCAGCCCTTGTGACCTCCTCCTCCTCCTCCACACTTGTTACGGAGCTGTGCTGCCTTCTCCTTCCATCTCCCTCTCTCCACCTGCAAACAGACTGAGTTATCTGCAGGGCCAAACCCGAGAGAAGCATTTTGCACAGCTCCCAAAACAAAGCCAGCTTTGTGTCTGGCCTCTGCATTGTTTATCTAAGCTACTGAAGGAGGCCAACCATGCTCCCCCTCTCCCACTCCCCACCACCCCCCAAGGGCTGGGACGCTCCAGCAGATCCAAGCTACGTCACCGACCCACCAAGCAAGAATTTCCACCCTGCTTGCTCTTGCACTCAGACTGCTTCCATTTAAGGCTGGTCTGCAGGGCAGGCTCTGGTCATGGGTGGAAGTGTGGGGTGTGTTTATCAGCCAGGGACAGAGCTCCCCACAGAGCCCCCCAGTCCTTATCTCCTACAGCTTGCTCATCCCCATGGCTCCTTCTCAGCCAGGAGCCCCCTCACTAGAAGCTGGGGAGGCTGCACTGCAGCAGAAGCACATTGAAGGGTGGAAAAGAGGATCCACTGTGGGTTTGGGAGATCAAATTCCTCTCCCCTGCTTCCTCAGTGCTGCTGCAAGTGGAAAATAAAAGAGGTGTAAGGGTCTGAGCAGGACCATGGCTCAGGGAGAAAGGAGACTGAAGCCCAGACTGGCCAGGGAGAAGGGAAATCTGAGCTCTAAATGCCTGAGGAAAGGGGAGAGTGGAGTCCAAACTGCCCAGGAGAAGGGAAACTGGAACCCAAACTGCCCAGGAGAAGAGAGATTCCCCCCAGAATACCTGAGGAAAAGGGAAATTGGAACCCAGACTGCCCAGGAGAAGGGAGACTGGAGCTCAGACTGACCAAGAGAAGGGAGATTGGAGCTCAGACTGCACAAGAGAAGGGAAATTGGAGCTCAGACTGCCCAGGAGAAGGGAGATTGGAGCTCAGACTGCCCAAGAGAAGGGAAATTGGAACCCAGACTGCCCAGGAGAAGGAAGATTTGAGCTCAGACTGCCCAGGAGAAGGTAGATTGGAGGCCAGACTGCCTAGGAGATTGGAGGCCAAACCACCCAGGAGAAGGGAAATTTGAGCCCAAATTGCCCAGGAAAAGGGAGATTGGAAGCCAAAGCAGCCGTGGAGAAGGGAGATTGGAGGCCAAAGTGCCTAGGCAAAGGGCTGTCTGGGGAAGCTTGGTCTTATCAGCCACAGTTAGTGGTTAACCCCACAGGAGGCTGCCTGCCCTTGTGGCAGTTCAGGCCCTTGAACTATTTGTATCCTGTCTAATGCAGCATCTGTTTGCTCATCAACCATCTTCAGAAGAGACTGGTGGGGGGGTGCTGAAGGAGGCTCTAATCTCCCTTTCCAGAGAATCTTGCTTTTAACTGTGCCCCTCAGCACACCCTGGGAGGGGCTGGGGTCTGTGCTGCCTGCCTGTTGTTTGTGCTCATCCTCATACTGCATCTACCTCCAGAAGCACAGAATCAGGCAGGGTTGGAAGGGACCACAAGGAGCAGACAGTTCCAACCCCCCTGCCATGCCCAGGGACACCCTACCCTAGAGCAGGCTGCACACAGCCTCAGCCAGCCTGGCCTCAAACACCTCCAGCCATGGGGCCTCAACCACCTCCCTGGGCAACCCCTGCCAGGCTCTCACCACTCTCCTGCTCAACAACTTCCTCCTCACCTCCAGCCTCACTCTCCCCACCTCCAGTTTTGCTCCATCCCCCCCACTCCTGGCACTCCCTGACAGCCTCAAAAGTCCCTCCCCAGCTTTTTTGTAGCCCCCTTCAGATCCTGGAAGGCCACAAGAAGGTCACCTGGTAGCCTCCTCNCCTGCCCTTGTGGCAGTTCAGGCCCTTGAACTATTTGTATCCTGTCTAATGCAGCATCTGTTTGCTCATCAACCATCTTCAGAAGAGACTGGTGGGGGGGTGCTGAAGGAGGCTCTAATCTCCCTTTCCAGAGAATCTTGCTTTTAACTGTGCCCCTCAGCACACCCTGGGAGGGGCTGGGGTCTGTGCTGCCTGCCTGTTGTTTGTGCTCATCCTCATACTGCATCTACCTCCAGAAGCACAGAATCAGGCAGGGTTGGAAGGGACCACAAGGAGCAGACAGTTCCAACCCCCCTGCCATGCCCAGGGACACCCTACCCTAGAGCAGGCTGCACACAGCCTCAGCCAGCCTGGCCTCAAACACCTCCAGCCATGGGGCCTCAACCACCTCCCTGGGCAACCCCTGCCAGGCTCTCACCACTCTCCTGCTCAACAACTTCCTCCTCACCTCCAGCCTCACTCTCCCCACCTCCAGTTTTGCTCCATCCCCCCCACTCCTGGCACTCCCTGACAGCCTCAAAAGTCCCTCCCCAGCTTTTTTGTAGCCCCCTTCAGATCCTGGAAGGCCACAAGAAGGTCACCTGGTAGCCTCCTCTGCTGCAGCCTGCACAGCCCCAACTCTTTCCTTGCCCCTTGTCTGGTTTGGTGCCTGGAAGGGACCTGAAGCTGCCTGATAACTGTGACCTTCCCTTCTCTTTGTAAACAAATGAAAGGTCTCAGAGCATCACAGAATCAAGTGAGTCCAACCTGTCACCTAACCCTTCTGACTCACTAAACCGTGACACTGTCACATGCAGCCTCCAAACAATTCCAGGGAAAGGGAATCCACCACCTCCCTAGGCCTCAACACCTCCAGGGATGATGACTCCACCACCTCCTTGGCAGCCAATCCCAATGCCAATCTCTCTCCATGAAGAATTTCTAACATCCAGCCTGAACTTGCCCTGACTGAATGCTACAGGCTGGGGCCAGAGTGGCTGAGAGCAG
>WAAF01011111.1:30738-70118 GCA_013400475.1 Tricholaema leucomelas | reverse complement strand
GGCCGCGGGGGGGGGGGGTAGGGCTGAGGAGCGCTGCGCATGCGCCCTGCGACTCACCCCGGCAGGCAGGTGCGTCCCGGCCGGGCGGAGGCCGCGGCGGAGCCGGGGGCTGGCGTAGATGTGCAGCCCGGGGCGGGCGCCGCCTGGGCCGGCCCCGGCAGGGGACCTGCCGCCCGAGTGGGAAACGGACGACGAGCGTATGGCTTTTCTCTTCTCGGCTTTCAAGCAGAGCCGCGAGGTGAACAGCACCGAGTGGGACAGCAAGATGGCCTTCTGGGTCGGGCTGGTGCTGGCCCGCGGCCGCCGCCGGGGCGTTGTGCGTACCTGCCTGCGAGAGCTGCAGCACAGCTTCGAGCGCCGCGGCAGCCTCCCGCTGGGCCTCGGCACTGTCCTCCGGGAGCTCCTCAGGTACCGGTGTCTGTGTGTCGGGGGGGGGGAACACACTGCTGGGTCTGGCAGCTCTCCCGTTACGAGGGGGCTGGGGAGCATGGAAGGCCGCAGTGGGCTCTGTGAGAAGGGAAGGCGCAGCCAGCGGGGAGAGGAGCTGTGAGGAAGGATGGTTGCAGGAGGAGGGGGTGCGAGGGAGCTTTGCGCCATGGCTGTGGGCAAGCGAGCTCCATGTCATGCCAGCCGGGAAGATGCAGGCAGGGAGAGCGCTGCAGGTGGTGGATCAGTGGAGGGGAAGGTGGGGGGAAGGCTCGGTGCTGTTGGCGGAGAGGTGGCTGTGCCTGCCAGCGCTAAGCGCTGCGAGTCTGGGAGCGCACGGAGAGGGGTTTGCGGCTGAGGAGAGGGGAGCACAGAGAAGGGGATGTGAGATGATGCTTCAGTGTCTGAAGGGGGCTACAAGAAAGCTGGGGAGGGACTTTATAGGCTGTCAGGCAGGGATAGGACTGGGGGGAATGGAGCAAAGCTGGAAATAGGGAGAGTCAGACTGGAGGTTAGGAGGAAGTTGTTCAGCATGAGGGTGGTGAGAGCCTGGCAGGGGTTGTCCAGGGAGGTGGTGGAAGCCTCACCCCTGGAGGTGTTTCAGGCCAGGCTGGCTGAGGCTGTGGGCAGCCTGCTCTAATGTGAGGTGTCCCTGCCCATGGCAGGGGGGTTGGAACTGGATGAGGTTTAAGATCCCTTCCAGCCCTGACTGTGCTGTGCGAGGGGAATTCAGGAAGCCAGCGCAAGGTGAAGCAGGGAGCTGAGAAGCTCTGCCTGAGGGTGCTGGGAGAGCAGCAGGCTGTGGGGAGATGCTGTGCTGAGAGAGCCTGGTGCAGGAGGAGCTTTGTGTTGCATTGTGGCGTTCCCTGAAAGGGTTGTTTTGGTGATCCGGCTGGGAATGGCATGTGTAGGGGTGGGGGGAGGAGGATGTGGTGTGCTGGTGTTTGCAACCTGGTCTTGTGTTAGGTCTTCAAGCCTGAGACTGACACCCTGGGTCTTAGGGTACAAAATAGCTTCCCTCAGACCCAGAGGTCTTTTTTTATGCTTGCAATTTAACCCTCAGGCATCCTGAAACTGCAGCTGAGCCCCTCTAAGAAATGACCTTCCCTGGCAGTGGCTTTGCTGGATGTGCCTCATCAGTTTCAAGTCAGAAAACTGGGAGAAACTTGTGATGAAACTGGAAAAAACAGAAGCCAGCAAAGGAGTTTGGTGTCCAGAGGAAGCTGCAGACCTCTCTTTGCTTCCATACCCAGTAGCAAACCATCAGACTTTAGCTAGAAGCTAACTTCTGCCCAGGAAATGCCCCTGGGGATGTGGATGTCCAAAGCACTGAGCAGCTAAACATGCTGCATGCTAACATCTCTGCTTGCTGGCAGTGGAAGAGTTCAGACAGATCACAGGATATTATGGGTTGGAAGGGAGCCAAAGTGATCCTCCAGTCCAACTCCCCCCTGCCAGAGCTGGACCATCCAATCCAGCTCAGGGCACACAGAACACATCCAGACAGGCCTGGAAAGGCTCCACAGAAGGAGACTCCACAACCTCTCTGGGCAGCCTGTGCCAGGGCTCTGGGACCCTTCCAGACAAGAAGTTGCCCTTGTGCTGAGCTGCAACCTCCTGTGCTGCAGCTTCCATCCATTGCTGCTTGTCCTATGCCAGGGAGCAGTGAGCAGAGCCTGTCCCCCCCTCCTGACCCCCAGCCCTCAGAGAGTCACAAACATTGATCCAATCCCCTCTCAGTCTTCTCTTCTCCACACTAAGCAGCCCCAGGGCCCTCAGCCTCTCCTCACCAGGCAGTGCTCCACTCCCCTCATCATCCTCACTACCCTCCCTTGGACTCTCTCCAGCAGTTCCTGTCCCTCTTCCACTGGGGAGCCCCAAACTGAAGGCAGTGCTCAAGATGAGGTCTCCCCAGGGCAGAGCAGAGGCAGAGGAGAACCTCCCTGGCTCTGCTGGACACACTCTGCTCAATGCCCCCCAGGACCCCATTGGCCTCTTGGCCCCCAGGGCACATTGCTGTGCCAGGGATGCTCTCCCCCAGCACTCTCAGCTCCCTCTCCTTGGGGCTGCTCTCCAGCAGTCACCTCCCAGCCTGTCCTGCTGCAGTTTACTCTCCCTCCCCAGTTGCAGGACCTGCACTTGTCCTTCTTGAACCTCATTTGGTCCCTCTGTGCCCAGCTCTGTCTCTCCAGGTCTCTCTGGATGCCCTCACAGCCTGCAGCTGTCTTAGCCAAGCCTCCCACTTAGGTGTCAGCAGCAGACTTGCTGAGCAGACTCTGTCTGTCTGTCTGTCTGTCTATCTATCTCTCTGTGCATTCATCAATGTCAAATGAAGGGTTTAGGAGTGTCCCTATTCAGCTCTACCTTGGTGTCTCTTCTCCAGACGGGGCAAGCTGCAGAGGGAGTCAGACTTCATGGCCAGTGTAGACAGCAGCTGGATCTCCTGGGGTGTGGGAGTCTTCATTCTGAAGCCACTCAAGTGGACCCTCTCCAGTGTGCTGGGTGACAGTAAAATACCTGAGGAAGAGGAAGTCCTGATTTATGTGGAGCTGCTGCAGGTGAGTGGTGCTGGAAAACTCATGAAGCATTTTATGTGCCAGCAGGGAAGGCTCAGGGTTGATTTGATCTTTATTTGCACCTCTCAGGGGTTTAAAAGCCTGTAGAGGGGTAGATGGGAGTATCTCAGGGGTAAGAGGTAGTTGATGCCTACAGATGTTCCTTGAAACCGCTGGAATGACTTCACTGCCTTCGAAGAAGTGGGAAGGGAAGGCAGGGAGGGTGCTGGGAGGCTGCTGGAGAGCTCAGGTTAGAGTCCCTGCAGGCGTTGTGTGGATAGAGGGAGCCACCTGCAGAGGCTCGCAGTCCAGTGCTCACTGAGCTGAACTCAGGATCATAGAATCACAGAATCAGTCAGGGCTGGAAGAGACCACAAGGAGCAGCCAGTTCCAACCCCCTGCCATGCCCAGGGACACCCTACCCTAGAGCAGGCTGCACACAGCCTCAGCCAGCCTGGCCTGAAACACCTCCAGCCATGGGGCCTCAACCACCTCCCTGGGCAACCCCTGCCAGGCTCTCACCACTCTCCTGCTCAACAACTTCCTCCTCACCTCCAGCCTCACTCTCCCCACCTCCAGCTTTGCTCCATCCCCCCCACTCCTGCCACTCCCTGACAGCCTCAAAAGTTCCTCCCCAGCTTTTTTGTAGCCCACTTCAGCTCCTGGCAGGCCACAAGAAGGTCACCTGGGAGCCTCCTCTGCTCCAGCCTGCACAGCCCCAACTCTTTCAGTCTGTGCTCACAGCAGAGCTGCTGCAGCCCTCTCAGCATCCTCCTGGCCCTGCTCTGGATACTCTCCAGCATATTTAGGGGTGACTTTTGGACTCCCCAATTCTAAGAGGGACAGGGATCTGCTGGAGAAGTTCCAGCAGAGGGCTAGGAGGATAATGAGGGGAGTGGAGCACGTCCTGATGAGGAGAGGCTGAGGGACCTGGCGCTGGTTAGTCTGGAGAAGGGAAAGGCTGAGAGGGGTAATGGGTTTAGATTGGCAGAGGGGAGATTGCAACTGGATGTGAGGAAGAGGTTGTTGTTTGCAGTGAAGGTGGTGAGAGACTGGCAGAGGTTGAGGGTGGTGAGAGACTGGCAGAGGTTGAGGGTGGTGAGACCCTGGCACAGGTTGAGGGTGGTGAGAGACTGGCACAGGTTGAGGGTGGTGAGACCCTGGCACAGGTTTCCCAGGGAGGTTGTGGAGCACAGAAGCACCCAATGTGATCAAAGATCACATTGGGTGCTTCTGTGCTCCACAACCTCCCTGAAGGTGTTCAGGACCAGGCTGGATGAGACCTTGAAGGATCTCTTCCCCTGGGAAGTGTCCCTGCCTATGGCAGAGTGGTTGAAACTGGCTGAGCTTTTGAGCTCCCTTCCAACCTAAACCATTCAATGATTCTCTGACTTCTCACCTTCAGTGCATGGGAAGTGTGTGTGGGGGAAGCAGATGTTGACTTGGCAGCTGTTGGGTGAGGATAGAAGACTTCTGTGGTGTAAACTCACCCCCAGCCCTGCTGCTTGCTCACAGGAGAAGGCAGAGGAGGTTTATCGCCTCTACCAGAACTCGGCGCTCTCCTCTCACCCTGTCGTTGCCCTCTCTGAGCTACGTTCCCTCTGTGCCAGTGTCTGTCCAGATGAGAGGACTTTCTACTTGCTGCTCCTCCAGCTTCAAAAGGAAAAGAGGGTCACAATCCTGGAACAGAATGGAGAGAAGGTACAGGGTAAAGGTGACTGCTTTTGGGTGGCATCGTCCCTCTCTCGCGGTTTATCTGGCTGCAGAGGGCAGGTCTGTGGCTAAATGTGGCTGTTTCTGGGGGTGGAAAGGTCAATTCTGTCTGCTCCAAGCTGGCAGCTTGGCTGTGGATGAGTTTAAATCCTCCTTTTGGCATGACAGGTCCTTGAAACAGGTCCTTTGTGCTACTGCCCATGGAATTGAACAGCTAGAAAAGGGGCAGGCTCAGGGGTGGCTTGGCAGGGGCCATGGGGTGGCTTGGGGGAGCCGTAGAGTGGCTTGGCAGGGCCGTAGGGTGGATTGTAGGGGGCATGGGGTGGCTTGGGGGAGGCATGGGGTGGTTTAGGAGGGCCCTAGGGTAGATTGTGGGGGACATATGGTGGCTTGGGAGGGCCCTAGGGTGAATTGTGGGGGGCATAGTGTGGCTTGGGAGAGCCATGAGGTGGATTGTGGGGGACACAGGGTGACTTGGGAGGGCCATGGGGTGGCTTAGGAGAGCCATAGCTTCCTTCAGGTTAGAAGGCACCTCAAAGCTCATCCAGTGCCAACCCCCTGCCATAACCAAGGACCTCTCCCACCAGCCCAGCTTGCTCAAGGCCTCATCCAGCCTGGCCTTGAACACCTTCAGCAGGGAAAGTTCAGTTGAGAGGTGTCCCTGCCTGTCGTGGGGAGGTTGGACTAGAAGACCTCTGAGGTCCATTCCAACCTGGGCCCATTCTGTCATCCTTCCCTCAGAGTGAAAGCGTTTCCAGGGCAGGCAGAGCTTGTGGAGAGCAGTGTCTGGAGCTGGTGATTTTCTCTCCTTAGATAGTGAAGTTTGCTCGAGGTCTTCACGCCAAAGTCTCCCCCATGAACGATGTGGACATTGGAGTCTATCAGCTGATGCAGAGCGAGCAGCTGCTGTCACAGAAGGTGGAGTCCCTTTCCCAGGAAGCAGAGAAGTAATTCTGGGGGCAAGGGTGGTGGGAAGAACATCTGTGTGCTCTGGAGAGCTTTGTGTTGCTGTGACATAGTTAGAAGGAAGCTGCTGTCTGAGAGTGCAAGTTGCATCTTCCTGTCGGGCAGAGTCGTGGGGCAGGGCAGGTTTGGCAGCCTTTTGTTCCACTCTCTCTGAAAAGAACATGGCAAAGAAAAAGCTGTTCCAAGGCTTTGGAATGGGTTCAAGGACTACTCTGGAGAAGTGACAATGGCCTAAAGGGTGGGTGGTCAGCTCTGGATTTAGAGCAAGGCAGTGAGGTTGGGTGTTGCTTTGTGCAGCGACTGCTGCTTGGCAGAGCAATGAGCTGCTTCTCCTCCTCGAACCCCTGCAGGTGTAAAGAAGATGCCAGGAGTGCTTGCAGAGCTGGGAAGAAGCAGCTGGTAGGTACCCCTCTGCCTGGGAGCTGTCTGGGAGCTGATCTGGGACTGCAGATCATGACTGGACATGAAAGACCTCAACTTAGCTGTGCTGAAGTGCTGTTGGGAGCTCAAAATCTCATTGTGGTGAAGATGAGAATCAATTTGAGATTCACCATGAGAGTGGTGAGAGCCTGGCAGGGGTTGCCCAGGGAGGTGGTTGAGGCCCCATGGCTGGAGGTGTTTGAGGCCAGGCTGGCTGAGGCTGTGGGCAGCCTGCTCTAGGGTAGGGTGTCCCTGGGCATGGCAGGGGATTGGCACTGGCTGCTCCTTGTGGTCCCTTCCAATCCTGACTGATTCTGGATTCTGTGAATTGTGCAGAACAATGTGGTGTGAAGAGAAATATGCCAGCCAGAGGGACCTGGGCAGGCTGCAGGGGTGGGCACAAGCCAAGCTCAGGAGGTTCAACGAGACCAAGTGCAGTGTCCTGCATCTGGGTCGGGGCAATGCCAAGCACAGCTCCAGGCTGGGCAGTGCCAGGCTGGAGAGCAGCCCTGAGGAGAGGGACTTGGGGGTGCTGCTGGAGGAGAAGCTCAACAGGAGCCAGCAGTGTGCACTTGCAGCCCAGAAAGCCAAGCAGAGCCTGGGCTGCAGCAGCAGAAGTGTGGCCAGCAGGGCCAGGGAGGGGATTCTCCCCCTCTGCTCTGCTCTGCTGAGACCCCACCTGGAGTACTGCATCCAGCTCTGGAGCCCCTGGGACAAGAGGGCTGTGGAGATGCTGGAGAGTGTCCAGAGCAGGGCCAGGAGGATGCTGAGAGGGCTGCAGCAGCTCTGCTGTGAGCACAGACTGAAAGAGTTGGGGCTGTGCAGGCTGCAGCAGAGGAGGCTCCCAGGGGACCTTCTTGTGGCCTGCCAGGATCTGAAGGGGGCTACAGAAAAGCTGGGGAGGGACTTTTGAGGCTGTCAGGGAGTGGCAGGAGTGGGGGAATGGAGCAAAGCTGGCGGTGGGGAGAGTGAGGCTGGAGGTGAGGAGGAAGTTGTTGAGCAGGAGAGTGGTGAGAGCCTGGCAGGGGTTGCCCAGGGAGGTGGTTGAGGCCCCATGGCTGGAGGCATTTGAGGCCAGGCTGGCTGAGGCTGTGTGCAGCCTGCTCTAGGGTAGGGTGTCCCTGGGCATGGCAGGGGTTGGAACTGGCTGCTCCTTGTGCTCCCTTCCAGCCCTGAGTGATTCTATGATTCTAAATAGACCCATCCAGCTCTGGACACTGCTGTTCTTGCAGACTGCCTTTGGCTGCTGCCTGCTTTTGTAACCCAAGGCTGTGGCTCTGCTGTCTGCAGGCACTGAGGTGTTTGAAGTCCAAAAGGAGGACAGAGAGACGCATCGAGGAGCTTCACTCCAAGCTGGATGCAGTGCAGGGCATCTTGGATCGGATCTATGCCTCCCAAACTGACCAGATGGTAACTTTGACCCTTTCTGCTTCTCCTTTTTAGTCCTTCTCTTCACATTCCTGCTGCTCTACCTGCTTGTTGTCTGACTTGTGCTGCTGGTGAGACTTCATTGTCTGCTTTAGGAAACAGCAAACCTGCTGTTGGGGTGTGGAAGGCAAGAAACTTGCTGGGGGCTCCACTTGCTGCTTCTCTGAGGGGCCTTGCTTGGATAACTGACCTGGAGAGAGGCTAACATTGCCTGTTGGTGGTTCTCACTTAGCAGATTCAGAGTGGGTCTTAGGAAGAAGTTCTTCAGTATGAAGGTGGGGAGGACTGGCACAGGTTGCCCAGGGAGGTTGTGAGTGCCAGGATGAGGGAAAAGGGCTTTGAGCTGAGAGAGAGGAGACTGAGTGGGGATGAGGAAGGAATGTGAGGCTGGGGGAGACGCTGGCGCAGGTTGCCCAGGGAGGTTGGGAGTGCCAGGATGAGGGAAAAGGGCCTCGAGCTGAGGGAGCGGAGACTGAGTGGGGATGAGGTAGGTATGTGAGGCTGGGGGAGACGCTGGCGCAGGTTGCCCAGGGAGGTTGTGGAGCACAGAAGCACAGAATGTGATCTTTGATCACATTCTGTGCTTCTGTGCTCCACAGCCTCCCTGGAGGGGTTCATGGCCAGCTTGGATGAGGCCTTCAGCAACCTGGGCTGGTTGGAGATGTCCCTTGACCTTGTCAGGGAGGTTGAAGTAGATGATCAATCAGGTCCTATCCATACTGGGCCATTCTATGATGTTTCTCTTGTGGTCTCTTCTCTTTTAAGGTATTTAATGCATATCAGGCTGGCATGGGAGCTCTGAAACTGTCCATGAAGGATGTTACAGTGGAGAAGGCAGAGAACCTGGTGGATCAGATCCAAGAGGTACTGAAAATAAGAGGATATCATAAGGGGGTGGAGGAGACACTGGCACAGGTTGCCCAGGGAGGTTGTGGAGCACAGATGCAATCCTGTGCTTCAGTCCCCAGTTCAAGAGAGACAGGGAGGTGTTGGAGAGAGTCCAATGGAGGCTGTGAGGATGATGAAGGGACTGGAACATTCCAGTTGAAGAGGGACAGGGATCTGCTGGAGAGCTCCCAAGGGAGGGCAGTGAGGATGATGAGGGGAGTGGAGCACTGCCTGGTGAGGAGAGGCTGAGGGCCCTGGGGCTGCTTAGTGTGGAGAAGAGAAGACTGAGAGGGGATTGGATCAATGTTTGTAAGTCTCTGAGGGCTGGGGGTCAGGAGGGGGGGACAGGCTCTGCTCACTGCTCCCTGGCATAGGACAAGCAGCAATGGATGGAAGCTGCAGCACAGGAGGTTGCAGCTCAGCACAAGGGCAACTTCTTGTCTGGAAGGGTCCCAGAGCCCTGGCACAGGCTGCCCAGAGAGGTTGTGGAGTCTCCTTCTGTGGAGCCTTTCCAGGCCTGTCTGGATGTGTTCCTGTATGCCCTGAGCTGGATTGTGTGGTCCTGCTCTGGCAGGGGGTTGGAGTGGATGAGCTCTTTGGGTCACTTCCAACCCCTGATATTGTGATCTCTTCTGTGGAGATAGGCTGAGAGGCCTGGGGCTGGTTAGTGTGGAGCAAAGAAGGCTGAAAGGAGACTTTATCAGAGTCTGGGGGGGCTCAGAGCTGCTGCCAAGAGCTGAAGGGATCCTGCAGGAAGGCTGCAGAGAGACTTTTGCTGAGGGGGTCTAGAGTCAGGCCAAGGGTTTGGAGCTGAGGCAGAGCAAGGTTAGAGTGGAGCTGAGGAGGCAGTTGTTCAGCATGAGGGTGCTGAGACTCTGGAATAGGCTGCCCAGGGAGGCTGTGGCTGCTGTGGCTGCCTCCTGCCTGGGGGTGTTGAAGGCCAGGCTGGGTGAAGGCTTGAGCAGCTGGGTAGAGTTTGTTTCAGACCAAACACTTTGTCTTTCTCCTCAGCTTTGTGATACTCAAGATGAAGTAGCCCAGACTCTGGCTGGAGTGGGGGTCAATGGTCTAGGTAAGTCTTGGGGTTCATCTTCTGTTCAGCTCAAGGGAGGTTCTCTTCCTCCTCTACTCTGCCCTGGTGAGGTCACAGCTGCAGTCCTGGCTCCAGTTCTGGGCTCCCCAGGTGCAGAGGGACAGGGAAGTGCTGGAGAGAGTCCAGGGCAGGCTGGGAAGATGCTGAGGGGCCTGGAGCAGCTCTGGCAGGAGCAAAGGCTGAGCCCTGGGGCTGAGAGCCTGCAGGAGAGCAGCCCCAGAGGGCATCTGAGCAGTGCTCAGCAAGAGCTGAAGGAGCTGTGGGGGGCAAGAGGCTGGGGCCAGGCTCTGGTCAGTGGTGCCCAGTGCCAGGCTAAGGGGCAATGGGCACAAAGTGGACCTCAGGAGGTTGCATGTGAAAAGGAGGAGAAAGTTGTTTGTTGTGAGGGTGCTGAGGCCTGGAGCAGGCTGCCCAGAGAGGTTGTGGAGCCTCCTTGTGTGCAGAGCTGCCAACCCCCCCCTGGGCACTGTGCTGCAATGGGCACAAACTGAAACCCAGGAGGAGAAGAAAGCTGTTTGGTGTGAGGATGTTGGAGCTGCCCAGAGAGGTGGTGGAGTATTCTCTGGAGAGCTTCCAAACCCACCTGGACTCTGATCTTGAGCCAGCTGCTGTGGCTGACTCTGCAGGTGAGGTTGGACTGGATGATCTTTGAGGTCCCTTCCAACCTAAACCATTCTGTGCTCTCCAGAGCTCCCCTCCACCCACATACCCTTCTGTGATCTTCTCTTGCAATGCCTTTGTGCTTCCATCCTTTCTTTGCTCCCTCCCCATGTCTCCAGTCCTCCTTGCAGGGAGGATAAGCACTTAATGAAACACCAAGGATGCTGCTGCTGCTGCTGCCTTGAAAGGAGAATGAGGACTGACAAGAGAAGTTCTCTGACAGTGAGCTGCAGGAAAATCAGCATTTGGGCATCTGCAAATCCTTGCAGCCTCTTAGTGCTGCTGGGGTTCACTTCAGACCTGCCCAATGTTGGTTTAACTCTGTTTTTAGAGTGGCTCCTGCTGTAAGTGATGACCTTTTCCCTCTGGACCCTGTGTTGCTGCAGCTTTCTTGTCTCTGCTGAAAGCTTTTCTTGCCCTTTGATGCCTCAGCACAAGGGAACAGCTTCTCCTTGAGGTCAGGAGGGAATTCACACCTTTAGGAGCAGAAAGAGTTCCTTATGATGCTGGATGGGAGTGATCATCACTGTGCTGCTGACAGAGCTCTGTCTGTGCTGCTGCTTATTTCTGCTCAGGGTTTAATGTTTTCTTGACTCAGCAGAGATGGACACAGAGGAACTGGAGAAGGAGCTGGACAGCCTCCTCCAGGACTCAGCTAAGGAGCCTGTAGACCTGCCTGCTGTTCCTCAGAAGGTGCTGAATCCACCCATTTCTGATGCTGAGCTGGAAGCTGAGTTGGAAAAGCTCTCTGTTTCTGATGGAGGTATGGATGGCAGCAAGTGGTGCTAAGCCTGCTGCTGGCAGAACCAAACTCTGAGCCAGAACCTTACCCACTTCAGTGACATCCTTGAAAGCCAACTCCTGTGTCTTGACAGCTCCTAGAAATGCTGCCTGGACTCCTTAGCATGGGGCATGAGGAAATGAGAAGGTTCTGTGAAGGGAGTCAGTGCTTAGGCTAATGAATTTTCACTGCCATTGAAGGCCTGGAGGGAGCCAGGAAGGGGTTTGGGAATCTTCTGTTGGCTCCTAAAGCAGCCCAACGTTTTCATGCCTACTGCTGCCAAGCATGCAGCATCTTCTCTGTCCTGGAGTGCTCTCCCTGTCTGATGTGTTGCAGGGCTGATGCCTGCTTAAACTAGTAGTAAACTAGCACTAAACTAGTCTGTGTTTAGTAGCAGTGAGAGAGCAGAGAACTGAAGTT
Source organism: Tricholaema leucomelas (assembly GCA_013400475.1). Lineage (NCBI taxonomy): Eukaryota > Metazoa > Chordata > Aves > Piciformes > Lybiidae > Tricholaema lacrymosa > Tricholaema leucomelas. The sequence goes on along the minus strand of WAAF01011111.1, from coordinate 58,768 downwards.
GCCTTAGGTCTGTCTCAGCCACTGGTAAACAGACTCAAATTTTCCCTTGCAGGACTCTGTTAATGAACAATTAAGATAGGGCTGGGTGAAGTTTTCATCCTGTTTGTGCAGCTGATGTTGTCAGGGTTCAGAGCAGATGAAGAGCACAGAGCACTGGAGTGAGGCACTCTGGAAGTGTCTTTGTTAGTTCTGGGGGTGATTGATTTCGAGGCTGCTCCAGGAGAGGTTTAGGTTGGGTATTGCCAGGCTGGATGGGTGGGCACAGGTCAGTGGGATGAGACTGAACAAGGCCAAGGGCAGGGTTCTGCACTTTGGCCACAACAACCCCAAGCAGTGCTACAGGCTGGGGCCAGAGTGGCTGAGAGCAGCCAGGCAGAGAGGGAGCTGGGGGTGCTGGCAGAGAGGAGCTGAAGAGGAGGCAGCAGTGCCCAGGTGGGCAGCAGAGCCAATGGCATCCTGGGCTGGCTCAGGAGCAGTGTGGGCAGCAGGACAAGGGAGGTTCTTCTGCCCCTGTGCTCAGCACTGCTCAGGACACCCCTGGAGTGCTGTGTCCAGTTCTGGGCTCCTCCATTGCAGAGAGATGTTGAGGTGCTGGAAGGTGTTGAGAGAAGGGCAGCAAGGCTGGGGAGGGGCCTGGAGCACAGCCCTGTGAGGAGAGGCTGAGGGAGCTGGGGGTGTGCAGCCTGCAGCAGAGGAGGCTCAGGGCAGAGCTCATTGCTGTCTGCAGCTCCCTGCAGGGAGGCTGTAGCCAGCTGGGGTTGGGCTCTGCTGCCAGGCAGCCAGCAACAGAAGAAGGGGACACAGCCTCAAGCTGTGCCAGGGCAGGTCTAGGCTGGATGTGAGGAGGAAGTTGTTGGCAGAGAGAGTGATTGGCACTGGAATGGGCTGCCCAGGGAGGTGGTGCAGTGCCCATGGCTGGAGGTGTTGAAGGCAATCCTGGCTGGGGCACTGAGTGCCATGGTCTGGTTGGTTGGGCAGGGCTGGGGGCTGGGTTGTGCTGGCTGAGCTTGGAGCTCTCTGCCAACCTGCTTGGTTCTATTAGGAAGCATTTCCTCGGGGCAAAGGCTGAGTAGGCACTGGAGGGTGGATTAGTCACCATCCCTGGTGGTCCTTGGGAAAAGATTGGATGTGGCACTTGGTGGCCGTGGTTTAGCTGATGTGGTGGTGTTAGTCTGGACTGGATGATCCCAGAGGTCTTTTCCAGCCTCAGTGATTCTGTGGTCCAAGTCTCTGATTTGCCTGGCACTCTTCCTGCTGAGAACTGATCTTCCTCTTGCCATTTTCTTTCTAGATTTGGCACAAAAGACTCCCTCTGAACCCAAAACAGCTCTGGGACTGAATCCATAAAGACCCAACAGTGTCCTGTTGCTGCAGTTCAAGAAGTTGACTTAAAGGTTCCTTTAGTAATGACTTAAAACTTCTGGAAGAGAGGAGTTGGGGGTGGGGGAGGGGTGTGTGGGGGGAAGAAACACTCCCCTCTTCTTCATGGACACCACTTTGCTCAACAACAGGATCTCCTGCCATGACAATCCACTCTGGAACTGGCCCCAGCTGCTGTTTGTCATCTCTGTGCCAACATCTGCACTGCTCTCAAGTTGACTTGTGGACCTTCCCCCACCTCCTTTCCCCTCCCTAAGTCACTCAGTGACATTCAACCTTCCCTTCTGGGGATGCAGCTCAAGATTCTGCCCAGTGAAGGCAAACTCTTCTATGTCCATAACAGTGCTCGTTTGGTTTGAGTTCAGTTTGGTTCTTTTTGGCTTTGTTTTGGGGGTTGTTTGGGGTTTTTCTTTTTGGTTGCCCTTTTGCTGTGGCTGATGTTGAGGATCTGAGTTGCAGCCATCTTGCAGTTGGCTGCTTTTGCCCTTGTGGTTGTTTCAGACACTTGAGCCACCTGAGTGCTGTCCCCTTGATCATGAAGTTAACCTGCAACAAGCTTCAGCACCTCTTGATAGTTCTCCTCCCCCTGCCCCTCCTGTCTGTATCTTTGCACGGTGGTGGACAGCTGAACACTGTAACTGTTTGATTGTAGGAGGTTTTGCTGCTGCTTTAGAGGGCAGCAATTGCAAGCACAAGACAAAAAAAAACAGATCCACACTAAAAGTAATTCCTCTTTTCTCTACTGACACTAAGGCCTTAAAAGGGAGACCTGCAAAAGATGGGAAATGAAGGAATTTTCTCCCTTGCAAAGGTTTGTGGGCACCTAGGATGCAGCTTTCTGCTTGCTCTGACTTAGCAAACAAGCCAAAGCAGCTCAGATTTCATCTCCCTGGGTTGCAAAGGGAGCTGAAGGATGATCTTCAGCTCCCTTGATCTTGGGAGCTGCAGGATGATCTGCTTGGAGCTATTGGAGCTGAGTGCTTTGGGGTGGGAGGGGAAAGGGATGCAGCATTTTGCCTTTTGAGAGGAGAGGGCTTCATGTAACAGCTTTGACCTTGCCTTCAGCCTTGATGTTGGTCATGAGTTACCTAAAAGCCCCTCCAAGTAAAGACCTGGAGGTGTTCCTAAGGCCAAGAAAAGCCTGAGCAGGGCCACTGAAGGTTTGGTTTTGGACCATGAGAAGTGCAATGATCATCTTTTGCAGGTCACCTTTTTATTCTGCCTATGCACATGGAAGCCTGGTGTCTGAGATGGAGAAATGAATCCTTTCAGGAGGGGAATGTGCTGTGAACTGGGCTTTCTGCACACACAGCCTGTGCCTGGCAAGGGCAGGGACTGGCAAACTGTTGGTCCAAGCAGTCCTCCTGTCCCTGACCCTGGAATGTATCCCTGGCATCCTTTCTGCCCTGCTTCCTGAGCTCCACGTGGATAGGGGCAGCTTGGAGGAGAGTGTGAACAATAAACCAGGGCTGGTTCAGTACTGCTGGCCCAAGGCTGGATTTGCCAGGTCTGGTTCAGTACTGCTGGCCCAGGGCTGGACTTGCCAGGTCTGGTTCAGTACTGCTGGCCCAGGGCTGGACTTGCCAGGTCTGGTTCAGTACTGCTGGCCCAGGGCTGGACTTGCCAGGTCTGGTTCAGTACTGCTGGCCCAGGGCTGGACTTGCCAGGTCTGGTTCAGTACTGCTGGCCCAGGGCTGGACTTGCCAGGTCTGGTTCAGTACTGCTGGCCCAGGGCTGGACTTGCCAGGTCTGGTTCAGTACTGCTGGCCCAGGGCTGGACTTGCCAGGTCTGGTTCAGTACTGCTGGCCCAGGGCTGGACTTGCCAGGTCTGGTTCAGTACTGCTGGCCCAGGGCTGGACTTGCCAGGTCTGGTTCAGTACTGCTGGCCCAGGGCTGGATTTGCCAGGTCTGGTTCAGTACTGCTGGCCCAGGGCTGGACTTGCCAGGTCTGGTTCAGTACTGCTGGCCCAGGGCTGGATTTGCCAGGTCTGGTTCAGTACTGCTGGCCCAGGGCTGGACTTGCCAGGTCTGGTTCAGTACTGCTGGCCCAGGGCTGGACTTGCCAGGTCTGGTTCAGTACTGCTGGCCCAGGGCTGGACTTGCCAGGTCTGGTTCAGTACTGCTGGCCCAGGGCTGGACTTGCCAGGTCTGGTTCAGTACTGCTGGCCCAGGGCTGGACTTGCCAGGTCTGGTTCAGTACTGCTGGCCCAGGGCTGGACTTGCCAGGTCTGGTTCAGTACTGCTGGCCCAGGGCTGGACTTGCCAGGTCTGGTTCAGTACTGCTGGCCCAGGGCTGGATTTGCCAGGTCTGGTTCAGTACTGCTGGCCCAGGGCTGGATTTGCCAGGTCTGGTTCAGTACTGCTGGCCCAGGTTTAAGCCCAGAGGAGCAGGGAACAAAGCCCAGGTGCCACTAAGGCTGCTGGCTTGGCTCTGGCTTCCTTGTGGCTTTGTCCCAGAGGGCAGATCCCTGCCAGAGGTGTGCTGGAGCCAGCAGCAGTTTCCCCTCAACACATGGAGCTGTGTGAGGTGATTTGAAGCTCTCTAAATCCTTTCCTTTGTAAAAGTAAAGGGGAGAAAACCCTCTGTGTTTTCTGCCTGCCTGTAATAAAGGGGAGGAATCAAACTCCCTTGTGGTGCCTCCTTTATTTTCCCTTTGTGCCCACAGCTCACTGCCCTGTTAGTGCTGTTCCAGCTCTGCTTCTGCATCTATAAAACCTGTCTGCTGAAACTAAATGGATGCTTTCCTGGGCTCCTTTTGTCACAAACCACCCTGAGGAACTGCTGCCCCAGCCTTGGCTTTCCCTCAGCCTCTGCTCTGGCTTTAACTAAGCCCAGCAGTCACTGGCTTTAAGCTGAAGTCTGTTTTGTTTCACTTAGGAGCTGCCTTTGCTGCTTTTTCTTTGCTTCTGCCACATCTTTTTGTTGTGCACTCCACAAATGTGCAGGCTCAGGGCTGACAGAATCCAACAGAATGGGCTTGGGGTGGAAGGGAGCTTAAAGCTCATCTGGTGCCAAGCCTCCTGCCATGGCCAGGGACACCTCCCACTAGCTCAGGTTGCTCAAGGCCTCATCCAGCCTGGCCTTGAACACCACAACCTCTCTGGGCAACCTCTTCCAGTGTCTCACCACCTTTACTGCAAAGCACAAACAGGCCTTTGGCTGTGGCCATGGAGGAAGTGGCTGTGCTGGGTATTTAGAGCCCCTTCCTGATCCCCACTCAAGCTTTATTCTGGGATAGATTGTGCAGCTTCTTGTTCTGATGCTAATTCAGCAGCACAGCAGAGGTGCCTGGTGCTGTATTTGGTGTGTATGGTGCCATGGTCTGGTTGACTGGATAGGGCTGGGTGCTAGGTTGGACTGGATGATCTTGGAGGTCTCTTCCAACCTGCTTGATTCTGTTCTATTCTATCTTGGAAGTCTCTTCCAACCTGCTTGATTCTGTTCTATTCTATCTTGGAAGTCTCTTCCAACCTGCTTGATTCTGTTCTATTCTATCTTGGAAGTCTCTTCCAACCTGCTTGATTCTGTTCTATTCTATCTTGGAAGTCTCTTCCAACCTGCTTGATTCTGTTCTATTCTATCTTGGAAGTCTCTTCCAACCTGCTTGATTCTGTTCTATTCTATCTTGGAAGTCTCTTCCAACCTGCTTGATTCTGTTCTATTCTATCTTGGAAGTCTCTTCCAACCTGCTTGATTCTGTTCTATTCTATCTTGGAAGTCTCTTCCAACCTGCTTGATTCTGTTCTATTTTCCCCCTCTTGACTAAAGACAGCTTAGATGGAGTTAACCTGGTGTAGAAACCACTCAAACCAAATTACTTCTACTTCCCTGTGACATGAAGATGCCTCGAGTAAGCTTTGGCCTTGCAGGCAGTCAAAGCTGTTTCCTCTGGCCAAGAGGTTTGATTGGAACTGGCATCTTAGTCCCTGGAGAGCTCCTGTGGTTTGTTGCAGGGAGGAGGAAGCTTTTTGTACTCCTCTGCTGATGTTCTCCACAGTGCAGCTCAGGTCTTGCCTGCAGCCAGCATCACTGAGCCTTGCTTTATAGGATCTGACTCTGCCTCCTTTTTCCTCACTATCAGAACTTGTCCCCAGCTCTGGAAGTGCAAAGTGATTCCTGCAGGAATAAACAACCCCTGCAGCTCTGTAAGGGGATCTGACTGAGGCAGCTACTCTCAGAGAGGCACCGAAGAGTTAAAGCCGAGCAGCTGCTGCTTGATTTGAAGTGGTTTGTAATTGTCTTCCTTTGATGCAAAGTGAGAAGGGAAGGGGGGGGCAGGGATGTAATCAAGATGGCTGAATGGAGGATTTGGAGTGTATTTTGGTGAGACAGCAGGGAGAGGGAAATAAAAGGGCAGCTTCTTGCTGGGTGAGGAAATTAAATAGAAGAACCTAGAGCTGAATTGCCACCAGACTTGGAAGCAGATCACATTTGAGTGGTGTTTAAAATAGTCCTTCAGTTGATTCTTGGAGGGAGGGGGGAGGGAAATAGCAGGTGCTTAAGTGAGGAAATGGAGCAAGTGCTTAGCAATCTAATGCAGCAGAGCAGCTTGCTCTGGAGAGAAGGATGCCTCTAGCTGGCAGGAGGAGTTGATCTGAAGCTGGGTCCTGCAGCTGGGTTGGGCCAGGCTGGGTGCAGAGTGCGTTGAGAGCAGCCCTAAAGAAAGAGGCTTGGGGGTGCTGAGCAGCTCCCCCGGAGCCAGCAGTGCCCTCCTGCAGCCCTGAAGAAGGAGATTTGGGGGTGTTGGGTGCTGAGCAGCTCCCCCGGAGCCAGCAGTGCCCTCCTGCAGCCCAGCAGGCAGCTGTGTGCTGGGTTGCAGCCAGAGGAGTGTATGCAGCAGGGCAGGAGAGGGGATCCTGCCCCTTGGCTCTGCTCAGACCTCACCTCCAATCCTGCCTCCAGTGCTGCTGTCCCCAGCAGAAGGAGGACACAGAACTGCTGGAGGAGGCCAGAGGAGGTCACTAAGTTGCTGCCAGGGCTGGAGCAGCTCTGCTGTGAGCACAGGCTGAGGGAGCTGGGGGGGGTGCAGCCTGCAGAGGAGAAGGCTCCAGGAGGACCTCAGAGCTGCTGCCAAGAGCCGAAGGGATCCTGCAGGAAGGCTGCAGAGAGACTTTTGCTGAGGGGGTCTAGAGCCAGGCCAAGGGGGAATGGTTTGGAGCTGAGGCAGAGCAGGGTTAGAGTGGAGCTGAGGAAGAAGCTCTTTAGGATGAAGGTGGTGAGAATCTGGCACAGGTTGCTCAGGGAAGTTGTGCTGCCTCCTCCCTGGGGGTGCTGAAAACCAGGTTGGATGAGGCCTTGAGCAACCCGAGCTAGTGGGAGATGTCCCTGCCCATGGCAGGGCTTGGCACTGGATGCGCTTTGAGCTCCCTTCCGACCTGAGCCGTTCAGCGCTGAGCCATGAGGCGGCTGCGGCTGCCACCTAGCGGCACCTCCTTGCACAGGCACTTGGCAGGAGCAGGCTGCAGCCGGTGGAACTAATGAGGCTTAATTAAACAAAGCCTTCCGAATTAAACGCTGCGAGGCGTTGGCAACAAGTGTCTGTGACCTGTCACAGAGCAAACTGCTGTTCGCTTTGGGAGGGAGCTCCTTGCCGCTGGATCTTCGCGGGCATAACCATGCTCTTGTTTGAAAGTTGATCCTGGGCAGCTCCTGTGCCCATCTGGGCACACAAAGCCTGAGCGGCAGGGTCAGGTTAATTAAATCTCTCTCTGTGTGTGTGGCTGAGCTGATTCTGTACGGATTGGCTGCTGCTCTGCCTCTGAAGTGGTGCCTGTGACGGGCAAAGGCAGAGCTCTCAGCAGCACAGCAGCCACCCAGCTAAGGAGGGAATTAATGCTGCTCGGGGGTGGCGTTTCAGCTGGATTGGGGAAGCTTTGGTTGCTCTTTTCCCACCTTGGCCACTTCTCAAAAGCAAGTCCCCAGTGAAGCAGCTGTTCAAGAGCTGTCCCCTGCAGCAGCCTTGCCCCCTGCAGGGGTTTGTTGTGATGGTTTGAGGTTTTTTTTTCCTTGCCCGAAGAAGCCTTTTTGCTTGGAGAGGATTTAATTGCAAAGGGATGGATCCCAAGGGTCCCAACCCTGTGGTGTTCCCCTTGGTGCAAGAGGGCAGAGAGTTGCTTCTCAGTCTGAGTGGGAAAAGGAGGAGTTTTACTGGGGGGATACCTCCAGAGCTGCCCCCACCCCCACTTCTGCAGTCTCATCATGCTTCTGATTTGATGCCTTTCAGCCCCAGCAGACCACCAGGTTGTGTCCTCCCCCTTCCCTCCTTAGTATCACAGTGAGACTGAGGCTGTCCAGCTTTGCTCAGCCCTTGGGTAAGGGTGGTGAGGGCAGCTCTTAGGGGTGCCCACTGAGGAGAAAAGGTGGGTAAGGGTGGTGAGGGCAGCTCTTGAGGGTGCCCACTGTTTGCTGCCAGGGCTGCAGGCTGCAGTGCAAAGACACCTTGATGTATTTCCAGCTGTTGGGGCAGTCAGTGAGGTGATGGCTGCTGTGGAATTAGGTGGGAATGAAAGAGTGATGGACTTGGAAGAATCCTGGAATCATTTGGGTTGGAAAAGACCTTCAAGGTCCTCAAGTTTAACCCTGCTCTAGCTCTAGAGAAGCTCCATTCTATCACCTCACTGATTTATTCAGGAGCAAAATGGTTACCCAGGTGCTGCCCAGCATCCTCTGCTTGGTCCTGCACAACTTCTGCTGAAAGAGCCTGGAAAGTGCTTTTGTCTGCTGCTTTCAGAAGGAAAAAGCTTCCAGGTCTGTGCAGATTTTATTTTCTGTGTCTTTTTTTCCTTCTTTCTTTCCCCCCCTTATGGATTCAAAAGGATTCTTGCAGTGGAACTGAAATGCCAGCTCTGCATCACTTGTACTGGGGGGGAGTAGCTGCTTTAGGACCCACTACCCCTGCCTGTGCAGTGAATTTGGCTGCCTCTCATTCAGAGCTGAAGCAGACAATTCCCATCCTGACCCTCAAATCCCACTTGGATGTTGGTGGTTTTATCCCTCCCATCCTATCACCTCATTCCCAAGCGACCTGCCCTGGCAGCTGTGGACTGCCAGTGCCATGGTTCTTAGCTGGCAGAGGATGGAAGCGGTGAGTGGGGGACTCGGTGTGCAGGCAGAGAGAGCTCTCAGCTGCCTGGAAGGCAGAGGGGAGAGCAGCCAGCAGAGCAGCCTGGCTGCTGAGCAGAGAAGGTCCAGCTGCAAGAGCAGAGAGCTCAGATTCCTCCTCTCATCTGGCAGCAAATCCCAGCCTGGCTGGAGCAGAAGGGATTGACTGGGATCGTGTAGCAGGCTCCAGACCAACAAGGGATGAAGAGCTTCAGAGAGGATGGAGGAAGGCTTGTGGCAAAAACCCTCCCAGCTCACTCCAGCGCCAGAGGTGAGTGGCAGCTCTTTGTGAGCAGCAGGGCAAGTGGGATGGGAGGCAAGAGGGCATAAACCCAGTGCCAGGCTGGCAGCAGGAGCCTCGGGGAGCGCTGAGAGCTTCGAGCACTTCTCTCTGTGCTGGGTTGCTGGCCGAGGGCGAGAGCTGGGAGGACTGCAGCTGGTGCCTCTGAGATGCCAGCAGTGGTACCTCCTCCATAGCCCCTGAAGTGCAAACGCAGCTGTGCTGGTGGGGACAGAGCCTGCTTTGGTCCTGTCCAAGAGGCTACCAGCCCGAGGCTGCTCAATGGGCACCATCCAAATGCCACCACTTGGTGGGGACTGCTGCTGGCAGAACTTGGCTGCTGCTGCTGCCTTCTACAGCTCTGGAGTGGGCTGTGCCGGGAGGGGGAAATGGCCTGGCTAGGAGAGGCCTCTTGGGCTCATCTCTGTCTCCTTTGCTCAGGCAGGTTATTATCCTGCAGGTCTGGACAGGCAGACCTCACCTGGGGCCCTGAGGCTTTGCTTGCTAAGCAGCTCGGCTGGAGCATGTTGCAGGGAAGGATTCTGCATACCAAAGCTTGGCCCTGGTGCCTGGAGCAAGAGGCAGCCTTGCTCTGCTGGGACACGCATGGCTGAGGGCAGCCAGGGATGAACAAGATGGGTGAGACCTCATCTTGAGTGCTGCCTTCAGTTTGGGGCTGCCCAGTGGAAGAGGAACAGGAACTGCTGGAGAGAGTCCAAGGGAGGGCAGTGAGGATGATGAGGGGAGTGGAGCACTGCCTGGTGAGGAGAGGCTGAGGGCCCTGGGGCTGCTTAGTGTGGAGAAGAGAAGACTGAGAGGGGATTGGATCAATGTTTGTAACTCTCTGAGGGCTGGGGGTCAGGAGGGGGGGACAGGCTCTGCTCACTGCTCCCTGGCATAGGACAAGCAGCAATGGATGGAAGCTGCAGCACAGGAGGTTGCAGCTCAGCACAAGGGCAACTTCTTGTCTGGAAGGGTCCCAGAGCCCTGGCACAGGCTGCCCAGAGAGGTTGTGGAGTCTCCTTCTGTGGAGCCTTTCCAGGCCTGTCTGGATGTGTTCTGTGTGCCCTGAGCTGGATTGTGTGGTCCTGCTCTGGCAGGGGGGGTTGGACTGGATGAGCATTTTGGGTCCCTTCCAGCCCCTGACATTTTTTGTGTGCATTTAACTCGCGCAGGGAAGCTGCCTCCGAAGTGATTTTTTCACCTTCAGGAGGAATGGGTTTAGCAGAGCAAGGAGAGAGAGAGAGGGGAAGAGATGCGGCTGGTTGGAGGCGCTTGTCCTGCCTGCTTTAGCTTCCCGTTTGGAGCTCCAGCAGCTGCTTGTCTCATCAGCCAAAGGCCAGGGCTTGGCCTTCAAGGAAAGCAGCACCAGGCATGTGCACTTTTTAAGCTCCGGGCTCCCTCGGAGCTGCCCCGCTCCGGCTGCCAGCCCCGCGGTCGGGCCCGGTGCAGGGCTGGGAAGGAGCCGGCGCCGGGGCCCAAGGCCGAGCGGTGAGCCGGGGGGCGGAGCCGGGGGAGGAGCCGAAGCCTGGGCTGGGGCGGAGCTGCCCGGTGGGAGGAGCCGCGGCCGGAGCCTAAGGCCGAGTGCATAGCCGGGGGGAGGAGCCGGGGGAGGGGCAGGAGGCGGAGCCGAGTCCGGGGCCGGGGCGGAGCTGCCCGGTGGGAGGAGCCGCGGCCGGAGCCTAAGGCCGAGTGCATAGCCGGGGGGAGGAGCCGGGGGAGGGGCAGGAGGCGGAGCCGAGTCCGGGGCCGGGGCGGAGCTGCCCGGTGGGAGGAGCCGCGGCCGGAGCCTAAGGCCGAGTGCATAGCCGGGGGGAGGAGCCGGGGGAGGGGCAGGAGGCGGAGCCGAGTCCGGGGCCGGGGCGGAGCTGCCCGGTGGGAGGAGCCGGGGCGGGGCAGGGGCCAGGGGCGGGGCAGGGGCCAGGGCCGGGCGCAGGCGCCGCAGCTGGCGGAGCCGTTGGGCCGGGCCTGGCCGTGAGAGCGGCCTTGGGGGGAGCGTTAAGCGGGGGCCGCCGAGCCGGTAGGGTGCAGGGGATGTGGGGTTGTGCCGGGAGAGGCGGTTTAGGGGCGCACGGAGCCGTGCGGGGTGCAGCGGATGGGTGGAGGGAGGAAGGGGTGCTGGGCGTGCATGGGAATTGGGGGTGGAGGGGAAGGGTGTTCGCGGGCAGCAGTGGGGGGTAACGGGGAGCTGGGGTGCGTGGATATGGGGGTGGGGAGCTGGGGATGCGTGGGAATGGAAGGGGGAGGGCAGAGGGGCGCAAAATAAAAAGCAGCCCGTGGTGCCGAGGGGGCAGAAGGAAGGGAAGGAGGCATTGGGGTGCCCGGAGCCGCGCATGGGTGCCGGGGGGCGCAGGGTGCTGCCGGGGGGCGCACGGAGCTAAGCCGAGTGCGGAGGGGTGCGCGGGGAAAGAGTTGGGCTGCAGCAGGGGGCGCAGCGGGCAGGGGGGTAAGGGGGTGCCCGTGGCATTACGGCTCCGCAGGGTGTCGAGGGGTGCACGGAGCCGCACAGGGCACCGGGCCGGGGCTGCAGCTGGGTGAGAGGTTTGGAGGAGGAGATGTGCCAAGTGCCCATGGGGGACATCTCCGCTGCGTCCCCCTCTCCATGCGTCCCCGTCCCTCCCCAGGCCTGCTGTTCCCTGCCACCCTGGCGCTTCGCTGCATGGACGGAGTGTTCCTGTCGCTCAGCGAGGATGAGTTCGTGGGCAGGATCACGGAGGAGCTGGAGCACTTCATGCTGCAAGGGCAGCACCACAGGTAGGTGCCGAGCCTCGCTGGTCACCCCTCTCCCTTATAAGCTAGCTGCAGAGAGGTCTTTGCACAGGGTGACCCCCGTCCTGCTGCTGCCTGCGGTCCCTGGGTGGGTGGCACAGGTCCCTGCGGGAGCATTGGTGTCTTCTCTCTTGTTCTGCATCGGCTCCTTGGGATGGCAATTCCAGCTGGGTTGGTGTTTGGAGCATGGCTGCAAGGTCTGGAGAGCTGCAGAGCTCCAGCCTGGCTTGCAGCATCCCTGCAGGCTGAGGATTACCGTTGGGGTTTGTCTCTTTATGCTCCTTCAAGCAGAGTAGCTGTGGGTGCTGGTGGCTTTTGCACCACCTCCACCTCCCCATCCAGGTGGTGCTGGGCACATCTGGGCCCAGCTCACTGTCAGCCTGAGGAGTTTCAGAATCGAACTGTTTCACTTCTCCTCTCTGTCAGGGCTTTCCTGCTGGCAGGATCCTCTCCCATGGCAGCAGAGCCCATCCTGTAGGACTGCTGCACCCTTTTCCTTTGACCAAGCTGAATTTAAGTGGACCTAAAACACTGGAAAGGGTTGCCCAGGGAGGTTGTGGAGCACAGAAGCACCCAATGTGATCTTTGATCACATTGGGTGCTTCTGTGCTCCACAACCTCCCTGGGAAAACTGTGCCAGGGTCTCACCACCCTCAACCTGTGCCAGGGTCTCACCACCCTCAACCTGTGCCAGTTTCTCACCACCCCCAACCTGTGCCAGTCTCTCACCACCCTCACTGCAAACAACTCCTTCCTCACATCCAGTTCCAATCTCCCCTCTGCCACTTCAAACCCATTCCTCCTCCTCCTGCCATCCCAAGCCCTTCTCAACAGTCCCTCCTCAGCCCTCCTGCAGCCCCCTTCAGATCCTGCAAGGCCACTCCAAGCTCTCCTGGAAGCCTTCTCCTCTGCAGGCTGCAGAGCCCCAACTCTCTCAGCCTGTGCTCAGAGCAGAGCTGCTGCAGCCCTCTCAGCATCTTGGTGGCCTCCTCTGGGCTGGCTCCAACACTTCCATGTCCCTGCTTGTGTTGGGGGCTCCAGGGAGGTGGTGGAGTCCCCAGCCCTGGAGGTGCTGAAGAAACCTGTGGCCATGGCACCTGGGGACAGGGTTTAATGGCCATGGTGGCCTTAGGTTGATGCTTGGACTTGATTCCTCCTCCTCCTGTCATTCCCAGACCTTCTCAACAGTCCCTCCTCAGCCCTCCTGCAGCCCCCTTCAGATCCTGCAAGGCAGCTCTAAGGTCCTCCTGGAAGCCTTCTCCTCTGCAGGCTGCACAGCCTCAACTCTCTCAGCCTGTGCTCAGAGCAGAGCTGCTGCAGCCCTCAGCCAGACTGAGAGGAACAACTCATGCTTGGGTTCCTTTTTCCTTCCTGCCAGCTGCTGATGCCTTGGGCCCCTCTCTGTTCCCAGGGTGCTGCTGTTCCCTCCTCTGTCCAGCCGCCTCAGGTACCTGATCCATCGCACCGTGGAGAGCCTGGACCTGCTGAGCAGCTTCTCGGTGGGAGAAGGCTGGAGGAGGAGGACTGTCATCTGCTACTCTGCTGTCAGGTGTGCTCTGGGACCTGCCACCCTGCTCCTCTTGCCCCTCCTGCCCTGGGGTTTTGTGGTCAAGCTCCACAGCCTCCCTGGGCAACCTGTGCCAGTGTTTTGCCCACCCCACCCTCAAGAATTCCTTCCTCATCCCCACTCAGTCTCTTCTCTCCCACCTCAAAGCCATTTTCCCTCATCCTGGCACCCACAACCTCCCTGGGCAACCTGTGCCAGAGTCTCCCCCACCCTCAAATTCCTTCCTCATCCCCACTCAGTCTCCTCTCTCCCAGCTCAAAGCCACTTTCCCTCATCCTGGCATCCACAACCTCCCTGGGCATCCTGTGCCAGTCTCTCACCACCCTCAACCTGTGCCAGTCTCTCACCACCCTCAACCTGTGCCAGTCTCTCTCCACCCTCACTGCAAACAACTTCTTCCTCACATCCAGTTCCAATCTCCCCTCTGCCACTTCAAACCCATTCCTCCTCCTCCTGCCATTCCCAACCCTTGTCAGTAGTCCCTCCCCAGCCCTCCTGCAGCCCAACCTTTTGCCATTCTCTTGTTGCCAGGCTGCCCACTGAGCCCAAACCCAGCGACCAAAAGCCCAGCAGCAACCCCCCGAGGCCACACCGCCCTGCTCAGCCCTGGGGCCGGGGGGGCCGAGGTGCTCGGCAGCGGCAGGGAGGGGACGTGCACGGCGACAGCTCCCGAGCCTGCGTGGGGTCCGGCAGGATCCAGAGACCCCCCAGGAGGAAGCCAGACAAAGCCCTGTACGTGCCCAAGGCCATGCGCAGGAAGGCTGAGTGGGGCCAGCAGGAGAGCCCAGCGGCCGCCGGCGCCGCTGCACGGCCGAAAGAGCTCTGCCCCAAAGCTGCCCTCGGGGATGCCCAGGAGGAGCTGGGCAAGTCTGAAGGTAGCTCAGATGGCGTCTCCTTGACCCTCGGTGTGCAACAGGAGCCTGCTGAAGAGTGCTCTCGGGGAGGGAGCGATGGCAGCGGCGGCGCTGAGCCTCCTGCGGGTGGCCCCGCGGTGGAGAGCAGCAGCTCCGGGCAGGAGAGAGACTGTTCAGGTTCCCTTTCTTCTGTGCACAATAAAAGCCCAATTGCAGCTGAAGAGCGAGCTGTGAGCTCTGACAACGGTGTGTGCCCAGAAGGTAGCGAGGTCCTGTGCCAGCTGCAGGCTGAAGAGCAACCCAGGCAGGATGGCAGTGCCCAGGAGCGCAGCGAAGCCTCCTCCCCGTCAGCAGGTGCCAGCAGGAGCTGCTGCCCGGGCCCCGAGGTAGCAGAGCTGAGTGCTGCTGCGCCGCTGCTGCTGGAAGCCCAAGATAAGAGCTGTGCTGCTGCCAGCAGCCTGCAGAGGGGTGCAGAAGTGTCCAAGGACTCTCTGAGTGCTGGCACAGAGGAGGGAGGCTCCTCCAAACTGCAAGATCGAGAGTGCCCCACTGGTGCCCAGCTGGAGGCTGACCACAACCCCCTAGAAGCCCCAAATGAGCCTTTGGCTGTGCCTGAACCAGAGCCATCAGCTGCTAAGGAGCAGAAGCAGCCCTGGGTGGATGCTCCTGGGCAGAACCACAGTGGGAAGGTGCCTGTGGCAGAAGAGGAGGACAAGGAAGCTCCAGGCCTGTGGGGTGAGCTGCATTTGCCTGCAGGAGAGAAGGAGCAGAGCAGAGGCAGCCCTGGGCGAAGCAGCCCCGAGGATGACTGCACTGCAGAGCTCTTGGCAGAGGTTTGGCCATGGGGAGAGACTTGGGAGGGCATTTATGGTGGCTCAGGAGTTGACTCTGGGGAAAGGTGGGAGGAAAGTCCCTGGGTTGGGGACAGGCTGAACCTGTTGGCAGGAGCATGGCCCTAAGCATTGCAGGCAGCAAGGTGGAGCTGTGGGAGGTTGCTCTGTGAGGTGGAACCTGGAGCTGGTTGAGGAGAGACTGAGGGGGTTGAGACTGTTCAGTCTGGAGAGGAGAAGGCTCCCAGGGGACCTTCTTGTGGCCTTGCTGTATCTGAAGGGGGCTACAGGAAAGTTGGGGAGGGACTTTTTAGGCTCTCAGGGAGGGATAGGACTTAGTGGGGAATGGAACAAAGCTGGGAATGGGGAGAGTCAGCCTGGAGGTGAGGAAGAAGTTGTTGAGCAGGAGGGTGGTGAGAGCCTGGCAGGGGTTGCCCAGGAAGGTGGTGGCAGCCTCATCCCTGGAGGTGTTTCAGGCCAGGCTGGCTGAGGCTGTGGGCAGCCTGCTCTGGTGTGAGGTGTCCCTGGGCATGGCAGAGGGGTTGGGACTGGCTGAGCCTTGAGGTCCCTTCCAACCCTGCCTGACTATGATTCCTTGGGGTTAATTTGGGGTTGCTTTGTTGAACCTTCTCAGATCGTGGGGAACTTAACCGTGAAGGACATCAGCGTTGAGAGGATCGACTTGGACTGTTCCAGCTATGGAAGTGCACAGCTCAGCGAGGGGGATTTTGGCCATGTCACTGAGATTTATGACTTCTCCCCATCCATGAAGACAGAGCATCTGTTAGAAGTGTTCTCAGACTTCCAGTGAGTGCTTCACGGGCCTGGGGGCAGCACTGCAGACCTGAAGGCACAACAGAACCTGCTTCACCTTCATGCCCTCCTCTCCTCCAGCTTCTGTGCCTTTAAGGATGTTTTCCTGCAGTTCATGCATGATTTAGGACCCAACCAGGTCCTCAGGGCTCTCTCATGCACCCACTTACCAACCTGCAGGCTTCATAGAACCAGAATCAGGGATTGGGTTGGATTGAAGGGACCTTGAAAGCTCATCCAGTCCAACTCCCCTGCAGTCAGCAGGGACAGCCCTGGACCAGAGCAGGTTGCTGCCAGCCCCGAGGAGGTTGTTGCCAGCCCCCGGCGCAGAGGAGGTTGCTGCCAGCCCCGAGGAGGTTGTTGCCAGCCCCCGGCGCAGAGGAGGTTGCTGCCAGCCCCTGGACCAGAGCAAGTTGCTGCCAGCCCCGAGGAGGTTGTTGCCAGCCCCTGGACCAGAGCAGGTTGTTGCCAGCCCCTGGACCAGAGCAGGTTGTTGCCAGCCCCCAGCCCAGAGGAGGTTGCTGCCAGCCCCTGGACCAGAGCAGGTTGCTGCCAGCCCCAAACAACCTGACCTGAAGTGGTTCCAGGCATGGGGCAGCTCCCACCTCTGTGGACAACTTGGGCCAGGCTCTTCCCACCCTCAATGTCAAACATTTCTCCCTTCTCTCCAGTCTCAATCTCCCTCTCTGAGCTCAGACCATCCCCCCCTGGCCTGTCACAACAAGCCCTGCTCAAAAGTCTGTCCCCAGCTTTCTTTAGGACCTGAAAGGCCACCAGAAGGTCTCCTTGGAGCCTTCTGCTCTCCAGGTTGAGCAACCCCAACACTCTCAACCTGGCCTCACAGCTTCCAGTCCTCTGGACCTTCTAAGGTCCCTTCCAACCCAACCCATTGCAGCACTCCATGATTCCATCCCCTTCCCCTCGTGGTACATGAGCAGAGTGGTCTGAAAGGTTTTCCTGTCTGGGGTTTGCTTTCTCCTGAGTGAATCTTCTCCTGTTCTCTTTTGCTTGTGTTATAGTGAGAGTGGCTTCAAACTCCAGTGGGTGGATGACACACATGCCCTGGGAATCTTCTCCAGCCTGTCCACAGGTAGAGTGGCTCCATCCCTGGCTGGGGTTCCTCTGCTCCCTGCAGCCACACTCTGCTTTGTGAGGTGCCTGCCCGGTGCTGCATGTGGGCTGAGCTCTTGCCCAAGGTGGTTATGGAGCACCACAGCTTCCTTCCTGTGTGCTTGGAGCTTGGAGAGCTGAGGTTGGCCTGGTGGAGTGGAAGGAGGGCAGGATTTTAACTGGCTTGGGTAATAAGCTGGATGCTGTTTGCATGTGAAGGGACTTGTGCCCTGCTGTGCTGCTGCTGCTGCTGGGAGTTCATTTGGGGTCCTGCTTAGGTTTTAACTTCTCCTCTCATGTAACTAAGACAGAATTCCTATGAGCCTGCAGCAAGCTCCTGGGGACCCTGTGAGAGTGGCACAGAGGTCACTGAACCTCCTGGCAAAGTGACCTCCTTGGGGATGAACACCCCCAGGCTCAGGGCAAAGCCATCCCAGGAGAAGCTCCCATCCAGCAGTGTGTGTGTGTGGGCCAGAAGCTCCTGTTCCTTCCTTGGGATTTAGTCTAATATCAACAGGTTTGGCTTTTAGGAGAGGTTTATATTTCCTTGGGACTCTTCCTGTGTGAGGAACATGGGATGGAAACCTGAGGTGACCAGAATGAGTGCAGCTGTTGAGAGTGAGTCTTGAGGTTCAACAAGTCACAGTGCAAGGTCCTGCAGCTGGGTTGGGCCAGGCTGGGTGCAGAGTGGGTTGAGAGCAGCCCTAAAGAAAGAGCCTTGGGGGTGTTGGGTGCTGAGCAGCTCCCCAGGAGCCAGCAGTGCCCTCCTGCAGCCCTGAAGGAAGAGCCTTGGGGGTGTTGGGTGCTGAGCAGCTCCCCAGGAGCCAGCACTGCCCTCCTGCAGCCCAGCAGGCAGCTGTGTGCTGGGCTGCAGCCAGAGCAGTGTGGGCAGCAGGGCAGGAGAGGGGATTGTGCCCCTTGGCTCTGCTCTGCTCAGACCTCACCTCCAATCCTGCCTCCAGCTCTGCTGTCCCCAGCAGAAGGAGGACACAGAAGTGCTGGAGGGAGGCCAGAGGAGGCCACAAAGATGCTCCAAGGGCTGCAGCAGCTCTGCTGTGAGCACAGGCTGAGGGAGCTGGGGGGGTGCAGCCTGCAGAGGAGAAGGCTCCAGGGGGACCTCAGAGCTGCTGCCAAGAGCTGAAGGGATCCTGCAGGAAGGCTGCAGAGAGACTTTTGCTAAGGGTGCCCAGAGCCAGGCCAAGGGGGAATGGTTTGGAGCTGAGGCAGAGCAGGGTTAGAGTGGAGCTGAGGAAGGAGTTCTCCAGTAAGAAAGTAGTGAGAGTCTGGCACAGGCTGCTCAGGGAGGCTGTGGCTGCCTTCTCCCTGGGGATGTTCAATACCAGGTTGGGTGAGATGGAGCAGCTGAGGTGTAGCTGAGAGGTGTCCCTGCCATGGGCGGGTTGGAGCAGCTGAGGTCCCCTTCCAACCTTAGACCGTTCTGTGACTGGGATGAGAGCACAGCAGCTGCTGCAGCTCAGCTTTTCACTGCTCTCAGACCCTGTGCTGAGCCTTTTTTCAGCCTCAAAGCCACCAATTTCCCCTCTCATTTCAGCACTCTTTGTTCTTTGCAGCATCTCAGGCCCTGGGACGCCGTTACCCTGCGTTGAAGATCCGACCCTTGATCCATGCCACTAAGCAGTCCAAAGTCAAGGCACTCCAGAGGCCAAGTAAGGCAACCTCTTGCTTTAATCACTATTAGATTACTATTAGTAGTACTTGCTGCTTTTTACCAGATGTCTAGAGCCTGAGTGGTCACCAGGACAGGTTAAAATTGGGACATCCTTGTATTAAGGAGCAGCATTTCTGGGTTTTGGGAAGTGCTCTTTGGAGCTCTGGTGGCACCACAGGGCTGTGAGCTCCTGTAGAGAGTCACAGACTGGCCTAGGTTGGAAGGGACCTCACACAGATCATCTACTCCAACCTCCCTGCCATGGGCAGGAGATGCCTCTCAACTGGAATTGGTTTCTCAAGCTCTCCTCCAGGCTAGCTCTGAATACTGCCACAGAGGAGGCATCCACAGCCCCTCTGGGAGTCATAGAATCAGGCAGGGTTGGAAGGGACCTCAAGGCTCAGCCAGTCCCAACCCCCTGCCATGCCTAGGGACACCTCACACCAGAGCAGGCTGCCCACAGCCTCACCCAGCCTGGCCTTAAACACCTCCAGGGGTGAGGCTTCCACCACCTCCTTGGGCAACCCCTGCCAGGCTCTCACCACCCTCCTGCTGAACAACTTCTTCCTAACCTCCAGGCTGACTCTCCTCATTTCCAGCTTTGTTCCATCCCTCCCAGTTCTATCCCTACCTGGCAGCCTAAAAAGTCCCTCCCCAGCTTTCTTGTAGCCCCCTTCAGTTACTGAAAGGCCACAAGAAGATCCCCTGGGAGCCTTCTCCTCTCCAGACTTAAAAGTCCCTCCCCAGCTTTCTTGTAGGTTCCCTTAAGATCCTGAAAGAGGCTTCAGTAGCAGCCTGGAACTGCACTTTTTGGGGTTGTTTTTGCAGTGCTTTCAGCCAATCTGCACTGCTGGAGTTAAAACTCCAGCAGAAAGCAGCACTGCTGATGCAATGTTTGAGTGGTTGGCACAGCTCAAGGTGCTGATAAAGTCCTGTAGAACAAGCCCAGGTTGTCTTCTGTGCACAGGAGAGCTGAGCTCTGACTCCCTCCTCTCCTGCTGTGCAAGGACTGAGCCACAAAAAGCTTCCAATCCTTTTTGCTTTTTGTTTCCTCTCCACCTTGTTCACTTTGCTGAACTTCAGCCATGCTCTTGCTTGAGTTGTTTGCCTTCTGTGGCAAGTCCTAAGGGAGCAGTGGTGGTGTTGAGCAGACAGCTGGGAGCTGCTGCAGGGATCACAGAACCAAGCAGGTTGGCAGAGAGCTCCAAGCTCAGCCAGCCCAACCCAGCCCCCAGCCCTGCCCAACCAACCAGACCATGGCACTAAGTGCCCCAGTCAGAGTCTGGTGCGGAGAGATGCTGCCAGGCCCCTGCTTGTGGCAGCTGCAGCAGAGCATCCACCACAGCTCAGGTTCAGCATCTTGAGACCAACATGGAGTTGTCCAACTTAGAGAATCAGAGAACCAAGCAGGTTGGCAGAGAGCTCCAAGCTCACCCAGCACAACCCAGCCCCAGCCCTGCCCAACCAACCAGACCATGGCACTAAGTGCCCCAGCCAGGATTGCCTTCAACACCTCCAGCCATGGGCACTGCACCACCTCCCTGGGCAGCCCATTCCAGTGCCAATCACTCTCTCTGCCAACAACTTCCTCCTCACATCCAGCAGATGATCTCTGGAGGTCCCTTCCAACCCCTACCATCCTGTGATCATCCAGTCCAGCCTCCAACCCTGCATGGCACAGACTGCCCAGGGGGGTTGTGGAGTCTCTGGAGATTTTCAACCCATGCCTGGATATGTTCCTGTATGATCTGCTCTGAGTGCTCCTGCTCTGGCATTGGGGCTGGACCAGATGAGCTTTCAAGGTCCCTTCTACCCCCTGGACATTCTGTGATCTCTGAGGTCCCTTCCAGCCTGAGCCATTGCAGGGTTCTGTGATCTTAAGATTTCTTCTCTTCAATCCAGATTTTATTTCTTTGCTGCTTCCTAAAGCTTTAACCCTGTTGGGTTTGATCAGTCAAACTCTGCTGGGACCTTCCTTTTGCTCTCTCTGAGTTGTCACCTGCTGAATTTCAGCAGGAATGGGAAGGAAACTGCTCCTGAAAGGAAATAAGGAACAATTCTCTGTGCCATTGCAGGAGAGGCTTGGAGCTTAAGCACAGCCAAAAAGCTTTTGAGACACAACAAGTGACTGAGTGAGTGTCTGGGGGTGAAAGGATTTGCTCCCACTCCTGGGTTAGCTCTGTACAGAGCTAAGAACAAGTGTCTGAGTGGCTGGGGGTGAAAGGATTTGCTCCCACTCCTGGGTTAGCTCTGTACAGAGCTAAGAACAAGTGTCTGAGTGGCTGAGGGTGAAAGGATTTGCTCCCACTCCTGGGTTAGCTCTGTACAGGAGCTAAGAAAACAGCAACCAAGCCTTTTAGCTGCCAGTCCTGTGCTTTAGCCCCAAAACTCTACCTGGACCAGCACTAATTTACTGATTCTTCACTCTTTTTCAACCCAGAACTCCTTCACCTCGCAAAAGAAAGACCCCAGACCGACACTGTGGTGGCCAAGAGGTTGGTGAGCAGGGCTCTGGGCTTGAAGAACAAGCAGCAGGCTGATGATGGTGGCTCAGGCACAGATGTGATGCTGCCAGAAAGCTTGGAGCAAGAGGAATGAAACCACCCCAAGCTCAAAAGCAAAGCAAAGATGTCTGGAGGAGGAGGAGGAGGAGGGCTGTGAAATTTTAGCTGCATGCAGAACACTTTTGAGTTGCCATGAGGATGTTCTCTCCTGGAAAGAAAAGGGTTGGGAAGGGACAAAGTTTGCTGTTTAAATGAGAATCTTGAGCTCAAGAGCCAAGGTTGCTGTCAGCTCTTCCTTAGCATCTTGCCCTGCTCTCTTTCATCTCATCCCTTGCAGATAGCAAGGATAAAGCCTGCTCTGGAAGCTTCAAGTTCCATTAGATTAAGAGAATTGGATCTTGGTGGCCAAAATTCAGCTGAGCATCTGCAGGAAGCACCAACAAAAAGAGCTGTTTAATGTTTACTTGGTTGTAATGTTACTGTTGAAGCTAACTCCCAGAAGGGAGGAGCAGTGAATAAAGCAAGTTTCAGGGTTTGGGTTTTTTTTCCTCCTCCTTTACCTCATCTCTAAGGAGCCTGAGTGGGTTTGTGGCACTCTTGGTGAGCAAATCATAGAATCAAGTCAGGGTTGGAAGGGACCACAAGGCTCAGCCAGTCCCAACCCCCCTGCCATGCCCAGGGACACCCTACCCTAGAGCAGGCTGCCCACAGCCTCAGCCAGCCTGGCCTGAAACACCTCCAGCCATGGAGCCCCAACCACCTCCCTGGGCAACCCCTTCCAATGGCAAATCACTTAGGAGTAGGCTAAGAACCTTCCCTAGATGCCACCACCTGGGCCAGAGGATAAAGAACAGGATTGCTCCTGCCAGGCATTAGGAAAAGACTTTCTGCATTCTTTTTAAGTCTCACAACATCCCTGTGAGGTAGGTTCTGGAGAACAGAAGTTAGATGGAACCATGGATTAGGTCCATTTAACCAATCCATGCTTCCATTTGACTCAATCCCCACCTGGCTTGGGGTCAGCTGTGAGCTGGATCAACTGGTGCCAGCTGCTTGCATCTCACCGACTTCAGCTGCTTGCTGAAGTGTTTTTGTCCAAACACAAGAGAGCAAAACCTCAGCAGCAGGAAGGGTGAAGGAAAGCCCTAAAGTGTCAGGGAGGAGAAACAGACAAATGGCAGCTAAAGCACTTCTGCTTGTCTGGGTAAACCATTTTTTATTCAAGTAGCTGTGTCTGGAAGAAAGAGAGAATCAATTCTGTTAGCACTGTGTGTCCTCAAACAAACAGAGGCCACACACTTAGCACCATTGTGAACTTCACACAGGTGTGGGCTGGGCCAGCACAGGTCCAGATCCCTGCTGATGAAACCATGAAGTTACCTCTGTAAGGTACAGTGATGCTGCTACGATGCCTCCAACTCAATCCCACCTTTGGACCACATCAGAGACTTTTAACCCAGCTGCCAAAAGCAACCTCTTAGGTGTGTATAGGTGAAGAGCTTACTGTGCTGTGGGCATTCCCAAGCCACTGGACTCAGCAGCAGGAGAAGCTGCAAAGGCTTCATGGTGCTGCCTGCATGGAGCCCTGATTGCTGGGCTGGGAGCAAAGAGTCCTCCTGCAGGAGCTGCTCTGCTGCTGGGAGTTGGTTGCTTCCCTGTGGCGTTAAATCGCTCTTCAGCCTGCTTTGCCCAGGAAAAGCTGCTCCAGTTGGGGGTTGGTGTTGGGATTTTCCTGTGTTTCTTTGCTCAAATGGAGGAAGGAGGTGACAGCTGTGCTGAAGAAGAGGCTTTTGCATCAGTGCTGCAGCCAAGCTTGAGTCAAAGAGCTTAAAAGACACCAAGATAAATGCCTCGAAGGAAACCATCGGCGAAGACGCATCGAGGGCGCTGCTACCCAAACCAAGGCAAACTCCTGCTTGCTGCAGCCTGGAGCTGTGGCTGTGAGCAGAGAAGGTGCTGCAAAGTGCTTGGAGAAGGTTGGAATGGTGGAGGGTTGGAATGGTGAAAGAAAGTTGGAACTCTGAAGGGATGGAGGCCAAGTGTTGAGCTTCAAAGCCTGCTCCTAACTACCTCAGCAGCGAGAACTGAGAGCGCCAGGAGGCAGAGGGTGGTCTGAACACCTAGACTGGGAAGGAAGGCATCAGGGAGACAATAATTTACCTTGCTAATGAAGAGTTTTGATTGGTTTTGCTTGATTTTTTTTGTCTTCTTTGTGCAGTGGTTTAGGGAAATCACTGAAGCAGGAGGCCCTGGCTTCTTTAAACAGTGGGCTGGGAGGCGCCGCTCCTACCGGCTGCCCACTCTGTTATTTGTCAGTCCACTGAAGTGATCAAACTTCTGCTCTGTCTCCTCGCTGAAAGAGCCTCCTGGGGAGTGGACAAAGAGAAGCACAGGCTTGAGCAGGAGGCAGCAGAAAGGCAGCTCCCAGCAGTCTGCTGGGGCTTGCATCGGCTGGGAAATCCTAGAGAGGGTTGGAAGGGACCCCAAAGATCAGCCAGTGCCAAGCCCCTTGCTGTGGGCAGGGACACCTCAGACTAGAGCAGGCTGTCCACAGCCTCATCCAGCCTGGCCTGAAACACCCCCAGGCAGGAGGCTTCCACTGCCTCCCTGGACAGCCCCTTCCAGGCTCTCACCACCCTCACACTCAACAACTTCTTCCTCAGCTCCACTCTAACCCTGCTCTGCCTCAGCTCCAAACCATTCCCCCTTAGCCTGGCTCTGGGCACCCTCAGCAGAAGTCTCTCTGCAGCCTTCCTGCAGGATCCTTTCAGCCCTTGGCAGGCAGCTCTGAGGTCCCCCTGGAGCCTTCTCTTCTCCAGGCTGCACCCCCCCAGCTCCCTTGGAGCATCTTTGTGGCCTCCTCTGGCCATCCCCCCAGCAGCTTCTGTGCCCTTCTACCTCTGGGGACAGCAGAACTGAAGGTGTGATTGGAGGTGAGGCAGAGCTGCTCCAGCCCTCGGAGCATCTTTGTGGCCTCCCTCCAGCAGCTTCTGTGTTCTCCTTCTGCTGAGGACAGCAGAGCTGGAGGCAGGATTGGAGGTGAGGTCTGAGCAGAGCAGAGCCAAGGGGCACAATGCCCTCTGTGCCCACCCTCCCCCTCACCTATGTGGCAGTTGTACATCCAGATGCGCTGCCCATCGTAGCGGCTCCTGCACTTCATCACATTGTTGGAGTAATCTGACTCAGCCACCTCATAGTTGGGGTTGATGACAACCTGAGGAGTGATGGAGAAGCACAGCATCAAAGTTCTGCACAGCTGGGCTGGGGATGACACTTCCTAATCAAGCAGGGACATGGAGCAAGTCCAGAGGATTGGCTGAGCTTTGAGCTCCCTTCCAACCTAAACCCTTCTATGGTTCCGTGACCAAGTCCAGAGGAGGTCACCAAGATGCTGAGAGGGCTGCAGCAGCTCTGCTCTGAGCACAGGCTGAGAGAGTTGGGGCTGTGCAGCCTGCAGAGGAGAAGGCTTCCAGGAGAGCTTGGAGTGGCCTGGCAGGGTCTGAAGGGGGCTGCAGGAGGGCTGGGGAGGGACTGTTGACAGAGACTCCCCTCCCTTGCCCTGTGCCCACACTGCTCTTGCAGAGCCCAGCACAGGGTTGCTGTCTGGGCTGCACTCACACTGCAGGCTCCTGTTGAGCTTTCCATCACCCCAGACCCCCAGGCCACTGCTTGAGTCCTGCCACTGCTTGAGTCCTGCCACTGCTTGAGCCCTGCCACTGCTTGAGCCCTGCCACTGCTTGAGCCCTGCCACTGCTTGACTCCTGCCACTGCTTGAGCCTTGCCACTGCTTGAGCCCTGCCACTGCTTGAGTCCAGCCACTGCTTGAGTCTTGCCACTGCTTGAACCTTGCCACTGCTTGAGTCCTGCCACTGCTTGAGTCCTGCCACTGCTTGAGCCTTGCCACTGCTTGAGTCCAGCCACTGCTTGAGTCCTGCCACTGCTTGAGTCCTGCCACTGCTTGAGCCTTGCCACTGCTTGAGCCTTGCCACTGCTTGACTCCTGCCACTGCTTGATCCTTGCCACTGCTTGAGTCCTGCCACTGCTTGAGCCCTGCCACTGCTTGAGCCTTGCCACTGCTTGAGCCCTGACACTGCTTGAGCCCTGACACTGCTTGAGTCCTGCCAGAGAGCAGCAGAGTCCTGCCACTGCTGCTGGAGAAGACAGAAGCCACAGCAGTGTCTCAACCCTTCCCCTCCCCTCTCTTTGTCCCCTGTACCTGGAAGAGGTAATCCCCTGGAGGGACGTCGGTGATGTCGACCCACTGGCAGTCGATGTCGTGCCTGTAGACATCCCAGCAGCCCACTGTGATGCCCTGCTCCCCGAAGTTGGCACATTCATACTGCTTCTGCACATCTAAACCACGAGAGAGAGAGAGGGAGAAGGTCTGGGCTTAGTCCTGGTGGGGCAGGAGGTGTCTCAGCCAGGTTGGGCTGAGAATGTTCCACCCAGGACCAGGGCAGAGGAAGGCAGAGTTTTAGAATCACAGAACCAAGCTTTTGTGCAGCTGCTGTGTGCTGAAGGGATGGCCAAGGACAGTTTATTATGTGGCAGGCATAGAATGGGTTTGGGTTGGAAGGGGTCTCAAAGATCATCTAATTCCAGCCCCACCTGCCATGAGCAGGGACACCTCCCACCAGCCCAGGTTGCTCCAGGGTCCATCCAACCTGGCTTTCAACACTGCCAGCCTTGGAGCCTCCAAAGTTCCTCTGAGCAACCTGTTCCAGTGCCTCAGCATCCCCCTGGGGAAGAATTTCTTCCTCGTGGCCAATCTCAACCCAGCATCTTCCAGTCTGAATCACAGAGTCACAGAACCAAGCAGGGTGGCAGAGAGCTCCAAGCTCACCCAGCCCAACCCAGCCCCCAGCCCTGCCCAACCAACCAGACCATGGCACTAAGTGCCCCAGCCAGGATTGCCTTCAACACCTCCAGCCATGGGCACTGCACCACCTCCCTGGGCAGCCCATTCCAGTGCCAATCACTCTCTCTGCCAACAACTTCCTCCTCACATCCAGCCTCAACCTGCCCTGACACAGCTTCAGCCTCTGGCCCCTTCTTCTGCCTTCTGGGCAGATACCTGCTTCACACTCAGTGTCCTCCAGGCAGAAGCTGGCCTTGTGTCCTTCAGCCACCTTGGTCCCATTGAGGTTCAGTAGATCATAGTGGGTAAACACCTCCATGCTGTGGTAATGCCTGCAAGGCACAGAGAAGGAGAATTAGCTTTAGGGAAGATGCTTTTGGATCCAGGGATCCAGGTTGGATCAGTGGGATGAGGTTGATCAAGGTCAAGTGCTGTGTGCTGCACTTGGGGTGGTCACAACCCCCATGAAGGCTTTCTGGGCAGCAGGTTGTGGAGCCTCCATCTCTGGAGACTTCCAAGCCCTGCCTGGTTTTGCTCTGGTGTGAGCTGCAGGGGTCTGTAGCCCTGCTCTGGCAGGGGGAGCTGGACTTGGTGACTGTGGAATCCTAGAATGGTTCAGGCTGGAAGGGACCTCAGAGCTCAGCCAGAGCCATGAGGATGAGCAGAGGGCTGGAGCTGCTCTGCTGTGAGGGGAGATTGAGGCAGTTGGGGCTGTGCAGCCTGGAGGGGAGAAGGCTCCCAGGGAACATTCTTGTGGCCTTGCAGTACCTTAAGGGGGCTGCAAGAAACCTGAGGAGGGACTTTTGAGGCTGTCAGGTAGGGATAGGACACTGCCAGGTAGGAAGAAGTTGTTGAGCAGGAGGGTGGTGAGAGCCTGGCAGGGGCTGCCCAGGGAGGTGGTGGAAGCCTCATCCCTGGAGGTGTTTCAGGCCAGGCTGGCTGAGGCTGTGGGCAGCCTGCTCTGGTGTGAGGTGTCCCTGGGCATGGCAGGGGGATGGGACTGGCTGAGCCTTGAGGTCCCTTCCAACACTGACTGACCCCATGACTCCTCTGTAACTCCTCTTTAACTCCTCCATGACCCCTCCATGACTCCCAACTCCTCCATGACTCCTCTATGACCCCTCCATGACTCCTAACTCCTCTTTAACTCCTCTATGACCCCTCCATGACTTCCAACTCCTCCATGACTCCTCTTTGACTCCTCCATGACTCCTAACTCCTCTTTAACTCCTCTATGACCCCTCCATGACTCCTCTTTAACTCCTCCATGACCCCTCCATGACTCCCAACTCCTCCATGACTCCTCTTTAACTCCTAACTCCTCCATGACTCCTCCGTGACCCCTCCATGACTCCTCTTTAACTCCTCTATGACCCCTCCATGACTCCTCTTTAACTCCTCCATGACTCCTCTATGACTCCAAACTCCTCCATGACTCCTCTTTGACTCCTCCATGACTCCTAACTCCTCCATGACCCCTTCATGACTCCTAACTCCTCCATGACCCCTTCATGACTCCTAACTCCTCCATGATCCCTCCATGACTCCTAACTCCTCTTTATCTCCTCCATGACCCCTCCATGACTCCAAACTCCTCTATAACTCCTACTTCACTCCTCCGTGACTCCTCCGCCACTCCTCCCTGCCTCCCCCCGGGGCAGGGCAGGGTGGCAGAGTGGCAGGGCAGCGTCTGGCACCCTCTGGCCAGCAGCTGGCACCCACTGACCGGTGGCAGTCGTGCCAGACCCAGGCGTGGCGCCCGTTCTTGGGGCGGAAGTCGGACTGGCCGTTGTTGTGGATCTGCGAGGAGAAGCGCAGCAGGCGGCGGTAGCCTGAGGTCAGGGAGGTGTTGACAGCTGAGCTGGCCAAGCAGTTCTCCTCCAGGGCACACTGCAGCATGAACATGGGCCTGTCCTCCAGGTATGCTGTCTGCTCCACCAGCTCTGAGTTCAGCACCAGGTCAGGGGCAGCTGAGGAAGGAGGAAGGGAAAGGAAGGAGGGAAGGAAGGGTTGAAAGCGCCGCGAAGACCTGCGGAGGTTCCTGAGGTTGGGTTGGATGGGAGCTGAAAGCTCACCCCGGGGTCAACTGCTTTGCCATGGGCAGGGATAGCTCCAACCAGTTGAGGTTGCTTCAAGGTTTCATCCAAGCTTGGACACCTTCAGGGACAGGTTCAACCAGCTCAGGTTGCTCAAGGTCTCAGCCAAGCTGGACTTGAAGACCTTCAGGGAGGTTGTGGAGCACAGAAGCACCGAATGTGATCTTTGATCACATTGGGCGCTTCTGTGCTCCACA
>WAAF01011111.1:20140-30724 GCA_013400475.1 Tricholaema leucomelas | reverse complement strand
GGTGAGAGACTGGCACAGGTTGAAGGTGGTGAGACACTGGCACAGGTTGAAGGTGGTGAGAGACTGGCACAGGTTGAGGGTGATGAGACCCTGGTACAGGTTTCCCAGGGAGGTTGTGGAGCACAGAAGCACCGAATGTGATCTTTGATCACATTGGGTGCTTCTGTGCTCCACAACCTCCCTGGGAAACCTGTACCAGGGTCTCATCACCCTCAACCTGTGCCAGTCTCTCACCACCTTCAACCTGTGCCAGTGTCTCACCACCTTCAACCTGTGCCAGTCTCTCACCACCTTCAACCTGTGCCAGTCTCTCACCACCTTCAACCTGTGCTATGGCTCTGTGCCGCTGGAACAGCTCTTTGGTGTCTGAGCATCTACACATCACAGATTCATGAAGAGGTTTAAGTTGGAAGGGAGTTTAAAGCTCATCCAGTGCCAACTCCTCTGCCATGGGCAGGGGCACCTCCAACCAGCTTTAGGTTGCTCAAGGTCTCAGCCAAGCTTGAACACCTCAAGGGACAGCTCCAACCAGCCCAGGTTGCTGAAGGTCTCAGCCAAGCTGGACTTGAACACCTCCAGGGTGGGGGCTCCCACAGCCTCCCTTGTGCCAATGTCTCCCAACCCTCACTCTAAGGAATTTCTTCCTCCTCTCCAGTCTCAGTCTGCCCTCCTCAAGCTTCAATCCCTTCCCTCTCTTCCTATCACCACAAGCTCTCCCTTTACCCCCTTCAGGCACCAAAAGGCCACCAGAAGGTCTCCCTGGAGCCCCTTCAGATACTGGGAGATTGCTCTAAGCTCTCCCTGCAGCCTCTTCCGCTCCCAGCCTGTTCCCCACAGGGGAGGTTCTCCAGGCCTCTGCTCATCTTCGTGGCTCAAACCAAAGAGCTCAGAGCAAGGACTTGAAAGAGCAAAGCCTTTTCTGGGTTAATTAATTTGAGCATTAATTAAATCTTACCACACCTGAAGAGCCAGGAGGCCCCAGGAGCACTGCATTTGGAGGAGCAAACCTCCAAACCAGCTTCAATTTTCACTGCTGGACCTTTGGATGCTTTAATAAACTGAGGAGCAGCCTAGCAGGAGCTGGGAGGTTGATGCTAAGTGGGTTCTGGTTTAGCCAGCCCCAACCTCCTGCCGTGGGCAGGGGCAGCTCCCACCAGCCTGGGTTGCTCAAGGTTGCTCCATCCAGCCTGGCCTTGAACCTCTCTAGAGAGGGAGCACTCAAAGCCTCCCTGGGCAGCCTGTGCCAGTGTCTGCTCACCCCCACTGGCAGCAGCAATTTGCCTCCCTGGGCAGCCTGTGCCAGCATCTGCTCACCCTCACTGGCAGCAGCAATTTGCCTCTCTGGGCAGCCTGTGCCAGCATCTGCTCACCCTCACTGGCAGTGATTTGCCTCCCTGGGCAGCCTGTGCCAGCATCTGCTCACCCTCACTGGCAGTGATTTGCCTCCCTGGGCAGCCTGTGCCAGTTTCTGCTCAACCTCACTGGCAGCAATTTGCCTCCCTGGGCAGCCTGTGCCAGTTTCTGCTCACCCTCACTGGCAGCAGTAATTTGCCTCCCTGGGCAGCCTGTGCCAGCATCTGCTCACCCTCACTGGCAGCAATTTCTTCCCCATCCCCAGTCTCCATCTGCCCTCCTCAAGCTCCAATCCATTCCCTTTTGTCCTGTCGCTCCCAGCCCTTGTCAGAAGTCCCTCCCCAGCCCTCCTGGAGCCCTTCAAGTACTGGAAGCTTCTCTAAGCTCTCTCTGGAGCCTTCTCCAGTCTGAGCAGCCTCAACTCTCTCAGCCTGTCCCCATAGCAGAGCTGCTCCACATCCCTGTTCCAGCAGTTAGCTACCAGAACCTTCCTCCACCAGGCACCTATGAGGGGTGGGAGCCAACCCCTCCCTCAGCCCCTACACGCAGCAATCTGCCGCTGCTGTGCCACGTCCCAAGGCATGTCCTGGGCCACTCCTGGGGTACACTTAGGCTAAAATGAAACCAAGCCCTGAGCTACTCACTCTCTGAGCAGGACACCCCAGCAGCAAAGCGTCCACCTCCTCTGGGGCAGGAGACATCAGCTCCATCGTGGCGGCAGTGAGCCAGGGACATCTCTGTCCCCGAGCACTTGACGCCGCTCATCACCACGCCGTCAGCACTGACATCTCCGTGCCAGTACCAAGTTTCCTGGGCAGAAGGAAAGGCATTTCAGACACCCCAGGGTTTAGTGGGTTCCTGGGGGGGAGATGTTCACCCCCTGTGACCTGTGTTGCCCTTCCAGGAAAGCCTAAGGGAAGAGCCCCTGCTCCTGAGGAGGAAGATGATGGAGGGGAGGGGAGCCCAAGCGCTGGGCAGCCTGAGGCTGTCTAACCCCAGTCCCATGCTGCATGCCCTGGAGGTCTGACCAGTGGTGAGCAAAACCCTCTCCCTGTTGCTGAGCTGCTCTCAATCCCTCTCCCTTGGTTCTGAGCTGCTCTCAATCCCTCTCCCCTGTTGCTGAGCTGCTCTCAATCCCTCTCCCTTGGTTCTGAGCTGCTCTCAATCCCTCTCCCCTGTTGCTGAGCTGCTCTCAATCCCTCTCCCTTGGTTCTGAGCTGCTCTCAATCCCTCTCCCCTGTTGCTGAGCTGCTCTCAATCCCTCTCCCTTGGTTCTGAGCTGCTCTCAATCCCTCTCCCCTGTTGCTGAGCTGCTCTCAATCCCTCTCCCTTGGTTCTGAGCTGCTCTCAATCCCTCTCCCCTGTTGCTGAGCTGCTCTCAATCCCTCTCCCTTGGTTCTGAGCTGCTCTCAATCCCTCTCCCCTGTTGCTGAGCTGCTCTCAATCCCTCTCCCTTGGTTCTGAGCTGCTCTCAATCCCTCTCCCCTGTTGCTGAGCTGCTCTCAATCCCTCTCCCTTGGTTCTGAGCTGCTCTCAATCCCTCTCCCCTGTTGCTGAGCTGCTCTCAATCCCTCTCCCTTGGTTCTGAGCTGCTCTCAATCCCTCTCCCCTGTTGCTGAGCTGCTCTCAATCCCTCTCCCTTGGTTCTGAGCTGCTCTCAATCCCTCTCCCTGTTGCTGAGCTGGTGTCAGTCCCTCTCCCCTGGTTCTGAGCTGCTCTCAATCCCTCTCCCCTGGTTCTGAGCTGCTCTCAATCCCTCTCCCCTGGTTCTGAGCTGCTCTCAATCCCTCTCCCCTGGTTCTGAGCTGCTCTCAATCCCTCTCCCCTGGTTCTGAGCTGCTCTCAATCCCTCTCCCTGGTTCTGAGCTGCTCTCAATCCTTCTCCCTGTTGCTGAGCTGCTCTAAGTCCTTCTCCCCTGGTTCTGAGCTGCTCTCAGTCCCTCTCCCTGTTGCTGAGCTGCTCTCAATCCCTCTCCCCTGGTTCTGAGCTGCTCTCAGTCCCTCTCCCCTGGTTCTGAGCTGCTCTCAATCCCTCTCCCCTGGTTCTGAGCTGCTCTCAATCCCTCTCTCTGGTTCTGAGCTGCTCTCAATCCCTCTCCCTTGGTTCTGAGCTGCTCTCAATCCCTCTCTCTGGTTCTGAGCTGCTCTCAATCCCTCTCCCTTGGTTCTGAGCTGCTCTCAATCCTTCTCCCTGTTGCTGAGCTACTCTAAGTCCTTCTCCCCTGTTTCTGAGCTGCTCTCAGCCCCTCTCCCTGTTGCTGAGCTGCTCTCAATCCCTTCCCTCGGCTCTGGGCTGCTCTCAGTCCCTCTCTCTGGTTCTGAGCTGCTCTCAATCCCTCTCCCTGTTGCTGAGCTGCCCTCAGTCCCTCTCCCCTGGTTCTGAGCTGATCTCAATCCCTCTCTCTGGTTCTGAGCTGCTCTCAATCCCTCTCCCTGTTGCTGAGCTGCTCTCAGTCCCTCTCCCTGTTGCTGAGCTGCTCTCAGTCCCTCTCCCTGTTGCTGAGCTGCTCTCAGTCCCTCTCCCTGTTGCTGAGCTGCTCTCAATCCCTTCCCTTGGTTCTGAGCTGATCTCAGTCCCTCTCTCTGGTTCTGAGCTGCTCTCAATCCCTCTGCCAGTTGCTGAGCTGGTGTCAGGCTCTGCTTGCTCTGAACCCAGCTGTGAACTCACTTTTCCACCCTGCTCTACCCATCCAGCTGACGAATTCATCCCTGGGCTGTTTTGAGCCACGGAGGCTGTGCCTTTGGGAGTGATGCCCAGAACTGAACCACATCTGTCTTGTGACATCTGTGCACTGGGGAGGGCCACAAGGAGCAGGGGAGGGAGGCAGCAAGAGCAGCCACGCTGGCAGTGCCAGTGGGGAGGAGATGCTGAAGGAGAAGCAAGACCAAGGGGGTCTCTGCTCTGCCTCCTTTGCCTATGAAGGGGGATTCAGAGATGCTCAAACCCTCCTCCCTGCTCCTCTTCATCACCCAAGCTGTGAATAGGACAGAAATTGAACTGCCCCAAGCCCCAGCACAACATCCCCTGCCAAAACCAAGCACCCCTGGGGAAGCTGCAATTGCAAAGCTCCAGAGAAGGAGAAGGATGAAAGAAATGTGTGGTGGGGGAGGGAAACCCACCCAAACACACCTAAACCCACCCAAATCCACCCAAACCCACCCAAATCCACCCAAATCCACCTAAACCCACCCAAACCCACCTAAATCCACCTAAACCCACCCAAATCCACCTAAATCCACCCAAACCCACCCAAACCCACCTAAATCCACCCAAACTCACCTAAATCCACCTAAATCCACCCAAACACACCCAAACCCACCCAAACCCACCCAAACACACCCAAACACACCCAAACACACCCCCATCAACCAGCTGTGTTGGTGTCAGAGGTGGGAGCAGGTGTCCAGGGGAAGCTAAGCCCTCCTGTCCCATCAGTCCCACTGCTGCAGGCTGATGTCCAATCTAAACCTACCCAGCCTGAGCTTGAGGTCACCTCACATTCCTGAGGTCACCTCTCAGACTCCTCCTTTCCAAGCTGCAGGGTCCCAGCTCTACCTATCGACCCTTCCTCCTCCTCCTCCTCCTCCTCCTCCAGCAGCTCCCACCCAGGCTCGCCGAGGCCAGCAGTGCCGAGGGGCGGGCAGGGGCACTCACCTGGAAGGCATGGCTGGCAAAGCCCAGCCCCAGCTGCCGGCACACCACCATGGCCTCCACGGTGCCCCAGCCCTCGCTGCAGACCGTGCCCCACCGCAGAGTGCCGTTGCGCTCCGCCAGCACCTCCACCCTGCCCTCGTAGGGGTTGCGGCCACCGCTCAGGCGCAGCTGCAGGGGGAGGCAAAGCTCCAGGTAGTGATCAGAGCCGTAGGATCAGAGAGTCAGGGTCAGAGAGTCAGAATCAGAGTCAGAGAATCAGAGAACCCAAATCAGGGTCAGAGAATCAGAGTCAGAGAATCAGAATCAGAGTCAGAGAATCAGAGTCAGAGAGTCAGAGACAGAGAATCAGAGACAGAGAATCAGAGACAGAGAATCAGAATCAGAGAATCAGAGAGTCAGAGTCAGAGTTATAGAATCAGAGTCAGAGAATCAGAGAGTCAGAGAATCAGAGTCAGAGTTAGAGAATCAGAGACAGAGATTCAGAATCAGAGAATCAGAGAGTCAGAGTCAGAGTTATAGAATCAGAATCAGAGTCATAAAATCAGAGAATCAGAGTCAGAGTTAGAGAATCAGAGAGTCAGAATCAGAGAGTCAGAATCAGAGTCAGAGAATCAGAATCAGAGAATCAGAGAGTCAGAGAATCAAAGAATCAGAGTCAGAGTCATAGAATCAGAGAATCAGAATCAGAGTCAGAGAATCAGAGTCAGAGAGTCAGAATCAGAGTCAGAGGATCAGAGAATCACTGCACTGCACAGCTTGCAGCTGAAGAGGCACTTCAAGCCTGACAGAGGCTTGTGAGTGAGCGGAGGAGCTCAAAGCTCAGCACAAGTGGGGACCTCCAGCCTTAGTCACCCTCCACACCCAATGCTGATGGCAAAATCCACCCTGGGCAGGCAGAGGTGAAACAGTTCCTGCTCAGACATCCTGCAAAGCAGACCAGATGACCTTTAAAGGTCCCTTCCAACTCAAAGCCTTGTAGGATTCTCTGATGCTCCAGGGTGGAAGCAGCTCACCAGAGCCTCTCAGCTGCTCACCTGGTTCTGGAAACCCATGGCTGGAACATTGCATCTCACAGCAGCATCTTCTTCATGATTGCAGCCCTGGGACTCTATGTTGAACTTGCAGTCTGTGAGGGACTTTTCAAAGCCTGTACAGTCGATTTCATTCAGGTGGATTGGACCCATGCCTGGGGGAGGGAAAGGGGAAAAGAGAGCCCTGAGCTTCTGTGCAGCTGCTGTGTGCTGAAGGGATGGCCAAGGACAGTTTATTATGTGGCAGGCATAGAATGGGTTTGGGTTGGAAGGGGTCTCAAAGATCATCTAATTCCAGCCCCACCCTGCCAGGAGCAGGGACACCTCCCACCAGCCCAGGTTGCTCCAGGGTCCATCCAACCTGGCTTTCAACACTGCCAGCCTTGGAGCCTCCAAAGTTCCTCTGAGCAACCTGTTCCAGTGCCTCAGCATCCCCCTGGGGAAGAATTTCTTCCTCGTGGCCAATCTCAACCCAGCATCTTCCAGTCTGAATCACAGAGTCACAGAACCAAGCAGGGTGGCAGAGAGCTCCAAGCTCAGCCAGCACAACCCAGCCCCCAGCCCTGCCCAACCAACCAGACCATGGCACTAAGTGCCCCAGCCAGGATTGCCTTCAACACCTCCAGCCATGGGCACTGCACCACCTCCCTGGGCAGCCCATTCCAGTGCCAATCACTCTCTCTGCCAACAACTTCCTCCTCACATCCAGCCTCAACCTGCCCTGACACAGCTTCAGCCTCTGGCCCCTTCTTCTGGCCCTGGCTGCCTGGCAGCAGAGCCCAACCCCAGCTGGCTACAGCCTCCCTGCAGGCAGCTGCAGACAGCAATGAGCTCTGCCCTGAGCCTCCTCTGCTGCAGGCTGCACACCCCCAGCTCCCTCAGCCTCTCCTCACAGGGCTGTGCTCCAGGCCCCTCCCCAGCCTTGCTGCCCTTCTCTGGGCACCTTCCAGCACCTCAACATCTCTCTGCAAGGGAGGAGCCCACAACTGAACTCAGATCTCTCCTGGTCCTCTCACTCCATGCATTTGTACAAAGTCCCTCCTCAGCTCTCCTGTTGCCTGCTCCAGCTACTGCAAGGCTGCTTTAAGGTCTTCCTGGAGCCTTCTCTTCTCTAGGCTGAACACCTCCAGCTCTCCCAGACTGGCCCCACAGCAGAGCCCTTCCAGCCCTGCTGGCACTGCTGTGGCCTCCTCTGGTCCTTCTCCCTTTCTGTGCTAAGGACTCCAGAGCTGCCCCAGCACTGCAGGGGAGGGCATTGAGCAGAGCACAGCAGAGGAGCAGAATCCCCTCCCTGCCCTTGCTGCTGGGGATCAGCCCAGGGCAGGGCTGGGGCTGGGCTGGCAGCACTCAGTGCTGCCTCACATTGAGCATCTCCTCCCTCAGCACCCCCAAAGTCCTTCTCCTCAGGGCTGCTCTAAACTCTCCTCACAAGTGGCCTCTAGAATTCAAACCACAGTGAGCTTGGTGATTTCTTACCCAAAGCAAGCAAAAAGCTAATTACCAATTGGAGCCTCCAGTTCCTTCCAGCAGCAGCTGGGATTCAGGCACAGAAGAGCCAGAGAAAAAGGCCAAGTTTCCATTCTTGCACAGCTCACAAACTTCAGCTGGAGGAATTCACCAACCATGACCTTTTGGCTTTGTGGCTGTGCTGGAATCAGCTCCCAGGAGAGCTCTGACATTTAAATGGGACACAGAGACATTTGCTGGGACAAGAAAACAGGGATCAGAGGATCACCCCAGCACAAGGAGGACATGGAACTGCTGGAGTGAGGCCAGAGGAGGCCACAAAGATGGTCCGAGGGCTGCAGCAGCTCTGCTGTGAGCACAGGCTGAGGGAGCTGGGGGGGTGCAGCCTGCAGAGGAGAAGACTCCAGGGGGACCTCAGAGCTGCATTTTGATATGTGAAAAGGGCTACAGGGAGGCTGGGAAGGGACTGCTCAGAAGGGCTTGGAGGGCTAGGATGAGTGGCAGTGGTTTGAAGCTGGAGCAGGGGAGGTTTAGGTTGCACACCAGGAGCAAGTTCTGCACAGGGCAGGTGGTGAGACCCTGGCACAGGCTGCCCAGGGCTGTGGTCGAGGTCCCATTCCTGGAGACATTCAAGCTCAGGCTCGATGCAACCCTGGGCAGCCTCCTCCAGCCGGAGGTGTCCCCGCAGCCTGCAGGGGGTTGGCCGAGCCGAGCTCTGAGGCTCCCGAGGCGATCCGCGAATCTCGCTGCGGGGCAGCTGCGGCCGCAGAGGTGGATGCGGAGCTCAGCAGCCAGGAGTCTCCCCTGGGACACAGGAGCAGAGAGCTGAGCCTGAGCCAAAGCCTTGCCTCTCCCAGCCCGGGTGTGATGCTCCAGCTGCTGCAGAGGCTTCCCCAGGACTTGGCAGCCCGGGGGACAGCCTGGCTGGGCTGCAGGGATGGGGTCGAGCGGTGCCGGCGAGGGAATGCTGTGGGAATCTGCAGGCTGAGAGCTTGCAGGCTGCGGGAGGTGGCAGGAGCCTGTCCCCTCCTCACGGGGCAGCCTCTTCTCCCTCCACCAAGCTTGTGCTGCTCCTTCCAGCAGCTGAGCCCAGCAGCAGCTTCCTGCATCCCACCACAAGAGGCTTTTAGGGATAATGCCAACGGACAGGTCACGTTTTAGAGGCTTTCCAAGCCTCTGGCCACCACCACTGTGCTGGACACGTGCTGTTGGTTTCCCTTCCCTCCTCTCCAAACCATCCTGGCCTTGAGGACATTTCCCTCCTGCCTCGAAGTCTCCCAGGCAAGGATTTGGTGTTATTTTCTTTAGGCTTGGCTTGTGGAGCAGGAGGTGGTTGGGGAGAGTGTTCCTTAGGCTTGGAGTCAGCATTTTGCCAGGGTCTGGGATGTGAACCAGCTCCCAGAGAGAGGAAATCCAAACCCAAACCCTTGGTGAGACCTCCTTCTGTTTACAAGGAGCTAAACTCAGGTTCTGGGCAGCTGAAGAGCAGATCCTGGAAGCATCTTTGGCAGGAAGCTTCTAGCAATGTATTACACTATGGGGTGAATCTAGAGGAGTCCTGAAGAGGACTGGAGAGCAATGGAGGTGACAGCAAGGCCAAGGGGATGAGACTGGACAAGGCCAAGTGCAAGGTTCTACACTTTGGCCACAACAACCCCAAGCAGTGCTACAGGCTGGGGCCAGAGTGGCTGAGAGCAGCCAGGCAGAGAGGGAGCTGGGGGTGCTGGCAGAGAGGAGCTGAAGAGGAGGCAGCAGTGCCCAGGTGGGCAGCAGAGCCAATGGCATCCTGGGCTGGCTCAGGAGCAGTGTGGGCAGCAGGACAAGGGAGGTTCTTCTGCCCCTGTGCTCAGCACTGCTCAGGACACCCCTGGAGTGCTGTGTCCAGTTCTGGGCTCCTCCATTGCAGAGAGATGTTGAGGTGCTGGAAGGTGTTTGGAGAAGGGCAGCAAGGCTGGGGAGGGGCCTGGAGCACAGCCCTGTGAGGAGAGGCTGAGGGAGCTGGGGGTGTGCAGCCTGCAGCAGAGGAGGCTCAGGGCAGAGCTCATTGCTGTCTGCAGCTCCCTGCAGGGAGGCTGTAGCCAGCTGGGGTTGGGCTCTGCTGCCAGGCAGCCAGGGCCAGAAGAAGGGGCCAGAGGCTGAAGCTGTGTCAGGGCAGGTTGAGGCTGGATGTGAGGAGGAAGTTGTTGGCAGAGAGAGTGATTGGCACTGGAATGGGCTGCCCAGGGAGGTGGTGCAGTGCCCATGGCTGGAGGTGTTGAAGGCAATCCTGGCTGGGGCACTTAGTGCCATGGTCTGGGTGGTTGGGCAGGGCTGGGGGCTGGGTTGTGCTGGCTGAGCTTGGAGCTCTCTGCCAACCTGCTTGGTTCTGTGAAGGTGACAGCAATGGAGGTGACAGCAAAGCAGCAGTTCCTGCAGCAGCTGTCTGAGGCAAGGACACGACTCAGCACCCCCAGGCAGCAATGTGCCCTTCTGGGCATGAGACCAAACTGTCTCCTGGGGTGCAGCAAGGAGAAGTGTGGCCAGCAGGGCTAGGGAGGTTCTCCTGCCGCTCTGCTCTGCCATGCTGAGGCCACAGCTGCAATCCTGGGTCCAGTTTGGGGCTGCCCAGCTCAAGGGAGGCAGAGATCTGCTGAATTCCAAAGCATCCAAGGCAGAGCATTAAACACCAATCCAAGAAAGGCAGTGGAGAACCAGGAAAACTCTCTGCCTGCTCCTGGCTCCCCCAGCCTGCAGCTCAGGCCATGAGACACTTCCCCAGCACAGCATTAAGGTGGAATTTAAGGCTGGAAGGCTCCTGCCAGCTGCTGACTCAGCCCTTTTTCGGGACTCCAGCCTGAAGTCCTGCAGGCAGCAGATGCCCCTGGGCTTACAGGCAACTGTGGGACACTTCAATCCCAAGGCAGCACTGAGCATTTACTGCTGCACAGCCTCAAGCCCAAAGCAGGAGAGAGTCCCACAGAGGGACCTGCTGGAGAGAGTCCCACAGAGGCTGTGAGGATGATGAAGGGAGTGGAACATCTCTGCTGTGGAGACAGGCTGAGAGCCCTGGGGGTGGTCAGTGTGGAGAGGAGAAGGCTG
>WAAF01011111.1:4106-15393 GCA_013400475.1 Tricholaema leucomelas | reverse complement strand
CCAGCTCCCTCTCTGCCTGGCTGCTCTCAGCCACTCTGGCCCCAGCCTGTAGTGCTGCTTGGGGTTGTTGTGGCCAAAGTGTAGAACCCTGCCCTTGGCCTTGTTCAGTCTCATCCCCTTGGCCTCTGCCCACCCATCCAGCCTGGCCAGGTCCCTCTGCAGGGCTCTGCTACCCTCCAACAGCTCCACAGCTGCTCCTAGCTTGGTGCCATCTGCAAACTGCCTGCTGCTGGACTCAATCCCCTGCTCCAGACCATCAATAAAGATGTTCACCAGGACTGTGCCCAGCCCAAACCTCTTCCCTCTGCTGCCCACCTGGGCACACTGCTGCCTCCTCTTCAGCTCCTCTCTGCCAGCACCCCCAGGTCTCTAGGTCCAACTTGACCATTTGCTGCCTGCTTGGACTGCAGTGCCACAGGAGAAGGTCAGAAGGAGCTGTACACACTGGGAAGCATCTGGAGCTGCCTTCATTCATTGATGCTGCTCCACACCCTGGCAGCATGGAGCAGCTCTGCCCCAGTCCATGTGCTCAGTGTGGGAGTGAGACCCTGCAGGAGCATTTCCAGAGGGCTTTCTCCACAGACACGTGCAGGGAGAGCAGACAAGAAACAGCCTGGCTGGGATGCCTCAGAATAGCAAACAATGACCTCACCCTGGAAACTTCATGAGGCATCAACATCTGGTTGCTATTAACAGCCCTTGGTAAGCTGGGGAGAGGGAGGCAGAGAGAGGGGAAAGAGGGAGAAAGAGAGAGGCAGAGAGGGCAAAGAGAGGCAGAGAGGGGAGAGAGAGGCTGAGAGAGGGGAGAGAGAGGCAGAGAGGGGAGAAAGAGAGGTGGAGAGAGGGGAGAAAGAGAGGCAGAGAGAGGGCAAAGAGGCAAAGAGGGGAGAAAGAGAGGCAGAGAGAGGGGAGAGAGGCAAAGAAAGGGGAAAGAGAGGCAGAGAGAGGGACAAAGAGAGGCAGAGAGAGGGAGAAAGAGAGGCAGAGAGAGGGCAAAGAGGCAAAGAGGGGAGAAAGAGAGGCAGAGAGAGGGGAGAGAGGCAAAGAAAGGGGAAAGAGAGGCAGAGAGGGGAGAAAGAGAGGCAGAGAGAGGGGAGAGAGAGGCAGAGAGGGGAGAAAGAGAGGCAGAGAGAGGGGAGAGAGAGGCAGAGAGGGGAGAAAGAAGAGAATGAGGAGAAAGAGGCAGAGGGAGGGGAAAGAAGAGAAAGAGGCAGAGGGGAAAGCTCCAGCTCGTGTCCCTGGGAAGGCAGAGAGGAAAGGAGGAGGCTGCAGGATGATCTTTGCAGACCCCAGCTCAGGGCATCCCTGTCTGTGCCTTTGCAGCCCACCCCTCCCCAGGCAGTTTTAGGCCAAGCTGGAGTCCAGATCGTTTCTGCTGGTGAGAGAAGATGGAGCTTCATCTGCTCAGCTTTGATCCAAGCCCCAGGTGAAGCCCAAGGGCTGTTGGAAGGGTTCAGCTAAAGGAACCTTGCTATGAAAATGCCTCTGAGGGGACTCAAGGAGCAGAAGCCAACTCCTCACAGACATGCCAGGGAAATCAGCCCCAGGAGGAGCAGGAGCTGGAGCTGCTCCCCAGGGGGGGGAGCAGGAAGCTCCTACCCTTGAGAGGTTCTCCAAGCACTTACTGAAGGTAACAATTCTGCTGCCCTCAGGCTCAGGGAGGCAGGAGAGAAGCCAAAGCTGCCAGCTCCTGCCTAAGCCCTTCAGCCCTAAGCTTTGCTAGGGGCAGCCCAGCCCAGGAGGAGTTCTGCTACAGGCACAGCAGTGATGAACTGCCCAAACTCCTGCCCACACTCCTGATGCCAGGAGCAGACTGGTTACACTGGGAGATGCTCTCTGGAATGCCCTGGGATGGAGCATCCTGGAACTGCTGAGATCCTCCATCCATTTCTTTGTCAGATCCTGTGAGGATCTGGCTGGAAGGCTTTGAGAAGGCTTCAGGTGTGGCTCAGGAGGCTTTGGGTCCAGCCCAGGAGGCTTTGGGTCCAGCTCAGAAGGCTTCAGGACCAGCCCAGGAGGCTTCAAGTCTGGCTTTGAGAAGACTTCAGGTCTGGCTGTGGAAGGCTTCAGGTCTGGCTCAGGAAGCTTCAGGTCCAGCCCAGGAGGCTTCAAGTCTGGCTTTGAGAAGACTTCAAGTGCAGCTCTAGAAGGCTTCAGATCTGGCTGTGGAAAGCTTCAGGTCTGGCTCAGGAGGCTTCAGGTCTGGTCCAGGTTTCAGGTCCAGCTCTCTGCCTTAGCCCTCTCCAATCCCAAGCTTCCACTCTCCCTCAGAAGCCATCAGGTCCCCTTGAGAAGCCATCAGGTCCCTCTGAGAAGCCATCAGGTCCCCTTGAGAAGCCATCAGGTCCCTCTGAGAAGCCATCAGGTCCAAGTCTCTCCCTTAGACCTCTCCAGCCACAAACCTCCACTCTCCCTACCAGCAAATTGGATTCAGTTCTGTTCCCCTTTCCCCCCCAGAGCAGGAGCTGGGAGGAGGAGCTGACAAGTGGTGCCTATAGAAGATGCCTTTGAAGAAGGAACATGGAAACAAGGCTGAGATGTGTTTGACTTCCTACCATAAATCCTGCTGTCAGCTGCAGAGCCTGAGCTACATCCAGGAATAAAGGCCTGGCAGTGGGACAAGGATGAACTAAGTTGTTTTCTTGCAGGCAGGACCCATCTGCAAATCATTTCACCTCCCAGCACTGTGCAGAAGCAGAGGAGCAGCTTGCTCAGCCTGCAGCTTGTGGGGAGTGGGATATGGGAAAGGGAACCTCAGGGGCAGCAGAAACCTGAGCCCAGCCCAGCTGCAGGATGGTGTTAAAGGCAGTGAGGAGAACATTTCTGAGCCTTCAGACTCAGAGAATCACAGAATCAGGCAGGGTTGGAAGGGACCTCAAGGCTCAGCCAGTCCCAACCCCCCTGCCATGCCCAGGGACACCTCACACCAGAGCAGGCTGCCCACAGCCTCAGCCAGCCTGGCCTGAAACACCTCCAGGGGTGAGGCTTCCACCTCCTCCCTGGGCAACCCCTGCCAGGCTCTCACCACTCTCCTGCTGAACAACTTCCTCACCTCCAGACTGACTCTCCCCACTTCAAGCTCTGTTCCATCCCCCCCCAGTCCTATCCCTACCTGGCAGCCTCAAAAGTCCCTCCCCAGCTTTTTTGTAGCCCCCTTCATATCCTGGAAGGCCACAAGAAGGTCTCCTCAGAGCCTACTCCTCTCCAGCCTGTGCTGTCATCACTCTACACCACAGACTGCTCAGATGCCCTCTGGGGCTGCTCCTCTGCAGGCTCTGTGCCCTCAGTGGAAATGTTTACAGAGAGTTCTGAAGGTGGTTTGGGGTTGAGGATTGGACTTGATCTTAAGAAGTCTTTTCTGACTTCTTTTTAGGAAGAAGTTGTTCAGCAGGAGAGTGGTGAGAGCCTGGCAGGGGTTGCCCAGGGAGGAGGTGGAAGCCTCACCCCTGGAGGTGTTTCAGGCCAGGCTGGCTGAGGCTGTGGGCAGCCTGCTCTGGTGTGAGGTGTCCCTGGGCATGGCAGGGGGTATGGAACTGGCTGCTCCTTGGGGTCCTTTCCAACCCTGATTCATTCTATGCAGTGTGAGGTGTCCCTGCCCATGGCAGGAAGGTTGGCACTGTCTGCTCCTTGTGGTCCCTTCCAACCCTGCCTGATTCTATGCAGTGTGAGGTGTCCCTGCCCATGGCAGGGGGCTTGGCACTGTCTGCTCCTTGGGGTCCCTTCCAACCCTGCCTGATTCTATGCAGTGTGAGGTGTCCCTGCCCATGGCAGGGGGCTTGGCACTGTCTGCTCCTTGGGGTCCCTTCCAACCCTGCCTGATTCTATGCAGTGTGAGGTGTCCCTGCCCATGGCAGGGGGCTTGGCACTGTCTGCTCCTTGGGGTCCCTTCCAACCCTGCCTGATTCTATGCAGTGTGAGGTGTCCCTGCCCATGGCAGGGGGCTTGGCACTGTCTGCTCCTTGGGGTCCCTTCCAACCCTGCCTGATTCTATGCAGTGTGAGGTGTCCCTGCCCATGGCAGGGGGCTTGGCACTGTCTGCTCCTTGGGGTCCCTTCCAACCCTGCCTGATTCTATGCAGTGTGAGGTGTCC
Source organism: Tricholaema leucomelas (assembly GCA_013400475.1). Classification (NCBI taxonomy): domain Eukaryota; kingdom Metazoa; phylum Chordata; class Aves; order Piciformes; family Lybiidae; genus Tricholaema lacrymosa; species Tricholaema leucomelas. The sequence goes on along the minus strand of WAAF01011111.1, from coordinate 11,303 downwards.
CTGCCCATGGCAGGGGGCTTGGCACTGTCTGCTCCTTGGGGTCCCTTCCAACCCTGCCTGATTCTATGCAGTGTGAGGTGTCCCTGCCCATGGCAGGGGGCTTGGCACTGTCTGCTCCTTGGGGTCCCTTCCAACCCTGCCTGATTCTATGCAGTGTGAGGTGTCCCTGTCCATGGCAGGGGGCTTGGCACTGTCTGCTCCTTGGGGTCCCTTCCAACCCTGCCTGATTCTGTGATTCTAAGAGGAGGAAGAGGTCTGTGAGCTCTCCTGAGGAGGAGACTGAACTCATTTCGTCCTTGCAACCCCAGATGAAAAGGAAGGGAAAGGAAAAAAAACCCCAAGGAAGCATTTTCCATCCCAACCCTGTGATTCTATCACCTCTTAGGACAGAACCCACCAAAACCCCTCCAACTGCTCCTCTTGCAGCGAGCAGGTCCTCAAGCCAGGAGGGCAGAGGATCAAAACCCCCTCCCCTGCCTGCTGCAAGGAAATGCTTTGACATTCCAAATGTTTACACAGGAGAGTTCAAGAAAAAAAACAAAAAAACCCTGATCTGAAGGAATGAGCCCAGGGGAGGGGAAGTGGGGGGTGAGATTTTCCTCCCTCAAGGTCTCCACTGTCCTCTGAGCGTCTGCATTTCAGCACAGGGCCCCAAGTGTTCCCTTACAGCGCGAGAGAGGCAGGCTTGGGGCTCACACAAAGCTCTGCTCTTACTTGTAGACGTTGGTGTTGTATTTCCTCTCGCTGGGGAAGCCAAACATGCCACAGACCACTCGGGAATTTTTCATGCTCCAATGCTTGTCACAGATCTGCTTCCAGGTCCCTTCATCCTTCACCTCCACGTAACCCTCTGTGACCGGTACCCGCTTGCGGTAGGTGGCCAGGATGGGACGGATCCTGATGTCCTCCACTTGGATGTTCATGTTCTGCAAAGCAGGAGAGTCAAGGCATGAAATCACAGCATCGATGGGAATGGGTTAGGTTGGGAGGGAGCTCAAAGCTCAGCCAGTTCTGAACCTTCCCCACCCCTGACATAGGCAGGGACAACTCCCGCTAGAAAAGGTTGCTCAAGGTCTCATCCAACCTGGTCCTGAACACCTCCAGGGAGGTTGTGGAGCACAGAAGCACAGAATGGGATCAAAGATGGAGTGGCAGGAGGAGGAGGAATGGGTTTGAAGTGGCAGAGGGGAGATTGAAAGTGGATGTGAGGAAGAAGCTGTTTGCAGTGAAGGTGGTGAGAGACTGGCACAGGTTGAGGGTGGTGAGACCCTGGCACAGGTTGAAGGTGGTGAGATCCTGGCACAGGTTGAGGGTGGTGAGAGACTGGCACAGGTTGAAGGTGGTGAGAGTCTGGCACAGGTTGAGGGTGGTGAGAGTCTGGCACAGGTTGAGGGTGGTGAGACCCTGGCACAGGTTGAGGGTGGTGAGATCCTGGCACAGATTGAGGGTGGTGAGAGACTGGCACAGNNNNTCTAAGCACCCAATGTGATCTTTGATCACATTGGGTGCTTCTGTGCTCCACAACCTCCCTGGAGGTGCTCAGCACCAGGCTGGATGAGACCTTGAGCAACCTGTTCTAGCAGGAGATGTCCCTGCCTATGTCATTGGGGGAGGTTGGAACTGGCTGATCCTTGACCTCCCTTCCAACCTAACCCATTCTATGCTACTACAAACTCTGGCAGGGGCTCAGGGAAGCAGAAGCCCTGGCAAGGAAAAGCTTTTGGGGCTCTCACAAAGCCACTGAACATCTCTTCCCCTTTGCCTCTGGGGTCCCTGTGTGCTGACATCAACATTTCAGTCCATCCCCAAGCCAAGTTCCTCCTCCAGCTGAAGCCTTTGCTTTGGAACAGCAAGAATGAGTCATGGGGGTTGGGATGGATTTCACATGGGGAGCCTACGTGAGGGCACTTCACAACCCATCCTTGCAGGGACCTAAGCCCAGAAGCTAAAAGCTGCCTGGAAAATAAAACAGCTTCTGTGGCAAGCAACTTGCCAAAGAGCTACTGAAAATGTTCAGAGTTTGCTTTTCAAGCCCAAAAAAAAAAATGTAGGAGCCCCAACCTGGTTGTGCTATGAGTTACGTCAGGACTCAGGAATCCTCCTCCCCCCCCTCTCCCCATCCCCTGCTCAAATTCAATCGCTTGGAAGAGGGAGAGGGTGGAGGAGGAGGTGGTTGGGTGTGTGGGGGGGGAAATGCCCAGAGCTTTAAAAGGGGCAGGGGCCTCTGGGGAGGGTTGGGCAGCACAAGGAGGTATTGAGGTCAGGGAAGGCAGAGGAGGACGTGCAGAGTCCTGCAGCTCACACGTGGCTCACCCATCCCCCAGATGCTTCGCCCACGCTGATGCAGCTACCAGAGCGTGGGCACTCAGGAGCCAGCTGGGGAGAAGGAGCTGGCTGGGGCAGGGAGAGGGGCATCACCTCCTCCTCACCCACAGCTCTGCCCCCAGCACCTTGGGGAAGTCACTAGAAGGGGTTTGAATTCACCTAAAGGGGTCCTAATTCCCCTCACCTAAAGGGGCTCTCATTCCTCTCACCTAAAGGGGTTTTAATTTCCCTCACCTAAAGGAGTCCTAATTCCTCTCTTCCAAAGACATCCTAATTCCTCTCCCCTAAAGGGATCCTAATTCCTCTCCCTTAAAGGGATCCTAATTCCTCTCACCTAAGGAGTTCTAATTCCTCTCCCAAAGGAGTTCTAATTCTCCTCACCTAAGAAGTTCTAATTCCTCTCTCCCAAAGGAGCTCTAATTCCTCTCTCCTAAGGAGTTCTAATTCCTCTCATCTAAGGAGTTCTAATTCCTTTCTCCCAAAGGAGTTCTAATTCCTCTCACCTAAGGAGTTCTAATTCCTTTCTCCCAAAGGAGCTCTAATTCCTCTCTCCTAAGGAGTTCTAATTCCTTTCTCCCAAAGGAGTTCTAAGTCCTCTCACCTAAGGAGTTCTAAGTCCTCTCACCTAAGGAGTTCTAATTCCTTTCTCCCAAAGGAGCTCTAATTCCTCTCTCCTAAGGAGTTCTAATTCCTTTCTCCCAAAGGAGTTCTAAGTCCTCTCACCTAAGGAGTTCTAAGTCCTCTCACCTAAGGAGTTCTAATTCCTCTCTCCTAAGGAGTTCTAATTCCTCTCCCAAAGGAGCTCTAATTCCTCTCACCTAAGGAGTTCTAATTCCTCTCTCCTAAGGAGTTCTAATTCCTCTCCCAAAGGAGCTCTAATTCCTCTCCCAAAGGAGCTCTAATTCCTCTCACCTAAGGAGTTCTAATTCCTCTCTCCTAAGGAGTTCTAAGTCCTCTCTCCCAAAGGAGTTCTAATTCCTCTCTTCCAAAGGCATCCTAATACCTCTCACCTAAAGGGTTCTAATTCCTCTCACCTAAGGAGTTCTAATTCCTCTCTCCTAAGGACTTCTAATTCTCCTCACCTAAGGGGTCCTAATTCCTCCCTTTTCTTCCTTCTTTACTCTGTTCCTCTTTTCCTTTCCTCCTCTGTGGCTGAGGCTCCATCCCTGCAGACATTCCAGCCCAGAGGTGGCCCTGGGCAGCCTGCTCTAGCTGCAGGGAGGTTGGACAAGAGACCTTTGGGGATCCCTTCCGACCTGATGCAGTCTGGGAATCTCTACATCCACTTGGATTGGCCATGGCCTGCTGAAGATCCAGAGCCTGCTGAAGTCCCCATCCCTGGAGGTGTTTAAAAGGAGGGTGGATGAGGCACTTAGTGCCATGGGTTAGTTCATTAGAAGGTGATAGGTTGGACTCAGTGACCTCAAAGGTTCTTTTCCAACCTGCTTAATTCTGTGACTCTACTGAAAAGAAGAAGCCCAAGGAGAGAGCCAAAGCTTCCAAGTGCACTGGAGAAGCACAGGAGAAGAGAGCAAGCAGGCAGGAGATGTGCAATGACAGCTGGGAGAGGCTGAAGTGAGGTTCTCCACCCGTGTCTGCAGGGCACAGCCACCCTAGATCGAGCCCTGAGCATCTTTGCCACACACCAGCCTCAGCCTCACCACGCAGTGAAGTGCAAGGAGAAGATTTTCTGTGCCAGACCTGAGCAGCAGTGTGCTAGAACCCACCTGTGGCTTTCAGTGGACAGCTGCTTCCATCCCACTGGAATTCAGGCAGGTCAGAGGCCACAGTCCTTGGCAGGGTGGAGGAGAAAAGTGCTTGGATCCCAGTGTGACCTCACACTCAGGGGTGGTGGCCAAGGTGCCTGTGCTTTGTGAGGAAGCTGCATGACAGCTCCTGCTCACCCCACATGAACCATGCAGAGTGCTCCAGAGGAGAGCCTCTGCTCTGAGGACAGGCTGAGAGACCTGAGGGTGTTCAGCCTGGAGAAGAGAAGGCTCTAGGGAGACCTTAGAGAAACCTTCCAGTACCTGAGGGGGCTGCAGGAGAGCTGGAGAGGGACTTCAGACAACAGCCTGGAAGGACAGGGTGAGGGGTGATGGCTTCCAGCTGGAAGAAGCTGGATTGAAAGTGGATGTGAGGAAGAAGTTCCTCCTCAGGAAGATGGTGAGGCTCTGGAACAGGTTGCTCAAAGGAGCTGTGGAGGCTCCAAGCCTGGAAGGGTTTCAAAGCCAGGTTGGGTGAGATGCTGACCTGGTGGGTGCTGACCTGGTTGGTTTCCTTCAAGCCATTCAACCTGCCCCTGACTTCTGGATGGTGACCAGCAAGAGCCACCCAGTCCAACCAGGTAGTGGAGAGGACACATCCAAACCAGCTCTGGGCTCCTCAGCCTTCCCCCTTGTGTGGACTGGGGGGAATGGAGCAAAACTGGAAGTGAGGAGATTCAGATTGGAGGTTAGGGAGAAGTTGTTCAGCATGAGGGTGGTGAGAGCCTGGCAGGGGTTGCCCAGGGAGGTGGTGGAAGCCTCATCCTTGGAGGGGTTTAAGGCCAGGCTCAGAGCCAGGATGTGGCTCTGAGCAACCCAATCTAGTGTGAGGTGTCCTTGCCCATGGCAGGGGCTTGGAACTGATTGATCTTTAAGGTCCATTCTAACCCAAACCATTTCACCAGAGAGCCACAGAGTTGCCAGGGCTGGAAAGGACCTCAAGGATCATCCAGCTCCAACCTCCCTGCCATGGGCAGGGACACCTCACACTAGAACAGATTGCTCAGAACCATTTCTAGCCTGGCTTGAAAGACCTCCAGGGATGAGGCTTTCACCACCTCCCTGGGCTCTGTTCCAGGCTCTCACCACCCTCATGCTGAAGAACTTCTCCCTAACCTCCAATCTGAATTTCCTCACTTCCAGTTTGGCTCCATTCCCCCCAGTCCACACAATGGGGAAGGCTGAGGAGCCCAGAGCTGGTCTGGCTGTGCCTTCACAGCATCAGAGGATGTCAGGGGTTGGAAGGGACCCAAAGAGCTCATCCAGTCCAACTCCCCTGCCACAGCAGGACCACACAATCCAGCTCAGGGCACACAGGAACACATCCAGGCAGGCCTGGAAAGGCTCCACAGGAGGAGACTCCACAACCTCTCTGGGCAGCCTGTGCCAGGGCTCTGGGACCCTTCCAGACAAGAAGTTGCCCTTGTGCTGAGCTGCAACCTCCTGTGCTGCAGCTTCCATCCATTGCTGCTTGTCCTATGCCAGGGAGCAGTGAGCAGAGCCTGTCCCCCCCTCCTGACCCCCAGCCCTCAGAGAGTTGCAAACATTGATCCAATCCCCTCTCAGTCTTCTCTTCTCCACACTAAGCAGCCCCAGGGCCCTCAGCCTCTCCTCACCAGGCAGTGCTCCACTCCCCTCATCATCCTCACTGCCCTCCCTTGGGAGCTCTCCAGCAGTTCCTGTCCCTCTTCACCTGGGGAGCCCCAAACTGAAGGCAATCTTCACTAACTGCTTGGACTGGGAGGTCCTTGCTGGTCACTGCCCAGAAGTGCCAAGTCAGGGGCAGGGTGAAGAAGACCCAAACCACTCTGAGAGGCAGGATGATGCCTGAAGCACTGCAGAGCTCCCACAGCTCACCTCTGCCCCCCTCAGAGATGCTGACATGGACACAAAAAGAAATCCTGCTCTGCCCTGGGACTCTGTTCCATGACTCCAACTCTCCTGCCATGGCTTTTTGCCTGCATTTGCCAAGAAAGAGGAAAGAAGAACCTGAAAGTGAGCAAGAAATCAGCCAGCAGCTCACTCCCCTGGGGCCACCTCAGGCTGGGGAGAGCTGCAGCAGAGCAGCACAAAATTACCTTTGCAGGATGCAAAGCCAACCCCAGCCCCTTCCCACTCACAGAGTGGCTTCAGAGCAAGAGAATGACTGCAGCAGCAGCTCCAGGGCTCTGCACCCAGCCTGAGCAAACTGCACAGCCCCCGAGAAGGACCCAAGGACAAAGGGTCACAAATCAGCACACTGAAGGTTCCTCGAGGTGAAAGGACCACAGAGAGCTTCCTCCTGGGAGCTCTTTGAATGGTTTCCTCTCACTCCTTAGTTTTTTGGTCACTCTGGAAGTGTTCCACAATTCAAACACAGGCAGAGAGAGAGGTTTGGGCTCTTTTTTCTTCCTTTAACCTTCCAACACCAACGTGGAGAGCAGCTTGGGCTGATGGAGAAAACAGACTCCTCACAACACCCCAGCAGCAAACAATCCTTAATAGCTCCAGCAGACCTCTCTCACATCAGCCTCTGCAGGCTGGGGCTGTCCACGTGGAGACAAACTCCTACTACAAAGCTGTCACAGCCACCAGGGAACCTCAGCCCTGAAAGCTCTGCTTAGGCTCACACATCCAGCAAGGCTCTGGAGCCACAAGAGGGGCTGGAAGGTCATGACTGGGCACAGAACTGGACATAGGCACACTTGAGTGCTGTGTCCAGTTCTGGGCTCCTCCATTGCAGAGAGATGTTGAGGTGCTGGAAGGTGCCCAGAGAAGGGCAGCAAGGCTGGGGAGGGGCCTGGAGCACAGCCCTGTGAGGAGAGGCTGAGGGAGCTGGGGGTGTGCAGCCTGCAGCAGAGGAGGCTCAGGGCAGAGCTCATTGCTGTCTGCAGCTGCCTGCAGGGAGGCTGTAGCCAGCTGGGGTTGGGCTCTGCTGCCAGGCAGCCAGGAACAGAAGAAGGGGCCAGAGGCTGAAGCTGTGTCAGGGCAGGTTGAGGCTGGATGTGAGGAGGAAGTTGTTGGCAGAGAGAGTGATTGGCACTGGAATGGGCTGCCCAGGGAGGTGGTGCAGTGCCCATGGCTGGAGGTGTTGAAGGCAATCCTGGCTGGGGCACTTAGTGCCATG
>WAAF01011110.1:0-29874 GCA_013400475.1 Tricholaema leucomelas | reverse complement strand
TCTGGGTGATTTACAAAGTGTGGGGGGGCAGATCGCACCCAAACCACTACAACTCCCTATGCTATTAAGACACTGGATAAAAGCACAAACTGGCTCCTGAAACAACAGTCTTATACAGCAAGCCTGGAAGTTACTGACCCTCTAAGTTCCCTAGAGCAACCAGAAGACTGAAGAGTGACATAGCATTTAGCATAAACTTTGAAATTTAACACAGGTACCTGTGTTCTGTTTAAAACTGTCTCAGCCAAACAAGAGTGAGCTCTATACCACCTGTCCCAGGCGATGCAACATTCTATGTTACAAGGACTACTGTTCAGTGATTACCCTCAGCCCACAAACAACTGTGCATAAACCAAACATAGAAGCATGACTACTTTTCCTTTCTAAATTCCCCCTTTCAAAACACCTTTATTAATTGGAGAAACATACAGAAACACAGAACAGGCACTTCCAAAAGGGCTGGAAGATGTGTGCTTTCTGGTGTCAAAGAGAGCACAGCAGAGCAGCTGATAAGGACTTAACATGGACGTGTGTTTGAAGGAATATTTAGGAGACAGCAAGTTGTAATCTATTACTACCACTGCTCCCAGATGATGATGATGAGAAATGAAATCTATTGTTCTGATGCACTGGAATTGGCTCCAACTCCTAATATCAAAGCAACCCATAAGATGGAACTTGTGACAGCTTCTTATGCACAATCATTCCAACTGTGCTCAGAGAATAAAGTTGCTTGAAGCAAAACAAACATTTCTGGGTTTAAAATTACAGCTACTGCCAGAAATAACTACTGGTGCACTCAGGAGAAGACTACTACTTCATCTTTACAGCAAGGGTGGTAAGACACTGGAACAGATTGCCTAGAGAGGTTGTGAATGCCTCCTTCTTGAATGTGCTTGATAGCAGGCTGGATGAGGCCTTGGACAACCTGGTCTAGTAGAAGGTGTCCTTGCCCATAACAGAGGGGTTGGAACTATATGATCTTTAAGGTCCTTTCCAACCTATTCTACAAATTCATAAATCTTCATATCCACACTCCTTGAATAACTGCGGTATAAAAAGCTGATCTCTGAAGAGCATACTGGACAAAATGGAAAATGCTTACAGATAATATATTAATAGCGACAGCATACATGAGGACATTATATCCTTTCCTACTCAGGAGAATTTGTCCAAGAACCAGAAGAATCAACTCTATATCTCAGTCTTTCCATTTGTAAATGTATGTAAATTTTCACATATTTCACTACAGTACTGTCACACAGTGCTATAGACTAGATACCCAGCAGAGATTCTCATACTTTTATAACTCAGTGCCAATACCAAGGATGAGTAAAAAATCACCTCAAATTGCATACAGAAACCTGAAAACCTTAAGAGTCGATTACTTGTATTTTATGGTGTCACATAAGTAATCAATCAAGAAAGAATAAAGATTAAGTTATTATAATGTAGATATAATGTCCCAAATCACCAAAGATTTGTTTCCTGTAAGTTTCATCAAGATAATTAACCAAAAACCCACAAAATATTAATTCTCTCCCAGTGTCTCTATCTACCATGCTACCCAGGCCAAAATTAACCTTTACATGAATTCCTCCTCACCTCCAGCAGTATAGGTGCAATCTCAGAGACAGCTGTCTTGAACCAGATGCAGATTGAGCAAACACACTGTGAATCTGGGAAGAGAGAAATTATGAATGAATATGTGTACAAGGCAGTAGTATTTTCCAAACTGTAAACTTTCTCCAGCCAAAGTGTCTGATTCTCTTCAATACCTGAACCACCGTAGCTTTCAGGTCAGGAAATCCAAGTACAATAGTGCTAATTTTTCCCTTCGGTCAGTAACAGGAACAACTGACTGACTAAAAATTACCCAAAGTTGCAAATAAATTACAAAGCTTAAAGAAGGACTGTAAGTTATGCATACTGGGTTTTTGCTTTTTCAGACCAGTTGTTTTTTTCTCCTTCTTCCTAGGTTAATAACCATTTGACTAGACTCTAGTCACAAGCTCCTGAAGGAAAGATGAGCCTCAGCCAGGTGATGTTGCTCAGTCTGTTACATATTACTGCACCTGGCAAACAGAAAGGCTAAATAAGAACTAAGATGACCACGGGATTGCAGCTAAAAATTAAAAAAAACAGTGCATTCCAGTCGTGGAAGGCTAATAGGCCAAAAACATATCCTGGCTTGCCCCGCCCTTCTGCTGATGGGGGAAGCAAGGGCCAGAGGAAAACAAAGGCTTAGGCCATTATGTCCCCTCCCAGGGTGATAAACAGGTACCCACAGGTGTTTATGCACTTGTGAGTGTCTTCCCCAAAATAAGGGTAAGCAAGCTCTGGTTTCACCTAATATGGTCAGTTTTGCAAATGCCATTCTGATTGGTAAATCTCTGTGGCCAAAGGAGCCATTACATTTGGGCAAATAATATAAGTTGAGCTAAGTTACAAGCAGTTGTGCTGGCTGTGCCTCAGTGTGTGCTGCTCTGCTCTACGTTTTGCTCTGGCAACATTGTCCTGGAGTCCTGTGTACCCCAAAATTCCTCTCCCTCTGTGGTTTGAATGGGAGAGGAAAAGGTGTGAAAAGACCTTTTCCCCCTCCCTGCCCTGCAGGCGTGAAGGGGGGAGCAACAGACCCTTCTGGCACGAGAGGTGCCCCGTGCGGGGCCTGCGCTGGAATCGGCTGGGAATTGGCTGTGTTCTTCGTGCCTAGGAAGTGCTAACTCAGCTCTTTGTCTAGGAAGGGTATAAATACTGGGGGGACTTCCCGCTTGGGGTTCCTGCCGTGGGGTGTTCCTGCCTTGGAGTTTTCCCCCTGCCTGGATAGCTTCTGCACACAGAGCCCCTGACGCTCCAAAGACAAGCTCCGAAGGACTGTGTCCACCTTAAGCACCCCCTTTGTGCAGCTCTATAGCTCTGAAAGACACTCGGAGGCTTCTGAAAGACACAAAGGGACAAGCGTTTAGACCGCCCTTCCATTCAAGCCAGCGTGATTCTTCTGTGAGTAGCTTTGGCTTCAGCCTTATCTTGATATTGGGGATGCTATATTTAATAGCTTAAGCCTTTTCCAACTTCTGACTTCCAAAATAGTCAAGTCTACCTGTGGTATCTGTGTAGATCTTCTCAACCAACTGAACCTGCTAATTAAAACTAAATTATCTTCTGTATATAGTTTTGGAGGCGGTTTTCGGGAAAATAAAATAACTCTATTTTTTATATAAATTCCTGACTCGGCCACATTAACTCCCTGCCTCCGTAACAAACATGCCCTGCCTCACTGCCCTCAGCTTGGACAACATGTTCTGCTCTGTCTCGTGCTTAACACCAGCTTAGCCCTGATGTTTTGGGCTTGAACTACCTGGAAACTTAATGCCTTCTCCTGGTAAATCTGAGGCACTTAAGTGCCACATGAAGTGGTGAGAAGTGCCACCAACATTGCGCTCTCTGCACATCTGCAAGAGGTCCTGCCTCCACCTCTTCAAACCTCTGTGCCAAGAGGAACTGGGATCAGGTCAGAGACCATCTGCCTCTTTCCCAGCACCGTGTTAGAGCCTGGGAAGATCTAGAAGCTTCTCAACAGCTATCAAGACACTGAGCAATTCCAACACTGCCACAAAGGAGCCAGGGACTATCTCTGAATTCTACTCCATTGCTGTGAGTAGAACAGACTTTCCCTAGGGCTCCAGGCTGCCTACTTATCTACAGTGATGTCAACTCTATCACTTCCCTAGACAGTCTATTCCAATGCTTAACAAACGCTTTGGGTGAAGAAGGTTTTCCTAATATCCCTTTACCAGTTTTGCTGTTCTTTGGAGACACAAAGCATCACTTATAGCATGTTAAACAGTGTACTCAACACACCTCCTTTTGGACAACTTTTCACCATTTCATACCATAATATGTAAGGGGGAAAAACCTGACACTTTTTAGTGGAAGAAAATTTGCCCTTTAGCCCTCCCCATTATAAATGCCTCTGCTATACAATTTCTTAGCATGTGCAAACCACATAGGTCTGCAGACCTTCCTGGAACCAGAAAATTTAAAAAAATATTTTAAAAAAGAAAATCGCCTTTACAGTTCATACTGCAGAGATAAAAGACACTTCAAACTGAGCATGTTTGTTTTAGGAAGAAAGTCACTACTCAAGGGTAGATGGATTTAGTATCAGAGTCAGGTACAGGATTATCTGCTCCCTCAATCTTTTCCATAAATGTTCTGAACATGGAGCATCCCAGGAGAAAATATCCAAACACTTTATTCTTACCTTGGTCAGATACCACTTGATACAATCTTCAACAGGCAATAACAAACCAAGTAAGTTTTCCACTGTTCTTGATAGTGGGGAATGGGAATGGTCAGGTAACAAAAACTCTGTTGCATGTGGGCATAAGTCCAGTGAACCTTGTGTCTTTGCACCATGCTTTCCAGTTTCTGCGAAGACTTGACTGGGGTGCAGAGGCAGCCCCATAAGAAAACTCATCTGACAAATCTCTCAAAGCAGAAGGAATTGCAGTATATGTAACATGGTATTCTTTCACCAGTTACCCCTCCTAGAACTGCTTGCTATCATCAGCTCTGTGGCTCTAAGTCTTGTGGAGCCAGAGCTTCAGCCCAAATCTGCAAATTGTAGACCCCAATGGGACCCCCCCTGGCTCCTGAATGCTCCTCCAAAGCCAGCTTCCCATGTTCTGAGAGCAGAAAGAAGAGACATTAGCAGTGGCTCTGAACAAAGTTGGCAAGGGCTCAGCAGGTGAATTAGGTCAGGGTCTGAGTCACACAAAAAACAGATCTAAGCCTAGGTTTTTCTGCATGGATGACTTGTTACCTGAATAATGTTTCCAAGGAAAAGAAAACACTAGATGTAAAGAATAGAAGAAAGGCCAATTTCTTGCCTGCCTACACAGTAGTTCAGAGATCAAAAATTAACCTACCATGCTTACAAAGGCTATTTGCAACATCTCTCATACAGTGTTCAAAATTCTGTCATTTAAAGTTTTGTCCTGTGTGTACTCTCCACTTTCCAGCATCCTCAGGCATTCTGCAACAGCCACTTCTGTGAAGAGTATAAAGACAATCCCCTCGAGGATATTAAACAACTCTCTAGGTTGTCCAATATATGCAAGTAACACACTTAGTTAAGCAACACTGCCCATACATATGCAGCAGACCTTAATAATGTATACGGTTAACACTCCAGGAGGAGTGTCCCTGAACTTGAAACCTGACCTCAGGGGGTCCTGACCCCTCCTCAGGGGTGGGTCTGGACAGCCCCAGGTGAGGGTTAGCCCACTCCCCCTTCCTGTCCCTTAAAAGCAGGGGGACTTCCTGTTCTCTCTCTCTTGGGACTGACTCTGCTCTTTGGACACTGCTCCCTTGGGACACTGCATCTCTCCACACACACGTGGCCATCAGCATCATTACCACCACAAACTCGGGTTGTATTCATACCTTTTTGTATTTGTTATCCTTCCTTCCCTACACCCTTTGTAACCTCCCTACCTTTGATACGCTTTTCAAGTTATTGTTAAACTTGTTTTCCTTTTTTAACTTCCAAATCGAGTGAGACTGATTTATTTGGTGGGTTATTCTATCAAAATTATTATTGTCTCTGGGGATTTAATTCTAACCCCAGACACCTTAATACTCAGCACCCTGAACCTTAACCCCAACCTCCAACAAGATAAGTCACAAAAGCCCAAAAGGGATAACATTAGTTTACTTTAAGCAACAGAGACAACAGCTTTCAGCAAATTCCAAAGACCTTTAAAGTTTCACCCTCCAGAAAACCAAGTTTTTGTTGTTCATCTGCACTTCAGGTACCTATAGTTAAAATGAAAGGGCAGGTACAGCTGCTCACAGCTGATGAGGCCTCAAGCTACTGGCCTCTCTTCATACCCATGAGTAACAAACCCACATACTTTAAACAACTGAAGCAACTGTTAGCTAATATATGAAAATGGAAAGATGAGACTAGAAGACACTTCCTTTACTGCATAAATCCCTTCTCTATATATCAAGCAAAAGCACATTTGGGTGAATGTAGTAAAAGATCCTCCCCCTCTACTCTGCCCTGGTGAGACCTCATCTTGAATACTGTGTTCAGTTTTGGGCTCCCCAGTTTAAGAAGGGCAGGGATCTGCTAGAGAGGGTCCAGCAGAGGGCTATGAAGATGATTAGTGGACTGGAGGGCATGGCTTATGAGGAGAGGCTGAGGGACCTGGGGCCGTTTAGTCTGGAAAAGACTTAGAGGAGATCTGATAAATGTTTATAAGTATCTGAAGGCTGGCCAGGAGGGGTGGGACAGGCTCTTCTTACTTGCTCCCTATGATAGGACAAGAAGCAATGGGTGTAAATTGCAGCAAGAGAGGTTCTGCCTCAACACAAGGGGGAACTTCTTTACTGTAAGGGTCACAGAGCATTGGAAGAGGCTCCACAGAGAGGCTGTGGGGTCTCCTTCTATGGAGACTTTCAAGGCCTATCTCTGTGGTCTGTGCTAGATTGTGTGGTCCTGCTCTAGCAGAGCAGTTGGACTCGATCTCCTTGGGTCCCTTCCAACCCCTAATATCCTGTGATCCATAATGTCTCTAAGGATCAACTGCCAAAGGAGAGAATTTCAAAACCAATCCCCTGGTTAATATGTGATGGCAACTCCTTAATGGTTCTCACCTGGACACTGGGACAAGAATCTCTGCCAAGCTAGTTCATATCTTTTGACTGAGGTCACTAGCATACTGGTTTATGTAGAGGCACCTTTTGCTGGTCAGTGTTGCTTGGGCCACAGTGTTTGTGATTAATCTCAACTAACATTTCATTTGTCGGGTTGAAAACCATAGATGGAAGCACAAGTTTAAGGTCCCAGGAAATAGGAAGAAGTGTGCTATAAGGCTAAGCCCAAGAGACAGCAAATATGAGAGCAGAAAGAGCATGGAACAGAAGTGTACTTCTACCTACAGCCATATCAGCTTGGCCCAGAACTCCTAGAGATGATACTCAGCCCAGCTGAGTCTGAAAACCCCTGTGGAGGAGGGCATTACAACTCACATATAGACACTTACTATACTACACTGAGATACTGTTCACTTGAGAAGAAACTGCAGCTTGTTTTATACTTATCCACAACACAATATTGCTGTGTGCTCAGTTGGCTATCCAAAAACATATTACAGAGGACGGTTAACAGCTTCAGGGTGAAGTTCCACAAGGAGCATAAACCAGTGTCACTAGATACCAGCAAAAAAGCCACATCCCTGGCTATTCATAGCATAGTAATCCAAATAACTAATATAACAAAAAACTATCATCAGTTGGTGAGATTTATGAGCTGACTGAATGCAACCTACAGCTGCTTAAATGCAGGAACTGAAGCAAGACAGAAATGAGGCAGCTGTGTGAGATGAGAGCAAAACTGATCTTTCCAGGAGGACCATAGTCAGAGATCACCTTTCTCACAAAACAGTATCTTTATTATACACATTAGAAAGGAAGGTAGGGGATGTAGAAAATGGCTACAGAATGTCCTAGCTCATTAGATCATGGTTTTGTGCATGTGTGTGTCTAGTCCTAAATAAATAAATCACTATGCAATGAGGCACAGGTTGTTTCCATGTAGACTTTAAAACTATAAAATGGTAACAAAACGTGAACACGTCCTAGAAGTCAAAACCCTGAATGAGAGTGAAGTATGAGTATCATTTCCAAAAGCTCTCCCTAGCATGCCCTCCTATTTATTCTACAGTGTCTCTCTGCTATGAAAAATGTTAATTTTCAAAGAGAAGCAACCACTTTTAGACAGAAGCAAATGCCACTTTCAGCTATCCCTTCCTCTGTGTCTCCCCTATGTTTTTTTCCCCTCTGCTGCTAGAATAAAAAAATCCAATATCCCAGCTAGGAAAGACCAATACAGAGCCAACAAGAGATAAGACTGGGTGGGGAGGTTAGAGAGAATAGTACTTACATTAAAGAGATTAATACTAAGAGATTAATACTACTTCTTGTCATACATCCTGAGCTCTAGTTCTTTTACAGTTTTTCGCTTTGGTGTTCCAAATTTGAATTATAGCAAGACAATAAAAACTTCATTTGCTATGCACAATGTAAAATACAGATAAATAGTCTCCATTCTAAGAATCCGATGATCTGTATCTATAAATAATGCAAAACCAACATCATGTGCGTGATGTTTACAAACTAAAACTCAGGCAGAAAAATCAGTCTCAAACACCGTCCAAGGTAATTTAATGTATGCCAGATGTAACAGAGTGACTTGGAGAGAGATGAGAGGCAAAAGCAAATGCACAGTAGCTGAAATTGTCAGTCTATCCAGTCAAACTCTCTCAAATATTTAGCAATTATTCATATCTCCCCAGCCCTGATGAGCTACTGCCCTGCATATCCAAGTCTCCTAACTAGCATGGTTCATGGAGCAGTTGCTCTGTCAGTGAGGGAAAATAATCACCTGTTGTGTGGACCTAGCAGAGAAACACATTTTGTCACAGCTGGAAGTTGGTCTTACACAACACATGCTCTCAATACACTAGAAAATAGCTTCAATACCTCATATCATAGATTTTAATTCTCTGACTGGATACGGCCATCAAAATCCCTACTGCCTCTCATTCCTCACATACTTAATATGTTGATTTAATTATACGCCTGTAACCCAGTTTACATTTTACAGGAGGCAAAAGGCAGAGGGATTCCAGTAAATGACACTTGAGATAACAGAATGAGCAACTGGAGAGCACGAGGCACATTCTTTGCATATAGACCAGCGTACAATAAAGGCTTAAAAATTCACTTGACCAGAGCAGCCAGGAAACCTTGGCAAAAGCTAAGCTAAAAATAATTTTCCATACTTCAAAGTTACAAAGGTAATTTGCAAAGTACAAATCAGTACTTTGAAGAGCTGTCTTCATAACTCTGTGGACAGCGTCAGTCTGCTGCTCAGTTCAGGGCTCTTTCCCCAGCTACGGTGAACAAAGCTTTGCCCGTTCTCACTGACTGGGGCACTAGGTAGAAAGGATGGAAGTTGAGGCTGAAGGAAAAGTGGTCAGTTTCGTCCTGCACCCCCTGGGAAAGCTCTGAACAGAAACACAGGCATTGATTACCAAGGAAAAGGTTAAGTAAAACATCTAGCAAACAGATAAAGGTTTAGAGCTGGATACTTCTCCAGAACTTAAATAGCAGCCAAGAGGTTTTAGGGTTTGACAAGAAAATTACAATTTCTTGCTACTGCTCAAATGAGAATGGAGAAGGAAAAAAAGAACAAAAATGAACAGGACATGAAAAAAATTGCAAGAATAATTTAACCAAAGATGGAACAAAGCAGAGAAGCTACCAGATGTGCCCCAGTAATAAAATTTACTGTTGCTATTGTTGTTAAACCAGTTCAATTCTCACCAGGGAAAATATAAAAATAATAACTAAAAAACCCAATCAACTAAAGGCCAGTCTTAGTGGAGGGAAGAGGATGAAGCATTTCAGAAAGCAAAGTAAATCTAAATATGTTTACCTGTCAAAATTACCCAGAATATTTTTTACAACCTCTCAAATTATTAGCATAACAATCCCCACAAAGAGAATGGGAGAGAAAGATTGGGGATTTCATCTCACAGATCAGTGGGCAATTTTTTTTTTTTTTTTTCATAGAGAAGGCAGTATATGAAACAACCTCAGTAGGTTAACACAATAAATGGAAATACACATGCACACCTTGATGCTGATGCTGCTTCAGCTCACTCAAAATCATGTTAAAACAGAAGCTCACTCTTTCCCCTACACCTTACAAATAGTAATACAAAGCTGAGTGCCTGTTAGGAAGCTAATTCCAAATGACAGTATCATTCTGTGTTCCAATAGACTTTGCTCCTTTTTCTCTTTGTTGTATCACTTTCTTTCGACTCTATCTGACATGGATGATGTATTTATGGATCTGCCTCCAGAACATATTTTTTAAATCTAAAATTTTGCAGTACCTTAGCCAACAAGGTTCAAACCAGAATAATCAAAGTCCCGCATATTATTCCATATGACTAGAAGTCACAAGTAATTGAGTTCACTACATATGCAGAATATTCTCTAGGGAGCCCCTAGCTTTGGGAACAAAAATACTACTACAATCTTTACATTAAACTAATTCAGGAATGGGATGGTATATTCATACATATTTCATATATCTATTTTTATTTTATTCGCACACACACATGCATTTCTGACACCGGAATTAAAAATTCCTTTTTAACACGCCAGTGGCCAACCAGCTAAGATACCTGCATTTTGAAAGAGGCTTGCACAAGAGGAAAATTGACTGCACAGTATGAAAACTCCAACAGAAACCAAACAATCCAACAGTAAACAGGACATAAAGTATCAAACAGAAAATGAACTCTTTAGGAGCTAAGACAGATGTAAAAGCTGTTGGTGGTAGTGTGGAAAAATGTATTTGTTTAGGAAGTTTAGGAAGAAACAGTGTGCAAATATTTATCGTCACAATGCACTGAAAAGACATACTGAAAGAGCTTACAAATGCTTATCCAGCACAGCTTTTCAAAGCACCCGGAACAAACTTCCACATAAGACCTTAAACAAATTGAAATGTCACTCGCTGAAGTATAGCACCAGTATTAATTCCAGTCCAGTCCTGGCGCAGCCCTGATGGTGGGTTTTAAGCAGAAAGCTCATAAAAATACTTTTCTTCTCCTAGCAAGTTTATGTTTATGGAATGCTTTTAGTTGGAAAAAATGTCTGAATTTAAATCCTAATGCCACAAAATACACTAACCATTACTTCCAGAAGAGAAATGTGTATGTCGATCAATGCCACTTCTTCTAAACTCTACTAAGCGGTTATCAGTTTAAACAACCTCTCCAGTAAAAAGAAGCTTGAATTTTCAGCTTATGCCAAAAGGCTTTCCTAATCTCCTCTAGAACCATAATTAGCTTCAATGAAAAGTAACAAATCACAATAGAGGAATATTTCTGTGTAATATTCCACTGCCATTTTTCCAATTTCTCTGCTTTGTAGCACCATTTCATGTACTTCAGTAATATCCTAAACATCACATCTTGAGTTTGGGCCTGCTAAGATCCACAACTCCACATTCTTGTTATTAAAAGGTATCTTATTCAGAAAGCTGTTTCGATACTGCACTAACACAGCCTGTGCGCAACCAGTGCACACAGGGACTGTTAGAATCCCACTAAACAGAGATTCCCCTGATAACTTCAGCATCACAGTCAGGAAACCAGGAAAGTCAGACTGCAGCAAAGAAATCCAACTTCTTGTGTGATGTGGCACTAAAACGAAGGCTAGAAGAAGTATATACAAGAGGAAGAGGTTATGCCAGAGCATGCATTGTATTCATTCACTCCTTACCTTCCCCTTTACATTGCAGAGGTTACATCACCCTTTCAAACACAGCCATAAGCAGCAGCAAGACTTGTACATGAATGTTTATTTCCCTGGGTGTTTTGGGTAAGTGAGAGCATGCACTCAAGTGAGCATTCATGCCCCAGCCAGCTTGAGGACGAGGATCTGCTCCGCATGAAAGTCCTTAAGACCTAACGGATGCTGATTTCATCCACAGAACTGAAAGCGTATCTCAGCAGGACACTGTCAGCTTCCTTTTCAGCTCCCTCTCGCTGACTACCAGTCTCTGGCAAGTGAAATGTCAAGAACCAGGCAGGGGCGGTGTTTGGAGAAGGAGGGATAAGAGATTCTCACCATCCATCAACCTCAAAACCTATTCAGCCGACAACTTGAATGGAACTGGCATTTCATTCTCCATGGTAACAAGAGATGGAAGGAGGTTGGAAAAAGAGAGGACAGAACAGGGAAAAATCTGATGTTGAAGAAGTGTGGAAAGTTATTAACTTTGCCACTTCTCTTTGCTGTGTAAGTTGCACATAAAAGAGGGAAAAGCTCTTTCCTGTCCTGCACAGTCCTTGAAACAAGATGTCCCACAGCCATGATGAGGTGCTCTTTTTGTGAGCAGTGTATTAATGTGGTGGGGGAGGAAATCCCTTCTTCTGCACCAGTCCTCCCCAGAGGAAAGACAAATGCCTTCTGAACACTGGGAATTAGAGAAAGCTGCAGATTATTGCCACACAGGAAACAGAACTGACTGAAAAGGAAAATACACTGTTGTTCCTTGTACAATATTTCATGTCTACAGAGCAAAGCTACTGATGCCA
Source organism: Tricholaema leucomelas (assembly GCA_013400475.1). NCBI lineage: Eukaryota > Metazoa > Chordata > Aves > Piciformes > Lybiidae > Tricholaema lacrymosa > Tricholaema leucomelas. The sequence goes on along the minus strand of WAAF01011110.1, from coordinate 17,683 downwards.
ATGCTGTACACAAGCACTGATCACAAAACTTAAGAGTGGAGAAATACCATCCCCTGCTTTACATCTTACAAGAAAGCAAATGTTTGTTATCTCTACTATGCTAAATCACTTAGATGCATAAAGAAACAAAGTATTTCTTCTTTTCTGAGGCACACCAAAATGAAGCATGGAAGCAGCTAGACTTAAAATTCGGGCAGCACCTCTGCCGAGCTCACGGGTGCTCTGGGTAAGTCAGTTCTTATTAACATTTCAGGCTTGGCCATCTTCTGAACCTTTTTTTTTTACCTGCTATTTTACATTCATAACTTCAGCTGTCACAGTCAGAAAGTGCACAACAGGGAAATTACATTTGGATTCATGAACATTTGTGTTCCAAGCTGGCCCCATGCCGCTACTAAAAGAGTCTCTTGGCTAAAGCACTTATGCAAGATAACTAAACAAAGGAATGAAAAGCTCTGCAAAGCCTGGCTGCTGCTGCCACCTTATTTCTTTCAAAATGCTTTACACAGACTCTTTCCTGAAGGACACATTTAAGTCACACTCCCCCACCCAAACTCACCACCTCTCAATTTTGAGTTTGTTCTCACTTTTGTATTGCATGTAGGATATACTCTTGGGTGGTACTTTATTTTTTAGAGCCTTACCTACACAGGGAGCTTTTTGCCAAGGGAGGCTTGCAGAACTGTTTCGAGTTATCCCAGGATGTATAAGTGTCTTTCCTCATGCATCAGTAAATATATTTTTAAATCATAGTTCTTTTAAAACTATCAATTTTTCTCTGTTGTTGCCATTTGAATTTTGGATAGTCAACTTTCACTTTCTTAACAAAGTCTTTATTTACCATTCACAACATTGCAACCTTTAAGGCATGCCAATATACGGCTCCTGGCCACTGAACTTCAGCCTGTATCCATCATCAAACATGTCAAAGCCATGTGAATAAATTCTTGCTTTTGAAAAATATACTTCTCCTCTCAAAAAAAGTTTTAAATTTTCTCCTTCGTCTTCCAAGTCTCTGAATCTTGGAAAAATGAAAAGGGAACCTCAGAATGAACAATCCCACAGCCACTTTGTTTCTGTGGCCAGTTTCTATTGTTCACCAACTCATCTTCCTGAGACAGGAAAAGAGGGGCATATTTACCTTTCGAAATGTACTTCTGGTGCATGATTTAGAAGTATTTTCCTTTTTTCCTGAAAATATAACAAGAAAAATAGAAGCGAGGCTGCTCCATTCTCTTTGTCCTGGTCAAAGTCAACTAAACATGGGTATGACGCACATCAGTTTGAAGACAACAGCTTCCTACGAGTCTAAATAGGCAAGAAAATGCTGTTACATGCATTTGTACAATCAGACACATTCAGTTCTTTACTTCCTTTTGAAGATGCTCTGGAATTCCAAGGAGGCACTTCAGTTCCTTTTAAAATATATTCTACCCACATATGTTTAAGATGTAGATATTTAACATAAAAAGCTTTTTATGTTCCCTTTATAGAACCATCTCAGAGTACTTTATTATTTTGCTTTGTTACAGGAGCACAAAAAAGAAAGATGGTATTTTTGCCACTTGTCACAAAGCAGGATCATCTTCTTTGCACTTGCTGTTCACTGAGTTTCACCTTGATCCTCTTGAAGGTTTGAAAGCATTGTTGTTTATCTGTAGCTCAGGGAAGGGATTTTCTTTCTCTCTGAAGTTGCTTCTAATGTACTTCAAAGTCTACTAACATCATCCACTTGTCTTCCTGCAATCCAAACCCTTACCCATAGAAACTGAAACTTTTCCCAAATCCATACTAGCAGCATGCTTTAGCTGAGATACTGACAATATTACAAATATTCAGAAATGTGCCAAAAACTATTCCAAGAGCAGAGAGCTGTACCAACCATAGTGTCCTACTGTGCATTTTCCTACAGCCACCAGAAAGGGAATGTGGATGTCTCTCAACAACAACATGAACACTCCGGAAAAGAATCTACCCTGAATTGGCTAAGGCTAGCACATCAAAAGGCACCCTACTGAGAGGTACTAAAGTGGGGAGAGAAGCATGCTTACACAGAATCAAGGTCTTAACCAGCTTCCCAAAACAGAAGAACAAACAGTATAGCTCAGTCAACATTCAAAGGACTGCCCACCATGTATGTCTGTCATGAAGTAAAGACAGAATAGACCAATAGCTTGAGGCTGGCTGGGAATGAAGCTGACTTCAGTTCTGGTCAAGTTTGGTGGATTTCAAACAGTTTTTGCATTACAAAATGCAGCAAAATTGGCAGCAGTTTTACAGATAAGGGGACAGTGGTGAACCTGAACCAATGGTGAACTGCACTACAAAACACACTGGCAATAGCACTTCACAGAATCCTGTATTGCACCTGCTCAGGGAGCAAAGAGATCTGCTGCTGTCATGGCTCTGAACCTAGAACTAAACATTTTCAAGTAGGTGCTTACTCTGAAAATATTGTCATGCCTAAGAAAATTAACACGTGAAGTGACTAAGATGTAATAGCGTTATGACTTCACAGAATCACAGAAATCATCCAGTCGGAAGAGACCTCTAAGATCATCCAGTCCAACCCTCCACCCAGCACTGCAGAGTCAGCACTAAACCATGTCCCTATTTTGCAGTAGAATGTTTCACTAGAGCTATTCCTCAAAGTACCAGATTAAAACAGAGAAACGACAGGGCAGCCACAAGTTCACTAACACACTTTTCTGGTCCTCAATGCTCTCCTCAGTTCATATAAACCAGAATCCTTCAGCACCAGAATAATGATACCAGAGAAGGAAAGAGGGTACATACCAAAGTGACCAGTGAAAAGACTCAACTCGGGCAATGTCCACCCCAGCTAACAGATACCTCACTGAATATTGTAGGCAAAAAATGGCAACATCTCAGACTTTCACACTTACGAAGATTCAATTCAGAGTTTTTTTAGAAGAAATTTTTACTTCTGGGATTAAACAACACAATTTGTCATGAAGATCTGAGAAATAAACACCCATTTTCATTTCAGGTCAGAAATGGCTCGTCATCACAGAAATAGTGTATGCAGTGGCTACGTTAATAGCTTTGCAAATCCTGTCAATGTCAAAAAGTTCATCTGCTGTGGGAAATAAACATCTACTTTTCAGTTTGACATTCCAAATGTCACCCCAGCTAAACGAAAGACAATTTATAATAAACATAGCAAAAGAACCACAAATTTACACTTATGAGCATCATGGATTAACATTCATATTTTACCTGGCTGAAATGCAGAAGAGGGAAAAAATGAAGGAACAAGAAAAAAAAAAACAAACAAAAAACCCAACCAACCAACCAAAAAACAACAAAACCTCAAACCTCAAAGAGTCAGAGGGCAAAACACTAGCAATATTACACATGAATCCTTCAGAGCATACATTAAAATGGTTTCTGGGAATAAAAAAAGGCTAAAAATCATTATGAGAAAGCACACAAACATCTTCCAAGAAGTTCAGCTCTAAAAAATTACTGAGAACAGCATTCTGGAAAGCCAAAGCCTCCTGATTTAAATTGAGAGCCACTGATGAAGTATCTATAAGCTATTCTCAGTACAAGTCATTTCAATGCAGAGATGAATATGGACAGAACGTACACAGACTGAATGGACCTCATGACACATGTGTCATCAGTTAAAGAACACACTGTACCACTGAATTACCAGTCACTTCCCACTGAGACACTCCACCTCAAAAGGGGAAGAAAAGACTTCATGAACAATTTAACTGAAACGTATTTCTCTAATAAGCAAAATGATACTAACTCTATGACTTTCTAACTTCAAGTTCTCCACAAATTTAATCAAAGAGAAGAGTTAAAGTATCTTCAAAAGAATCAACACTATTTATTGATCATCCCTATCCCTTGGAACTGACAGCTTAATAGACTGTGATTTATTATTTTTTAATTTGTCAGTTTTTAAAACTTCTCATAAAATAGAAACTTGTACTTCACATCACCCATTAAACAATCTTGGGAAATTAAAAGAATAAATGCAAAAGTCATTATGAGAGTTTCCTGTTTTACAGGAGACAGACAACAGTCACAAGAGTCCTAACAATCTGGCTTAATGCTATCTAAAAAATAAGCACAAAGCCACTTCAATCTGTTATCCAATAACATCCAACAGCAATACACATTAATGATACATGCAAAGGTGAAAGTTGCCAAGAAGTGAAGGAAGAGCTTTAGGAAAAGCATTGGGAAGAGCATTGTAAGTACACATGGTTTTAACTCTGAAATGTAGTATCTGCAGTAAAGTCTTTCAGTATTTCACAGGCAAACATTTTCATGCAAATAAATACATGTCTCTAAGCTGAAAAAGTTTACAAGGGCACAATTATGTACTTTCATTGATTACAGCTCAGTCAGCCATCTCTATCTGGAACCAGAGATGTATAAGAAATACTTTCTTCTTTGCAGTTATTTTTCTGAGATTTAAGGGAAAGTTCTGCTTCAAGAAATGAATATAGCACTATTCAAATCTACATGGTCTACAGGCTTTAATACATAAATTTACATGTGAATGGTTGGTTTCTTCTCACCCTGCTCCCCCCATTCAAAATTCTTCTTGAATTTTACCAATTTATAGAAGATTAAAGCAGCTAAAAAGATTCTGCAAGTCAAGCTGTGGTGGTTTGGGTGTTCCTTGCCCCCCCACACTTTAGAAATCACCCAGACTAGACTCAGCCAGCTCTGGAAATATGAATGAAGCTTATATTTATAGCTAGCACAATATACAAGCAGATATTTACAGTTTATACAATTATATACAGAAATATACAAGGTAAAAGGTAATACAGAAACACAACTCCCCTCCCAGAAAACTGAGTCCCCAGGAGGGGCTCTCAACTGCCCCTTCACCTTCCCCCTACCCCTCTCAACCTTACCCCAGTCCCAAGGAAGAAACGGAGGCTCAGCCAGGGGGGTTAGGAAGCAAAGTGGATTAGCCAAGAAAATGGAAGGTGTGGTTAGAGAGTAAGATGCAGTTCAGCCAGCAGCCTAGAGCTCCCCAGCAGGCGAAGTGGCTTTATCTATGTTTTGCTTTTTATTCTTATATGTCTCAGTGAGCCTATGAGGGAAGTAGACATCACCATTGTTTTCCTTTCACAGCCTGTAATCTAGTTCTTCTCACCGAAATATTCTAGCTAGCTTCAAACTACCACACAAGCACATCACAATATCTCTGCAAATAAAGCTATCTTTTAACAAGTGGGGGGGAAGTGTAAGAGTGTTCATGTAAATGAATCAGCACTAACAGCTATCACTAACAGTGAAAAAAGAAAAAACAATTTTACAGATGAAGAAATTAGACAAAAGTTTTATATGACAGAGAGATGTCTAAATATCTATTTCTATATACATTCCATAATGTCACTGATAAATCAGTATGTCCAACATATGCCTGGGACACAGGACACTACTTGAAGCACAAGATCTTAAATGCCTTAAAGATTCATGAGGGTAAATCATCAAATACAATGGGTTGGGGGATACTGTGGGGGGTGAGGAGCTGAGGACCCTCTTATTTTCCCACTAAGTCAGCATCACAAGAGCTTAACCATCTGTAAATGAACCTGTCTTTCAGGAAGAAAATTATTTCATTTAATTCTATATCATTCTGCATTACTTCAGTCTTCCCACGACACCTAACTGTTCTCATGATTTCGAAGCCATTGTCTGGTTTTACACATAGTGAATACAACCGGTAAGAGCAGAAAAAATTCTCCTTCAGTGGAGTGAAGAGAAAACCAGAAGCAATGAACACTTTCCAACATGCTTGCTGAACAAAATATTGCAGACAAATATAAATAACCATAAATTACATCTTTTTATGCTGCTCCACTCCCAAGATACCAAAATAATGGAAGAATCAGCTGAGATACCAACACAGATGAGGCCTCAGACACAGAGAAGTAACTTCTGCAACTTCCAAGTCAACACAAGTTCCCAGCTGTCAGCTTCTCTTCCCCAGTATAATAAGATGTAACATGAATTCAGTTTACGGTATGATGCCATGTTTTGGCTGGAAGGCGTAAGAGATCTGAATTTAACAACAAGTTAAATTGGAGTATAGCTCTTGTGCCTTAGTACCAACCTGCCTGATTTCCCCAGAGCCAGAGGTGTGCCTGCCACCTGGAGATGGGCAGCACAGGCTGACTTACTCTTTCTAGGTAGAATTCCCTGGACACAAGCTCCGAAAGTTGACTGTGGATCTTAGACACTGTGATAGTGCTGGGGAGGGAAAGTGCACTCTGAATGCTGTCAGATGCTTCAGAGAAAAGGGATAGTCTCTGAAAGAAAATACTTAACAAACACCTGTTCTCATTATCTCCTCCCACTTGTCTGTGCTGATACAGGCAATGTGGGTGTACATTAGAATTCAGGCAACTGCTTCAAGTGACCGCACAGCAGAGAGAAGCATAAACTACTACAAAAGGACACATCAGGGAGGCTTGCTTTAAAATAACTCTATCTGCTGCAGCATGGACTCTTATTGAACACCTGCATTCTCATAAGGAATCCTACTGAGAAACACAGGTAATAAGATGTGTAATAAAAGGGGATAAAGCCTTTCTTCCCAGAAAATAAAATTAGACAGTTGATTTTACGGGGAGGCGGGGCGGGGGGGGGAGTTGAAGCTCTCTCTAATGGTTTTCTAAGTGTCTGATTTTGGTAAAAGCTTCCTGCACTTAGAGTATGAATTTGGAACGGGGAAATTACAGGCGAAAAAACCAACCCCGTTACACATTGTCTCACAGGTATGTTAACTTGTACGTCTTTCGTGAAGATAATTTGTAGAGTGCAGTTTTATGCATTTTGAAATATCATCATCTTTTGCAGCGGTAAAAAAGAAAACACTGATGAAAACATCTCCTGTTTTCTAGACTGATGCTGTGTTCACTGCTTCCCCACACAAATAACAAACCAATTCTTCCATCCTGCTGCCTTTTCTCCCTGATCTTCAAGTAAGTACCCATAAATATTCTGTGACTACTTGGAAAAATCAATTGTATTCCCACCCTCTCAAACTATTCCTGTGTAAAAGAGTTAATCTTGAAAATATAGTGCTGTCACCTTTCTTTTACAGATTTCTGTCATTTCTGTCACTATGGAAACAATTAGAACATCAAGTATGTCATTAAGAATGATTTACAAAATAGAGAAGTGCCAAAGGTAAAGACTCTAGTTTTAAAAAAAACATGACAAAATTAGTTTGTTAGCATAGAAACATTTACTTTAAAAGACTTTCCAAGTTCATAAGAATTCCTAGGACAACACTGCAGCAAGCTATGGACAAGGAGAGAACTGCCAGTGCAGCGTCATTCAGGAAGTCATGAAGCCAAAGCCTGCAGCTATTTGCTGGGACAATGTGTTGTAATCATCCCTTTTCCACTCATTTAAAACAGGGGGGGGGGGAAAAGTCAGTAAAGTCAGCATATTCCTGAAATATCACAGTAACATAAGAAATATTGTAAGGCTGTATTCAGACACTTGTTTCTTTGAGATTCAGGAATAACGCAGTTCGCATTGTCTGTATCTCAACAGAGTATTTGGTCATCTTCCTCTCTGTCCATCATCTTCACTCACATCCACATCCGAAGCAAAATCAAAGACAATTATTCGTAGCTTCCCAACCAAAGAAAGAATTTAATCAATTCTTAGAGAAACATCAGCTACAAAGCTTTGTTAAAGAGCTATACTGTTGCGTGGTGGCTTCATCACTACAAAAGCAGAGTGCTTATTATCACTGTAAGATATAGTTTGTCCAGGCCCTGTAGGTGCAGAAGAAGCAGTTCTCCACTGCTCCCCAAAGCTCACCATATACTTCACTTCAACATGTTGGCTCAATTATAGCACACGGGAGCCTCCAGGGAATGAACACAGCTTTCTGAGACAACTCCCTCTCTACCACACACAACACACACATTCTGTGCTTTTTCAGAGACTCTTTTCAGGGAATGTTTTGTCTTTCATGGTCCCGTTAATATCCTTTTCCATCCTCTCACTACATTCTGCCACGTACCTACCCACTTTGTGTCTCCTAACCTGTAGTGCTTAGAAATTAAGGTACTATTCTGCTTGAAATCACAACTACCAATGTTACAGTGCAGATTGCAAAAGCAAGAGGGATATTTTCTTATGCAAAGATAGAACATTTCAGCTTAAGAAAAAAGCAAGAAAACAGTTTAAACACAAATTAGAGCAACAGAGCACTAGGAGAAGAGAAGAACTGGCATGCAGCTGTGAAGCACTTCTAATGCATAACAGAGACAAAAGAGTAAATGCACACTTTTCTTCGTAATTACATGGCAAACACTAAGCTCCAGGTGCCATTTCATGTAGGAGAGACAGTTTGCCAGGTAGTCAGTGCTGGACAGCTGACCCTGAATACTGTTTGCTGCCTAGATGTGGCTGAATGATTTCTTTCTGTACATTCAGATTCTCCTAAATGGCTCAGTAAAAGAAACACTCTACAGTAATTTTGACTTTAAAAGATTTTGACTGGATATCTTAATGACAGTTGGAAACTTATCAGATTACTCACCTTTGCCATGGGACTAGCCACTTCAGCAGTAATTCAGATACTCTAAGATGGATGTATTCTCTTCCTCACTTGAAACACATGCTTTTGATCTCTCATTTCCAAAATGTGAGATTACATGCTTTTCCTGAGATTCCCTCTGTAAGGCTGTAGGAGTCAGCTGGGATGAATTTGGACAGGAGTTGCAAGGAAATAATGACTAAAGGATTTAGAATCCTGCACTATCAACAAAGTAAGGAAGAGCAAAAGAAATTACAGGACTGAGATGAAAGGTAGAAGAAAGGACAAGGCAAGGTCAATTAATAAGTCTTCTGTGAGAGCAACCCTTCCACAAAAAGGATTTCCAGAAAAAGAGAGTGAATTTTGGTGCACTGTTTCCCTGGTAGTTAATGATTACATTAGCTTATAATATCAGCAAACTGTGTGACAGTACAGAAGACAACACAGAGCTGCAGTTGATCTTGCTTAAATACTTCACATACCAATATAAGCCATTCCACCCCTTTTCAAAACTTTTGAGAAATCCTAAATTAAAATATTCATGGAAATAACCAGCCTTTAGAAAGTGACTCACAACTTGTATCATACGAGTTTATACCTTCTTCAGCCTGGTTCCTTTTTTAACTCTTTTCCATCAGTCATACATGCCCAGTTCAACTAATTCCCATTTACACCTCAGAATTAACAATGAGCACGGCTATGATTTGGGCACAATAGAAAAACTACCTCCTGTTAGCAGTTCAGATTTGCTTCTGCTCAGCTATTCTGAATAACATTTTGTTTCATGCCCTTAAAAACAAAGGGGTCCAAGAAGGTTGAACCTATTTCAAGAAAGAATTCCTGAAGGCACAGGAGCAGGCTGTGCCATTGTACTGGAAGACGAGCCGACGAGGGAGGCAGCCAGACTGAACGGGCAAGGAGCTGCTAAAGGAATTAAAGATAAAAAAGAGAGTGTATTGCCTTTGGAAAAAAAGGGGATGTTTGCCAGGAAGAGTTCAAGTTGCTAGGTCTTGCAGGAAAAAAGTTAGAGAAGCAAAAGCCCATTTCGAACTTAGGCTGGCCACGGCTATTAAGGAGAATAAAAAATGTTTCTATAAATATATTAATGGCAAGAGAAGGGACAAGGACAACCTCCAGTCCTTATTAGATAGAGAGGGGAATATAGTGACTAAGGATGAGGAAAAAGAAGAGGTGCTTAACACCTTCTTTGCCTCAATCTTCAATAGTGGGACAGGTTGTCTCCAGGACAACTGGACTCCTGAAGTGGCAGATGGAGTCAGGGTCCAGTATAGTCCCCCTCTAATCCATGAGGAAGAAGTAAGGGACCTGCTGAGACACTTGGATCCTCAAAAGTCCATGGGACAGGATGGGATCCATCCTAGGGTGCTGAGAAAGTTGGCAGATGAGCTGGCCAAGCCACTCTCCATCATTCATCAATGGTCCTGGCTCACTGGAGAGGTCCCCAAAGACTGGAAGCTGGCCAGTGTGATGCCATCCACAAGAAGGGTCAAAAGGAGGAATCAGAAAACTACAGACCTGTCAGACTGACCTCAGTGCCAGGCAAGGTCATGGAAAAGGTCATCCTGAGTGCCATCACAAAACACCTACAGGATGGCCAAGGGATCAGGTCCAGCCAGCATGGGTTTAGGAAGGGCAGACCCTGTCTAACCAACCCAACCTCTTTTTATGATCAGGTTACCCACCTGGTGAATGTGGGGAAGGCTGTGGATGTAGTCTACCTGGACTTCAGCAAAGCCTTTGACACTGTCTGACACAACAAGCTCCTGGCAAAGCTGGCAGCTCGTGGCTTGGACAGATTCACTCTGATATGGGTCAAGAACTGGCTGGAAGGCTGGGCCCAGAGAGTGGTGATGAATGGTGCCACATCCAGTTGGCAGCCAGTCACTAGTGGTGTTCCCCAAGGATCAATGCTGGGCCCAGTCCTGTTCAACATCTTTACTGATGATCTGGACAAGGGGATTGAGTCCAGCATCAGTAAGTTTGCAGATGATACCAAGCTAGGAGCAGGTGTTGATCTGTTGGAAGTTAGGAGAGCCCTGCAGAGGGACCTGGACAGGCTGGATGGGTGGGCAGAGACCAATGGGATGAGACTGAACAAGGCCAAGTGCAGGGTTCTGCACTTTGGCCACAACAACCCCAAGCACTACTGCAGGCTGGGGATAGAGTAGCTGGACAGCAGCCAGGAAGAAAGGGATCTGGGGGTACTGGTAGATAGTAGGCCGAAGATGAGCCAGCAGTGTACCCAGGTGGCCAAGCGAGCCAATGGCATCCTGGCCTGTATCAGGAACAGTGTGGCAAGTAAGACAAGGGGGGGTCATTCTTCCCCTGTACTCAACACTGGTCAGGCCACACCTTGAGTGCTGTGTCCAGTTCTGGGCTCCTCAACTCAAGAGAGAGTTGCCTCCAGAGAAGGGCAACAAGGCTGGTGAAGGGCCTGGAACACAAACCCTATGAGGAGAGAGGCTGAGGGAGCTGAGGTTGTTTAGCCTGGAGAAGAGGAGGCTCAGGGGTGACCTCATTGCTGTCTACAACTACCTGAAGGAGGCTGTAGGCAGGTGGTGGTTGGTCTCTTCTCCCAGACAACCAGCAACAGAACAAGGGGACACAGTCTCAAGTTGTGCCGAGGGAAGTATAGGCTGGATGTTAGGAGGAAGTTCTTCACAGAGAGAGTGATTTGCCCTTGGAATGGGCTGCCCAGGGAGGTGGTAGAGTCACCGTCCCCAGAGGTCTTCAAGAAAAGACTGGATGAGGCACTTAGTGCCATGGTCTAGTTGACTGGATAGGGCTGGGTGATAGGTTGGACTGGATGATCTTGGAGGTCTCTTCCAACCTGGTTGATTCTATGATTCTTGCATAGATAAAAGAAATTTTTCAAAGGAGGGTTTAAATTATCTGTGCTGAAGTATCTACTACTTGCAAAATATATTACTTCAGGTTTGTCATGTCTTAAAAATGCTCCACGTTTTAAAACTTAGAATCAGGTGTATATGTTATTGTGCTGCTTCTCATTTGCACATGTACCATTAACTCTTTCTTTTGTATCCTTTCCTGCCCATTAAAGGGATTACGAAACACTGCACAACACAGTGTATCTACACAGTATTTTCAGTATTATCATCTATTTTGGAATTCAAGAGACTGTAATACAATTTTGAGACCATAATTGGCTACTCTAATCAACCTGATGCTAATTGCTATCTGACCTCTAGTAAAGAATCATAGAATTAACCAGGTTGAAAAAGACCTGTAGGATCACTGAGTCCAACCTATCACCTAACCCTTCTAATTAACTAAACCATGGCACTAAGTGTCTCATCTAGCCTCCTCTTAAAACACCCCCAGAGATGGTGACTCCACCACCTCCCTGGGCAGCCCATTCCAATGGGCAATCACTTTCCCTGAAGAATTTCTTCCTAAAAGGCTCCTCTTAGGACTCTGAAAAAAATCACCAGTCAATGCCACAACACCATGCTAAGAAAACCTAGGTCTGTCAGGCAGACACCTCTCATAGGGAGGTGTGCTGCCTACCTGGAGCCCAGATTAGGGATCTTGCCACGAAAATTCCTAGCCTGGTGCACTCTACAGACTAATATCCATGTTCTTGGCTCCTCAATTCAAAAGAGATGTTGAGATACTGGAATGTGTCCAGAGAAGGGTGACGAAGCTGGTGAGAGGTCTGGAGCACAAGCCCTATAAGGAGAGGCTAAGAATGCTGGCCAGCAGGGCAAGGGAGGAGATTCTCCCCCTTTACTCTGCTCTCATGAGACCCCACCTGGAGTACTGTGTGTAGATCTGGAGCCCCCAACACAAGAAGGACATAAAAGTGTTGGAGCAAGTCCAGAGGAGGGCCACGAAGATTATCAGAGGGCTGGAGTAGCTCTCCTATGAGGACAGGCTGAGAGAGTTGGGTCTCTTCAGCCTGGAGAAGATGATTTCAAGGAGACCTTATAGTGGCCTTCCAGTATCTGAAGGGGGCCTACAGGAAGGCCGGGTAGGGACTATTTATAAGGTCCTGTAGTGACAGGATAAGGGGTAATGGGTTTAAACTGGAAGAGAAGAGATTCAAACCAGATGTTAGGAAAGGGTTCCTTACAGTGAGGGTGGCAAGACACTGACACAGGTTGCCCAGGGAGGTTGTGGATGCTCTCTCCCTGGAGGTGTTCAAGGCCAGGTTGGATGAGGCCTTGAGCAACCTGTTCTAGTGGGAAGTGTCCCTGCCTGTGGTGGGGTGTTGGAAATGAATGATCTTTGAGGTCACTTCCAACCTAATCCATTCTATGATTTACTGTTTGACAGGCATTTACTGTCTGACTTCTGCTGGATCTGTTATGCCACAGAGAACAATAAGGGAGATCATTAGCAAAACTCCGTAACATACTCGAAGCATACGGCATTTGCAGAGGAAGTTAAAGGTGCAGCACACTCAAGTTCTTTGGGCATTTAACAGGAAGCTAAAGGAGCAGCAAACTCGAGTTAACATTTCTGAATAAGAAGTTCACAACATGGTTTAAGTTACTTGAGTTCATTACTTGCTGACTTCCTATCTTTAAAAAGTTGACTTCACTTTTTCTTAGGGCATTCATGCAAACTTCAGAGTCAATGTGGTGAAGCTTTCCTACTTCAGGAGTACTTCAGTACCTTCAGAAAACAAAATGCAAAGCAGAAGAACTGGTTTGAGTGCAAACACTTTCTTGCATGGGGGATGTATCAAAATAGAAAACCCATTTTACCAGACACTGAAATGACTACTTTGTGTCAATGGAGAAAAGGTCCCTGAAAGGGTCATTATGCCATTATAAATAGCCCTGAGATTGATTACTTTCAACCTTGTTACTGGGATACAACTTCCAACGATCCTCTTAGCAGGAAGGATCTTAGTAAAAACAGAACACTAAACTTCTCCAATTTATGGAAGGAGGACCTAGGCAAACGAAGACAAGGTTAATTTTATCAGCTATCTCAGCAGCAATACTCAGTGCAGGAAAGATGTCAGTGAAGCCTGATGCATCACAGACATCAGTAGCCAGAAATATTGCTTCCTTATACTAGAAGGACAACCACAGTTAGTTGCCTAACACAATATTTGCACATTTAACCAAACATATTTGAAATCCCTCAAGCTGGCCAACAGGCACTAAAGGCAGAAGAAACCATTAATCTCTCAATCTCTGTAAAGTAAGAGAGTAATACCAGAGAACTAGGAAGCTTCATGAGTAGTTATCAACATGCCAAACCAGTACTAGTGTGGAAAAGAGGAGTTTCATTTTCTGCAATTCCACTGCTTGTAAAAGGGAAGCAAAAGAAGTAAATATGGAACTGAAGAAGGTAACCCTGTTTAATGGAAAAAAGTACCTGGAATCTGAAATACATAGGCATTTAACCCCCTTAAGCTGTTTTTAATTAGTACATCAAGAAAACAAAATAGTGTCCATTATCTCTTCCCTTTTTGCTTAGTACCTGGTAAGTAAATCAAATACCATCCTCCTACTCTGTCTGGGTTCTTTGAGCTTTGTATGAATAGACTGATGAAGCCAAAACACTGAGTAGCAAACACTTTCTATTTTCTTTGCCTTTCATGTATCTGCAGACAGCACTCCAAATTAGAAGATACATTTATTTACTTGAACTGTGCAATGCTAAAGGAGAAATGCACCCACACACCACTCCCACTATTTTGGAGTGGCCCCCCACACCAAACAGCCCTCCCGGGAAGGATATTTCATACACATAACTAAGGTTCACGAATACTAACCACAGACAGACAGCAGTAAACAAGGCACTGCATGCAGTATAATCAAGCCACAGATACAGGCTAGTCACCACTGACTATACCTGCATCAGACTAAACTCATTCCAGGTACTCTGATGCTCTAAAACAAAGCACCAACGAGGCAAATGAGCTTTAGAAGATTTATTTATTCTAGAAAATGACAGTGTTTCTCAGTCATATAACAGTCATCTTCAAAGAAAATATATGAAATCCAAAGCATTCCTACTTACTCTGTGCTGCTTGGAAACCAGCACTTAGCATTACTGGTAAAAATGAACAAGTGGAAAAAAGACAGAATAACATTTAACATATCGTTCAGTAAGTACATTAATTATATCAGTGAATTGCACTGATGACATTTGTGTCCCTTTTGTTTGGCATAAACAAAGTAATTAACTTGCTGAAGGAACAGAACCTCTAAATCCAAATGAAGTTTACCAACCACATAGAAAAATAATAAGGTAACAATCACATGACATTTATCACAATTTGAAAGCGGTTCTGGAACCTGAAGATGTTCAGCAATAAGCACAGTTTAAGAAGTTAGAACAAAATGAAAACCCTGAAAACACAATTGTTGGCAAGGAAGGACCGTGGAAGGATAGAACTTCCCAGCAATTTCTCAGACCCAGTATACATACAAAGCTTCCATTTTGTGGAATCTCTCCTGCTCTTCCTAGTTCATGGGAAATTTCATCTCTGCCAGACAATTCAAGGGAAATTGAACTGCAAATTCCATTAACTTGAACTCTGAGACAGCAACTCAGCTACTGAGTCATCAACAGTTGGGAACAATCCTGCCATCCTGGAAGAGAAACCAAACTCAATGCAATATCCACCCTTGTACACTCTGGTGTACAAAAGCCAGAGAATCTGAAAAGAATTACAAGGACACTACTGCTTACTGGAGAGGGAGATGTCAGTCAGCTTGAAAAAAATCCCCCAGCAAGAATGCCCTATTTCCGCTATTGCTGATAACATAATCCCATGTGCCCAGAGCCCCTCAGCAGAAGATAATTTCTCCAATACAGAGGTCTGAAACTTTACTCTGCATGTAAATTTCTGGTTTGAGTGAGAATCTGAAAAGGCAGCTTATAAATTTGTCCTACAGTAGAACTTCTGCGCTTACAATCACCACCAAACCATCAGTTCTCTGGATAAGAAAAATGAAGAGTAGTGTGCAGAATGTTAATATAAGGACTACAAAGATACCTCTACAGGTTCCACATATACAAAAGGTGTCCAAGCCTTCCTCCATCACAAAGTGGAGGTCAAAGAAATTGATACTACAGAACATCAGGGATGAGCAAACAGCCTCTTCCAATAACTAAAGTTACATTGCTAAAACCCACAATATTCCAAATGGAGAAATATATTGTGTTTCTAGTCTCATCAAGCTGTCTGATTAACAAATCTGACATGCATTAGATACTGCCTTTGTGAGCTGTATGAAGCTCTGGCATGCCTACAGCTCAGCCAGTTACTCTGGTATGACAGAAGGCATAACTCATTTAAAAAGTTGATGAATTTCAAGAGGAAAGCACCAGTTTGATTTGGATCTCTAAAACTCCATCCATTTATATCATATTTGGAAATAAAGTTAAGAGGTTTTGAAGGATTTGGGTCGGGGATTTTCTTTGTTTCGTTTTAAGGAATCCATGCCTCCTAGAGAACAACCACAAAAACAGTGCCCAGTAACTGCTCTAACACTATTCAAGATACAAGCTCTGCTTGCCTTTAGAGTTCTCTACAACAGCAAAGTTTTAAAGGGGGAAAAAAATGCTGTTCCCAGCTCAGTTGTACTACTGAGTCTCTGTACACTGAACATAAATACAATGGAAGGGGTTGGAAGCTCAAGGCCTCTGCCAAAGCAGGATCACCTAGGGCAGGTAATGCTGGAAAGCATGCAGATAGGTCTTGAAAGTCTCTAGAGTAGATAACTCCAGAACTTCTCTGGGCAGTCTGTTCGAGTGCTCCAGTGCTTGCAGTAAAGAGGTTTTCCCCTCATGCTGAACCTCTGTGTTTCAAGTTGGTATCCATTGCCCCTTGTCACAGTACACCATTGAAAAGACACTAGCACACTAGCACCTTCTTCTTGGCACCCTTCAGATCTTTATAAACACTAATCAGACTCCTCTCAGTCTTTTCTTTTTTTTAGCTGCTAACAATAAAAAGACCAAGGATACTTAGCCTTAAGAGTACCATGGTAATATCTGAATTAAATCTTGCTGGAACTTATTCTTTTCTACAACCCCTCAGGTACAGGGAATTATTCTTTATGATCATTTAATAAAACCACAATCTCATAACTGTAACTTCTTCCAGGCCAGATCCTTCTATCTACCTGTCATCTCTTGCTATTAAGCTTGCTCCTTGCTTGCTTGTAAATCCTTGAGCATATTGTATTCCTCATGACTGCTCCTCACCATTTCCTGACAAAAGAAACATGATAAACAATTGAAAACTCTTAATTCAATTAATACCATGCCAGCTGTCAGTCAGGGACACAATTCTGATACACAACTCCATTTTGAGCTGTATGCAGTAGATCACTTCTTCTAGTGCCCTTTGATTAAGAAATTAAAAGTGTCTTTAGTCAGAAAGGTTTTTCCTTCATGGATGTTACAGAGCAAGGGAACCACAGAACAAGACTTTGCTCTACCACACCTGTTTTTCTATACACAAAAACTGGGAAAGAACCTTACTTTGGCTTTCACAATTTCATAGATATAATCTGAAATTTAGTGCATATCTTTGAAATTACTAAAAGCCCCAAAATAATCAACCGACAAAAATTCAAAACAAGTTAAAAAGAGGAAGTAAAAACCCCAAACAAACCACCAAAAAAAAACCCAACCCCAAACCAAAATAACATCCAAACTGCAACTAAAGTCTTTTGGATGTCAAACTCCATTAAATATTTCTCTGAAGTCAGAAACACAGTTGTGAGACAATAGTGCCATGTTAATTCAGAGTTCTGACATCAGTAGACTAATCTGAGGCAAGATGAAGTGCATTCAGATCAGACCTAAGCATACCATGAAAATACTCTGATTTTTAAAACAAGTGGAACAAAAAAAAAACACATGGAAATTGCAGGAAAAAAAGCAAATCGTAACAGGCAACAACTAAATTTAAATCTGTTGTCTCAGTATGTTCATGTTTTATCAAGTACAGAAGTCCAACTTTCTAAAGGCATCACAGTATCACTAAGGTTGGAAGAGACCTCATAGATCATCAAGTCCAACCTGTTACCACAGAGCTCAAGGCTAGACCATAGCATCAAGCGCCAGGTCCGATCCTGCCTTGAACAGCTCCAGGAATGGCGA
>WAAF01011109.1:1554-50470 GCA_013400475.1 Tricholaema leucomelas | reverse complement strand
TTTTTTTGTTGTTTGTTGTTATTTTTTAAACCCTAATTGCTAATGAGATCTAATTATAGAATCATAGAATCATAGAATCAATCAGATTGAAAGAGAGCAATGGCTACAAAACAAGAAGCAACAGCTACAAACTGGGACACAGAAGGCATCATAGAATCATGAAATGAACCAGCTTGGAAGAGACCTCCAGGGTCATCCACTCCATCCTAGCACCCAGCCCTGGCCAATCAACCAGACCATGGCACTAAATGAACTATCTTGAACACCTCCAGGGATGACAACTCCACTACCTCCCTGGGCAGCCCATTCCAATGCCAATCACTCTCTCTGCCAACAACTGCCTCCTCACATCCAGCCTAGACCTCCCCTGGCACAACTTGAGACTGTGTCCCCTTGTTCTATTGCTGGTTGCCTGGGAGAAGAGACCAACTCCTACCTCGCTACAGCCTCCCTTCAGGTAGGAGAAGAGACCAACTCCTACCTCGCTACAGCCTCCCTTCAGGTAGTTGATACCAAACAAACTGTGGTGCTCAAAGTATTTCAGTGTGACAAATGTCTTAAAACTCTACTGAAAGAAACACTGAACTAACTTACAGTGCCACTTACCAAGCCACCCTTGAGTGAAGGTAATATGCATCAGGGAGTATTACTGCAGAACATGTGCCCAATAACACATATTACATACATAGTACCTTCTGAATGTACTTCCTTCCTCTCTTCCTAAACAGTTAAAAATCCCAGCTGGTTTCATTGGGAGTTAATGGCTAAGCAGGAGCAAGCTTCATGTTACAGTTAATGTCAGCTTTGTGATATATGAAAAAGACTTGTAAGGTTAATAATAAAAGAAATGCTGCTACCTCCTGTTGCTCAAAACACTTGACTAATCAGAAAGAAATGTGGTGACTGATGAGAGTTAAATTTAGTGATGAAGTATCTTAAATGTCTGAGAAATAATTCAGACAACGTTATGTGACTGGGAACCTCATAGTCCCAGGGGATCCCTGGAGCCAGACGCTTTACAAGGCTTCTAGAGGGGTATTTCCAGGCAATGGTTAAAGTGGGAAGATCAAACCACATGTTTCAGCAGAACTGCTTCAAAGCTTCACAGTGGTGCCAATAAAATCTAAATATTGTAGCTAGAGGATGGCAGACTAGACCTTATTGGAGGAACACTTTTCCCACTGTTGGAAGCAAAGGCAGAAAAGAAGAGCCTTGTTATCCCGGAGATCTGGGATACTAGACCTCAGATCTTTGCCTTTCAGAAAGCAGCAGCAGATCAAGGTTTTCACAGCAGTATCCCAAAAGCAATGTACAAAGGCCAGGGAAGCCTGCTGCTGCTGCCACCCCAAACCCCTTCCATTCCTGGAGGAAAAGCAATGCTCAGAGGCCAAGGAGGACGGCTGCGGCAGCCACCCCCAAACCCCTTCCATTCCTGGAGGAAAAGCAATGCTCAGAGGCCAAGGAGGACGGCTGCGGCAGCCACCCCCAAACCCCTTCCATTCCTGGAGGAAAAGCAATGCTCAGAGGCCAAGGAGGACGGCTGCGGCAGCCACCCCCAAACCCCTTCCATTCCTGGAGGAAAAGCAATGCTCAGAGGCCAAGGAGGACGGCTGCGGCAGCCACCCCCAAACCCCTTCCATTCCTGGAGGAAAAGCAATGCTCAGAGGCCAAGGAGGACGGCTGCGGCAGCCACCCCCAAACCCCTTCCATTCCTGGAGGAAAAGCAATGCTCAGAGGCCAAGGAGGACGGCTGCGGCAGCCACCCCCAAACCCCTTCCATTCCTGGAGGAAAAGCAATGCTCAGAGGCCAAGGAGGACGGCTGCGGCAGCCACCCCCAAACCCCTTCCATTCCTGGAGGAAAAGCAATGCTCAGAGGCCAAGGAGGACGGCTGCGGCAGCCACCCCCAAACCCCTTCCATTCCTGGAGTAAAAGCAATGTACAAAGGCCAGGGGAGCCTGCTGCTGCTGCCACCCCATAACCCTTCCATTCCTGGAGCTCTGGTGTGGTCAAAACAGGCAATGGATTCATTTTACTACCACTGAAACTGGTGTGTTTGTTTTTTTTTCTCTTCAAATGGTTGCGTAGTTTGGCTACAGAGAGAAGCAGAAGCGGAAGGCAGAGTAATTTGTACCAAATAGCTCTCGCTTCACCTTAGAGAAACACCTGGAATCAGTCATTGCTGTTCTTCTCTGGTGGCAGATTTCTATTTTGCTTATAGCCAAGACCCATAATTCATTTAGTTAAGTGTTTGTGTATTCTGCATTCCTTTGGCCATACAAACCCATGAATAAACCTCTGACACTCGCGTTTCTTAGCCCAGAGTTTATTTATGTGTATAGGCAGAAGATTTTAATAGTGTAAGGGTTATCAGAGCTGGTGTTCTCCTTGATGAAAACTCCAGCAGAACTTAGATTCCTGCTTATATCCAGGAAAAGTTCTACTTCTTTGCCTTATTACCATCCAATCTCATACTTCAAGTCAGATTTTAGAGCTAGAGACCTCAAAATCTGCAGCGTGCAAAGGATTAATGTGATACAAAATCTTCTAACTGAACAGAAAACAAAAGAGATTACTATGACATAGTGAGCCTCAATACAGCTTGAACCAAGGATCACTGAAAGCATGGGCAAGAATCTCAGTTACCTTGACAGACTTTGAATAGGATCATTTCTTTCTTACATTGAAAATTCAGAAGTGATTACTTCTTCTGTGTGCTTTTCTACTTGCATTCTCATTACTGCATCCCTACTGCAGTAGGGATGATACTTTTTTAAGGATGAATTCTTAGATAGTCCATTCTGAGAATGTCAGTGGCATTTGGGAGTACAAGGGTCTATTAAAAGAAAAGAATGCTTTAATAAACTTGCTACACATCCAGGCAGCTCTGGAATATCTCCAGAGAGGGAGACTCCACAACTCCCCTGGGCAGCCTCTCCCAGGGTTCTGTCACCCTCACAGGGAAAAAATTCCTCCTCATGTTTCCATGGAACTTCCTATGCCTCAGCTTCCACCCATTGCTCCTTGTCCTGGCATTGGGCATCACACAGCAGAGCCTGGCTCCTGCCTCTTGGCACTCACCCTTTACATCTTTATAACCATCCATGAGGTCACCTCCTCAATCTCCTCCCAGAACACCCCCAGCTCCCTCAGGCTCTCCTCATAAGAAATATCTTGCACTCCCTTTATCATTTTTGTGGCTCTGTGCTGGACTCTCTCAAGCAGTTCCTTGAGATCCTTCTCGAACTGAGAGGTCCAGAACTGGACACAACATTCCAGATGTGGCCTCACCAGGACAGATAAGAGGGAGAGAAGAACCTCTCTTGACCTACTAACCACACTCCTTGTACTCCATCTCAGAATGGCACTGGCCTTCTTGGCCACAAGAGCACATTGTTTCTACTGCTTAGTGTATATTTGCATAGAGTAGTTCTACAAATGTTAGTACATGATCTATCTGCTGACAGCCAGGGCAAATAAAACACTAACCCCCACCAGATCCTCTTGTTTTCACCTTAGATGTCTTGCAATACAGCTTGCAAGGTCTTGTAATGACAGGATGGGGGGTAATGGGTTTAAATTGGCAGAGGGGAGATTTAGACTGGATGTTAGGAGGAAGTTCTTTACAGTGAGGGTGGTAAGACACTGGCACAGGTTGCCCAGGGAGGTTGTGGATGCTTTCTCCCTGGAGTTGTTTAAGGCCAGATTGGATGAGGCCTTGGGCAACCTGCTCTAGTGGGAGGTGTCCCTGCCTGTGGCAGGGGGTTGGAGCTGGATGACCCTTGAGGTCCCTTCCAACCTAGACCACTCTATGTTTCTATTCTATCATTATACATAGGCAGCCTAACTGTGGTCTTAGAACTGCAGATACAGTGAGCGAAGATCCACCTTTATTCCCTGTTCCCAGCCTTGGAACACCAGCCAGGCAGCCTTGCTTAACATTTCTATTTACCACTACCCACAAACAATTCTTTCATCGTTTTTCTAACCTGAGAGCAGAAGCTTTCAATGCTATGCAAGCTATCAAGACAATCTCCTGTGTTGTGTTGTCCTCCCTAATATATTGTTACAGGTATTTTGTATCTCTCATAGCTTGTAGGATTATTTTGCAAACAAAAATAACTCCTAAGCTTTTCCTTTCAATGTTTTCTCCTAAAAGAAAAAGGCACACTGCTCATAGTGGCTTTCAATATATCCTTCCAACTCAGTAAAGAGATTCAGAGTGTAGAGAGATTTACTATGTCATCCCCCCACCCTTTCCTTTTTCCTTTCTGATCATGCCTACATGGAAAGAAAAAGAATAATAGCCCTCCCCAATATGTTAGATCAAAGTTAATTCTTTCACTTTATGCAAGTGAAAATGATGAACACTCTTAGAGCCTGAAACATTTGGGATTCCTGTCTGTTCTATTCAGTAGTGCTACCAGTTCTGTCTTTTGGTCTCTGCTTTATTCTGCAGTGCTGGGTCCAAGCAGGGTTCAAGTCTCATCTCGGCTTCCTGTAATAATAATGGCAACAGTGACAAAGAACAGGAGTCACACAGAATCACAGCACTTTTAGACACTGCAAGGGACCCCTTTGCCAAGGCAGGATCACCCAGGGTAGTCTGCACAGAAATGCATCCAGGTGGGTTTTGACAGTCACCAGAGAAGGAGAATCCAGACCCCACCCTGGGCAACCTGTTCCAGGGCTTTGTCACCCTCACTCTAAAGAAGTTTCTCCTCACGTTGAGGAGGAGACTTGATCTNCTCTGAAGGTGTTCAAGCAAAGCCTGGATGAGGCACTTAGTGCCATGGTCTGGTTGATTGGCCAGGGCTGGGTGCTAGGTTGGACTGGATGATCTTGGAGGTCTCTTCCAACCTGGTTGATTCTATGATTCTATGAAACCTTCTGCATTCCAGTTTGTAGTTGTTGCTTCTTGTTTTGTAGCTGTTGCTTCTTGTTTTGTAGCCATTGCTTCTTGTAAGAAAGATCAGTGTAAGAAAGATCCGTGTAAGAAAGATCAGTGTAAGAAAGATCAGTGTAAGAAAGATCAGTGTAAGAAAGATCAGTGTAAGAAAGATCCATGTAAGAAAGATCAGTGTTTTGAATATCTCTGGAATAATTTTCCCTGGTTACTGACAGCAGCAAGACCTTTAGTTAGCACACAGGAGCCAGCCTTCCTTTTTTAAAGCTTTTTTTTCCCCCTCAAGGTGCTGAACAGACTTTTTGGACAGAAAACAAATAACTAAATAAAAAGTCTACAACAACCTGGGATACCAGCATGGCTGCTGTTCTTACATTGATTTTACAAATACTCTAATAAGGCAGAATAAAATAGTAAAGCCAGGGTAGAAATTACTTGAAGTGTCCTATGACACAGGAAAGAGAACAGAGCAAAATTGCTCTTGCTGATTAGTGGAAAGAAACAGGCATTCCTAGGGTTTGATTTATGACATTGCTAAGTAAGTAAACATCTGAATTAGATCAAATGAATTGTGCATCATAGCTGCTATTTTTCTTCACAGAAAGGAGACTATCTAAGTGCATAGCTCACACCTAGACCCCTATGTGGTATGCTAAATTTCCTAGTGGATTGGGAGAGGTGCACAGCATAACATTGTGCACAGAATCATAGAACCCTAAAATCAATCAGGGTTGGAAGGGACCACAAGGATCATTTAGTTCCAATCTCCCTGCCGTGGGTAGGGACATCTCACACTACATCAGGCTGTCTAGAGCCTCATCCAGCCTGGCCTTAAACACCTCCAGGGATGGGGCCTCAACCACCTCCCTGGGCAACCCATTCCAGGGTCTCATTACCCTCATGGTGAAGAACTTCTTCCTGACATCCAGTCAGAATCTACCCATTTCCAGCTTTGTTCCATTGCCCCTAGTCCTATCACTAGCTGGCATCCTGAAAAGTCCCTCCCCAGCTTTCTTGTAGACCCATAAAGATATAGAAAAGCCATCCTTCAGATTGGATGTCAGGAAGAGGTTCTCCACCATAAGGGTGGTGAGACACTGGAGCAGGTTGCCCAGGGAAGTGGTAGAAAGCTTTGTCTCTGGAGGTTTTTAAAAGCAGGCTAGATGTGGCTCTGGGCAACCTCACCTAGTGTGAGGTGTCCCTGCTCACAGCACAGGGGTTGGAAATGGATGATCCTTGGGATCCCTCCCAGCCCTGACAATTCTATAACTCTGTGATCTTACTGTGCCATGCCTTGAATGATATATAAGGAGTCACTGTCACTGGTATAAGATAAAAACCCTTAGCAACTAAACTAAATAATAAATCCTTGCAAGGTAAATAAATTGTCTGAGGTCCACTTGGTATTTAACACTAAAAACAGTAATTTTCATTTCACTTCCAGTGAAGACAAATGTTAAAATAATGAAACCTCCTGAAAAAAAAAGAACAGAAATCCTGCATTTTTACTGGCTCTGTCTTATGCTTACAAAGTCTTTCTCCATGGAGTTATGTAATAAATTCCCCATGATTTTTACTTTGCTCCAGGGCCTTGATTAATTATACTTTTTGAGTAGTACCCCTCTGCACAAATATTGATACAAAAGATAAAGCTCTACTGACCCAGAAGTACTTATACATGGTTTTTTGAGGTCAATTGCAACATAACTAACATGAATTAGGGCAGTAGACAAAGACACACCTAAGCTGCAAAGCAAATACACCAAGTAAACAAGCCCAGATTTCCCCTATCGTTACATGGATCCGTGTGCTTATTTTGTCACCTGAAAATATGTCACCACTTTGAATCATAGAATCACTGATGTTGGAAAAGTCCTTCAGATCATCAAGTCCAACCACCAACATGGTCATTAAACCATGTCCTGAAGTTCCATGTCTACACATTATTTTTTAATCGCTCCAGGGATGATGATTCCGCTTCCCTGGGCAGCATATTCCAATGCCTGACCACTCTTTCAGTAAAGATTTTTGTTCCAATATCCAATCTAAACCTTCCCTGTGCAATTTGAGGTAATTTCCTCTTCTCCCACCACTTGTTACTAGTGGAAAGAAACCAATATCCATTTCATTACAACCTTCTTTCAGGTAGCTGTAGAGAGCAATAAGATCCTCTTCATCCCCAGACTAAACAATCTCAGTTCTCTTAGCCATTCCTCACAGGACTTGTTCTCCAGACTCTTCCCCAGCTTTGTTGCCCTTTTTCTGGACATATTTCATCACCAAAATGTCCTTCTTTTAGTGAGTGGCCCAAAACTAAACAGAGTATTGAAGCTGTGTCCTCACTATTGCTCAGTACATGGGCATGATCACTTTCCTACTCCTGCTGACCACACTGTTCTTCATACAGCCCAGGATGCTGCTGGTCTTGACCACCTGAGCACACATTCAGTTCCCTGTCAACCAGCACCCTCAGGTCCTTTCCTGCTGGATCTTTTCCAGCCACTCTGCCCCAAGCCTGTAGTGTTGCATGTAGTTGTTGTGACCCATGTGCAGAAACTGGCACTTGGCTTTGCTAAACCTCATGCATCTAACCTCGGCTCATAGATCCAGCCCATTCAGATCCCTCTGCAGAGCATTCCTACCCTCAGGCAGATCACCACTCATAGCCAATTTATTGTCATCCATAAACTTCTTGAGGGTGCACTCAATCCCCTCATCCAGATCATTGATAAAGATATTAAACAAGACCAGGAGGTGATCTGCTGGAGAGCAGCCCGGTGGAGAGGAACCTTTGAGTCCTGGCGGATAACAAATTGTCCATGGCACAGCAATGTGCCCTGGTGGCCAAGAAAGCCAATAGGATCCTGGGGTGAATTAAGCAAAATGTGCCCAGAAGGTTGAGGGAGGTTCTCCTCCCCCTCTACTCTGCCCTGGTGAGACCTCATCTTGAATACTGCATTCAGTTTTGAGCTCCCCAGTTTAAGAGAGACGGGAATCTGCTGGAGAGGGTCCAGCAGAGGGCCACAAGGATGATTATGGGACTGGTGCACTCCCTGGTGATGAGAGGCTGAGGGACCTGGGGATTTTTAGTCTGGAAAAGAGAAGATTGAGAGGGGATTTAATTAATGTTTATAAATATCTGAGGGCTGGGGGTCAGGAGAGAGGGGAGAGGCTCTGCTTGCTTGCTCCCTGTGACAGGACAATGAGCAATGGATGGAAGCTGCAGCACAGGAGGTTTCACCTCAACACAAGGGGAAAACTCTTTACTGTAAGGGTCACAGAGCACTGCCATAGGCTCCCCAGAGAGATTGTGGAGTCTCCCCCTCTGAAGACTTTCAAGACCTATCTGGCTGTGACCTGAGCTAGATTGTGTGGTCCAGCTCTGGCAGGGGGGTTGGATTCGATGATCTCTTTGGGTCCCTTCCAATCCCTGATGTCCTGTGATCCAAAACTGAGCCCTGGGGAACACCACTAATGACTAAATCTTTCTGAAACCAGTTACTGGTGACTATGTGTTAGGAGAATGTCAGAGTGAAGAGTAGGTTTACATCGCCTAAACCTCCCTCTAAAGTTTCTGAACTGATTTTGCATACGATAGGATGGAGAAGGGAAGAAACTCGGCTTTGAAACATGCTTACTTCCTGCTTAAGAAAAGAGATGGTATGTGCATAAATATCTCCTTCTCTTTATGTTGGCACCCTTTTTTTTTCCCCTTCAATAGCAGTAGAACTTCCACTTCTGGGTTTGATGGTCCTTAATCAGTTTTCACCAGGTGACTGATTCCTGCTCTCCAGCTGTAGGAGCGTGTCTAGCATAAATGCTTGTTGCTTCTGTAGCTATGTCCTTTGTTAAAAGTGTCTGTCATGAGACAACTTCAGGCATCAGAACTCTTTTTCTCCCTCCTTCTTTGCTGCTACTACTGCACTGATGCCTCATTATACCTGTACAAGAAAGGCTATTATCCTTCACGCGTTTATCTGCTGATCTAAATGAAAGTACATTATCTAAATAGTTGAATCAAGAAGCATACAACTGAAGCTCATTTCAGTCTGATCTGTATTTCTTGGGGCTTTAGCAGGTTAACAGCTTCCTGTGAAATTACTTTATTCGAGGGTTTTCACCATAATTTGGTCATAATGTGGTCTAGACCAAATGGTAATAAGAACTTGCAGCTCATTTTCATTTCATGTCTCGGGAGGAAAGGGAGTTTCTTCTAAATAATTCAGAAATTGCTTTCAGAAACAATATGCACATTAACAAGGAGAGGTCTAATATAGAATTTAACTAACAGCACAGACTATTTCGCTCACCTAGTGACAGGACTAGGGGGAATGGAGCCAAGCTGGAGATGGGTAGGCTCAGACTGGATGTGAGGAGGAAGTTGTTCAGCATGAGAGTGGTGAGAGCCTGGAATGGGTTGCCCAGGGAGGTGGTTGAGGCCCCATGGCTGGAGGTGTTTAAGACCAGGCTGGATGAGGCTGTGGCCAGACTGACCTACAGTAGGGTGTCCCTGCCTATACCAGGGGTGTTGGACTTAGATGATCCTTGTGGTCCTTTCCAACCCTGACTGACTCTATGTTATATCCATACAGCCTTCTGCTCTCATGGTTGTTGCTTCCTACTGAGAAAGATGTCAGCTACTACAGTGAGGCAGAAGGAGATTTTACCCCTTTGCTCTTCACCAACCTAGTAGTTGGAACTAGATGATAGAATCATAGAATCAAGTCAAAGTTGGAAGGGACCACAAGGATAATCTAGTTTCAACCCCTCTGCAGTGGGCAGGGATACTCTACCCTAGATCAGGCTAGACAGAGCCTCATCCAGCCTGGCCTTAAACACCTCCAGGGATGAGGCCCCAACCACCTCCCTGTGCAACCCATCCTCTCACCACTCTCATGCTGAACAACTTCCTCCTCACCTCCAGGCTGAATCTCCCCACCTCCAGCTTTGCTCCATTCCCCCCAGTCCTGTCACTCCCTGAGAGCCTAAAAAGTCCCTCCCCAGCTGTTTTGTAGGCCCCCTTCAGATCCTGGAAGGCCACAAGAAGGTCACCTCACAGCCTGCTCTTCTCCAGACCAAACAGCCCCAACTCTTTCAGTCTGTCCTCATAGCAGAGCTGCTCCAGCCCTCTGAGCATGATCCTTGTGGCCCCTTCCAACCCAGACTGATTCTATGAAATGCTTATCATAGCACATGAATATTGTGTTATTGAATATCATCCCATTAATATTAAATAGTTAATTAGTTAAGCCCCTGCATAATTACAACAGTAATACTGGGGATAACCAAGTAAGGGTTGGGGGTTTTGTTGGTTTTGGGGTTTTTTTTTGAGTGCTGTGTGCTTATTTCATTCTAACAGAAGATGTCAGTGGCACTGTAATAGAATTGTGTCTATGCCAGCATATGTTATTGTCATTGTGGAAGTTTATACTGCAGATCACGTTGTCATTAATCCAGGCTTCTGGAAAACTTCAGAACAGGAAAAGCATGTCATGGTAGAAATCAAACAAATATATCACATGAAGCCAACAGAAGTGGAATTCAAGTATGCATGCTGTATTTCCAGCCTGCGTGCTGTTTGCCAGTTGTGCTCCTTACATTTGTACGTGATGTAGGCTGAAAGCATTTAATTGGCTTTTGAGGGAAATTAATCATCTTTTTTCACAATTATGGGGTGTTTGTTGGGTTTTGCTTGGTTTTGTGTTTTTGGGTTTTTTTTGTTGTTTTTTTTCTCCCTTCTGGTGGTTAAAATTTCATATAAATAACTTAACCTGTAACAGCTCCAGTGTTTTAAGGAGAATGAAAAGGTAAGAAAAGCAAGAATGCTTTTGCAACACACCAGAGAATCATAGAATCAACCAGGTTGGAAGAGACCTCCAAGATCATCCAGTCCAACCTAGCACCCAGCCCTATCCAGTCAACCAGACCATGGCACTAAGTGCTCCATCCAGGCTTTGCTTCAACACCTCCAGGGACGGTGACTCCACCACCTCCCTGGGCAGCCCATTCCAATGCCAATCACTCTCTCTGCCAACAACTTCCTCCTAACATCCAGACTAGACTTCCCCTTGCACAACTTGAGACTGTGTCCCCCTTCTTCTGTTGCTGGTTGGGAGAAGAGACCAACCCCAGCTGTCTACAGCCTCCCTTCAGGTAGTTGTAGACAGCAGTGAGCTCTGCCCTGAGCCTCCTCTTCTGCAGGCTGCACACCCCCAGCTGCCTCAGCCTCTCCTCACAGGGCTGTGCTGCAGGCCTCTCAGCAGCACATACACAAGGCCTATCCTCCTTTTTACCATAAAGATTCAGGTGATTTATCTAAATTTGACATACTCTTAAAAAGAGGCCAAATGGTTTGGTTCTGCAGAAATAAAGGGGCCCTCAATTTAAGAAATATGTAGGGGTGTTGGAATGTGTCCAGAGAAGGGTAGCAAGGCTGGGGAGGGGCCTGGATCACAGCCCTGTGAGGAGAGGCTGAGGGAGCTGGGGGTGTGCAGCCTGCAGAAGAGGAGGCTCAGGGCAGAGCTCACTGCTGTCTGCAGCTCCCTGTAGGGAGGCTGTAGCCGGGTGGGGGTTGGTTTCTTCTCCCAGGTAACCAGCAACAGAACAAGGGGACACAGTCTCAAGCTGCACCAGGGCAGGTTTAGTCAGTCCTAACATTTTTAGGACGTTAGGAAGAAGTTCTTCATGGAAAGAGTGATTGGCATTGGAATGCACTGCCCAGGGAGATGATGGAGTCACCATCCCTGGAGGTGTTTAAAAAGAGACTCGACGACGCACTTAGTGCCATAGTTTAGTTAATTAGAAGGTGTTAGGTGATAGGTTGGACTGGATGATCTTAGAGGTCTTTTTTCAACCTGGTTAATTCTGTGATTCTGTGATTTTTCTGTTGTAGCTTTCTGGTTACCTGCTTTCTTTCCAGCCTCCTTACCTGTGCTCTACCAAGAAAAGATGTTAATAATTGTTAATAACTCTCTCAAAGAACAAACACCTCCTACTTCAACATGGCAAAGAAAAGGTTTCAAATGCAGATCCTTAATCTCACAAAGGCCTGAGCCACTAAGCCACAGAGAAACATGAAGGGCAAGGGGGAAGGGAGACAAGCATATGAGCCACTCAACCAGCAGATCTGAAGCATGGTCAAAAGAAAGGCAACAATGTTGATGAGGGGTCTAGTGCTCAAGTCATATGAGGAGCAGCTGATGGAACTGGAGTTTTTTAGCTTGGAGTAAAGGAGGCTGAAAGGAGATCTTATTGTTCTCTACAACTAACTGAGAGGTTATACTAAGGTGGGAACCAGACCCTTCTCCAAAGGAGCAAGTGATAGGATGAGAGGAAATGGCTGTGGGTTGCACCAGAGGAGTCTTAGATTGGATATTAGGGAAAAGTTTCTATCCAAAGGGTTGTCAAGCATTGGAACAGGCTGCTTCAGGGAAGTGGTAGTGTCAGCATCCCTGGAGGTATTTAAAAGACATATAGATGTGGTGCTGAGGGACATGATTTAGTGGTGACTTGACAGTGCCAGATTAGCGGTTGGACTTGATGATCTTAAGCTCTCTTCCAACCAAAATGATTCTATGAAGTGGACGTAACTTGTGGTAGAGCTAAATGTCACGGGTTTGTGAGTAACAGCTTTCTTTGCTGGCAAAACTGCAGCCAGAAGAGTGTCCAGCACATGTTTAAGCCTAGACAAAGGATGACTGTAGCTGGGTGGTTCCAAAATCTGTTGTATGCGTGATGTAGCATGCACATGCTGGCCCTAGGGAAGACCTGTCTGTTAGATGAAGGCTTCAGAATGAGAATTGCTCTGTTGACACTTATACATGCTTCAGAGTGGAAGGCAGCCTTACATGTGTCAGCTTTCACACTAAATTATTTTGGCAACCTATGGTCTTCCTCTAATTATGTGACTCTATCTACCAAGCAGGTACATAAATAGCAAGAAGAGAACAGTGCTGGATGTTATTGTGTCCTGAAAGAAAAAAAGCAGAGGATATAAATGAAGACCAACTTTTCCTGCTCTCTAAAGTGTGTCTTTTGTTAGAGATACCTGAACTTTCTCCAAACAAACTGGTGCAGCTCTCCAGCATAGCTCAGGCATTAGCTCAGGTCTGGGAAGCAGCGAAGCCATGTTCTCTCAGCATGCCATCCTGGGGAGAGCACGTCTGGCTTTGCTGCTTCAAGTTTCGGAACAGGCTTGGTTGCTGTGAGCTTGGGAATCTCTGTGCCACAGATGTTCGCATGCCCTGAAAAGCAAATCCAGCCTGTAACGCTGCATACATCAAATCTGACATGCAGTTGCTGCCCTTATTGCCATCCTAGTCAAAACTACAACAGAATTGCAGTGTACTTACTGTACACTATGAGTTTGGTCTTTCTTACTCTCCAGACTTGCTGAACTCCTCTTTGATCTGTGGCGTAAACCTCGCATGAGCGCTGCAGGTCTGCATTCGATGTTTCGAACTCTTTCTCCACTTGAGATATCTTCTTTTCACTTTTAGTCTTGGTGCTTGTTCACATTGCTGTGCAGGCAAGAACTAGTGAGTGATAAACTTTAGATTTCTGCTTCTCCAACTATCCTTTGTAATCTTATAGGCTGAAAGTATTCACTCATCTGCTGCAGCAAAAGTTCCTTCCTTTCTAGTTCCTTTTTTTCTTGTCTCCCTACCTCTCTGTCCAGACTTGTCTCCTTCTCATTGTTCTTTTTCCTCCCACTTTCATCTGTCTTCTTTTCACTGGTCTGTTCCTAATTTTATTTTATTTTCTACAGATCTGAAGTTTAAAAACCTCACCTCTGACTCATTCCCCTCAAAATGTATTCAAAGAAATATCTTCATTCTTCATATTTCTTCAAGACCCCTACAAGTGCGTTTTGTTTCTGAGGTTTCGGGTAGATATTTCACTTCTATGACAGATACTTCAGGGTTCATATCACTGCATCAGAAATATAGTCAGTCCAGACTCATAAATCAGTATTACTAAGGTGTATCTGAAGAACTGAAACACTTTTATTGCAAACATCAGTGATAATATGGGCCTCAGAATTGCCCTGGAATATGGATGAGTACAAACCATTTAGGAACAAATATTCTGGCTGATAACTGACAGCCAGCCAAAAGCAGCCCCTGATAAAGATAAATAACCTGTACTCAGGGAAATTTTTTGCATCATTAAACATGGTGAGCATATTAGCTAGCAGGGGGTGGAGCTGAGTCCCTAAAGAGATAAATCTAAATTATATGCGCTGCAGTGATCATAACAGTAATGCACCATCTTGGCTAACTAGCTGACATCAACGGGGAAGGGGATTTCAGACTGAAATGAACCAAGCTAAAGAGCTCTGCGCTGTGCATACAGATTAATTGCAGCACATTCATGAACTTTTTAGCCCTTTTCTGTCATCTGTTTTTCGCTGATGCCAAAGCACAAGGAGCTTAGACATTTCCTTGTCAGGCTCCGCAGCATATCTTTTGATTTTTACTTTCTTACGTGGTTTAATTACTCCTTTATTTGCCTTCCATTAATCACCTTACACCACCAGTTGTATCAACCCTTGCCAAAAGCTTGTAGATTGATAGGTGAAGTTTAGAGGCATTCCCCGCACCCCCCCCAAACAGGAGATTACAGCTAGTTATTATATGCTCAATATTGCAGAAAGGGAGAANTGAGGCACTTGATTCCATGGTCTAGTTGACTGGATAGGGCTGGGTGCTAGTTTGGACTGGATGATCTTGGAGGTCTCTTCCAACCTGGTTGATTCTATTCTATTCAAAGCAAAGCAAACATTTAGTCAGACACATGTCTGAACAATCAAATTAAGCCCTGTTAAAAGAACATAAATTGGATTAAATGTTTTCCATAAGTATATGGATTAAGTATATTTTTAAAAGCACATAAAGTCTATTTTCTTAGGATGAGGAATGTCTTAGTAAAAGATAATTGTCTACTTTTAAATATTTGTCCTTTTTGTGCCTGAGAAAAGTTTTGGTTCAAGCTGCTAGGTGGTGCGTGGAGTAAAAGGGTGAATACTAATTGGTTGGGGCTGACTTGGTGTAACTTGGTGGTTCTGTATTATTAATTGAGTCCATTTATTTCCTGTTGACATGAGAAGTAAGGAAATAAACCAGATGTAACAGACAGAATTTCAGTCAAAATCAAATATGCATTTTCATGAATAATTGATTTGCAGGTATATTATTGTCCTGCTAGCAAGTAAATCGGTTCAAGAGGCTCATAGATAAGCCAGTGGTTTTCCTTCTTGCATATGAATATTCACTTGCAAATCCACTTAGAAGGGGCCTGAAAGAAGCATTAGAGCACAAAACTGTGACCTGCAAAGGGCAGTGCTTTTGCTCCATTCCTTACCCAGTTTCTGCCCCGGGGTTGTAATTGCAGGTATGCAACTCTCATGTGTGCTCCTGGGCACCCCACCTGCAGTACCTAACCATCCATTAGATTGCCCAGGTTGTTTCTGCCCATGGGTAAATGAAGACAAAAGGCAGGATCTGCTTACTTTGATGGCAGCAAGGAATTTTCCATCTGGTTCCCTGTAAGACTTGTGTTCCAGCTAAGAGGGCTGCATCCAGCTGCAGTGACTGTGTGGCCTGGATACGTGTTTTAAATGGACTGCTGTTAAACAAGTAACTTCAAAAGCTTTAGCACCGGCCCTTAAAGGAGCCTATAAAAAATGGCAGCTATCATTTTATGATGCTGTTACACCCTGTGGAGCTGTGACTTAGAATAGAATAGAATCAAACAGGTTGGAAGAGACCTCCAAGCTCATCCAGTCCAACCTATCACCCAACCCTATCCAATCAACCAGACCATGGCACTAAGTGCCTCATCCAGGCTTTTCTTCAATACCTCCAGGGACGGTGACTTCACCACCTCCCTGGGCAGTGATTATTTCAACAGTCCTTGAGAAAGTTCTGGATTTAGAGCAACAAATGCTTGCTGGGTCCTGTAAGCACTGTGTTGCTGTAAGCAGGCACCAAGCTGTTCAAACTTTTTCATTTCATACTTTTGTCTCCAAAAGAGGTGCTGCAATTTGGCTTCATTAAGGCTTGTGAACTGTAAAAACGCTTTCCCAGATTGGTCCTTATTATCTTTTGCTCTCAGAGGAACTGATTTAGTGAGGTGCATCAGCTGAGGTGTAATTAGTTTATACATTTGAATGGGCCTTTGATTCCTGTTCCTGTACTCGAGTTTAAAGTTACAGGCTCAGATAGTACATTAAACAATCTTCCTACCAAATTCACCTACTCTTTTTGGTCTTTATTTTTTTTTCCCCTTCTGTTCTGTGGTCATTCTTTCTTCATGTTCATGTTTTGCTCACACTTTCTGTTCCAAAAGACTTGTCTCTTCACTTCCTCATTTCTTCTCTCTTAATTTACTTTCATTTAGGAATTCCTGACAAAGTAAAACAACTGAGTAAGATAAAGTAGTAAAGCAAAAATCAACTTTAAAGTTGAAGGCTAAGTAATTTTGCTCAGGTCCTGATTGACTACTAAGATTCAGGAATTTAAGTTTCAGGACAAGGAGCAGTGGGTGTAAGTTGCAGCAAAAGAGGTTCCACCTCAATGAAAAGGGGAATTTCTTTACTGTAAGGGTCACAGAGCACTGGAACAGGCTGCCCAGAGAGGTTTTGGAGTCTCCTTCTCTGGAGGCTTTCCAGGCCTGTCTGCATGTTAGAAGGAAGTTCTTCACAGAGAGAGTGATTTGCCATTGGAATGGGCTGCCCAGGAAGGTGGTGGAGTCACCATCCCTGGAGGTATTCAAGAAAAGACTGGATAAGGCACTTAGTGCCATGGTCTGGTTGACTGGATAGGGCTGGGTGCTAGGTTGGACTGGATGATCTTGGAAGTCTCCTCCAAACTGGTTGATTCTATGGTTCTATGATTGAGGCAGAGCACTAAGGCAGAGCATGTGGTGTTTACCTGCTCATCTCATTTTATCAGTGTAGCCCGAGAATAATGAGTCTTTGGCAACAAACCAGCCAATCAGAATGGCACTTTGCCAAGCTTAACCATATTAGGGAGAGTTAGGGCTTACTTTTACCTTATAGGGCAGAACACAAGAGTATAAACATGTGAAGGTACCCTGGAAACAACTTTGGAAGGAGACATGGAGGAGACTGAAAGGCGTCAGGCCTTTTGTTTTCCTGTCCTGCAGTTGCTTCTCCCATCAGCAGAAGAAGGGAGAGTAGTAAACACATCTGGGCAAGCCAGGACATAGAATCATAGAATGGTTTAGGTTGGAAGAGACCTCAAGGATCATCCAGCTCCAACCCCCTGCCATAGGCAGGGACACCTCCCACTAGAGCAGGCTGCTCAAGGCTCATCCAGCCTGGCCTTAAACACCTCCAGGGAGGAAGCATCCACAACCTCCCTGGGCAACCTGTGCCAGTGTCTCACCACCCTCACTGTAAAGAACTTCCTCCTAACATCCAGTCTAAATCTCCCCTCTGCCAGCTTAAACCCATTCCCCCTCGTCCTGACATTACCAGACCTTGTCAATAGTCCCTCCCCAGCCTTCCTGTAGGCTCCCTTCAGATACTGCAAAGCCACTATAAGGTCTCCTCGAAGCCTTCTCCTCTCCAGGCTGAAGAGCCCCAACTCTCTCAGCCTGTCCTCATAGCAGAGGTGCTCCAGCCCTCTGATCATCTTCGTGGCTCTCCTTTGGACCCGCTCCAGCAGTTCCATGTCCTTCTTGTATTGGGGGCTCCAGAACTGCACACAGTACTCCAGGTGGGGTCTGACGAGAGCAGAGTAAAGGGGGAGAATCACCTCCCTTGCCCTGCTGGCCACACTTCTCTTGATGCAGCCCAGCACTCGGTTGGCTGTCTGGGCTGCATGTGCACACTGCCGGCTCATGTTGAGCTTCTCGTCGACCCAGACCCCCAGGTCCTTCTCCTCAGGGCTGCTCTCCAGCCATTCATCACCCAGCCTGTATCTGTGCCTGGGATTGCACCGACCCAGGTGCAGGACCTTACACTTGGCCTTGTTAAACGTCATGAGGTTGGCCTGGGCCCACCTCTCCAGCCTGTCCAGGTCCCTCTGGATGGCATCCCTGCCCTCCAGCAAGTCAGCTGTGCCACACAGCTTGGTGTCATCTGCAAACTTGCTGAGGGTGCACTCAATTCCTCTGTCCATATCACTGACAAAGATGTTAAAGAGCACTGGTCCCAGCACTGACCCCTGAGGAACACCACTTGGCACCGGTCGCCAGGTGGACATTGTGCCATTGATCACCACTCTCTGCATGCCACCCTCCAGCCAATTCCTTATCCAGTGAGTGCTCCACACATCCAGTTTGTGCTTTTCCAGTTTGGTGACCAGGATGTCATGTGGGACAGAGTCGAATGCCTTACTCAGGTCTAGGTAGATGACATCAGTTGCCCTTCCCCTGTCCATTGCAGCTGTGACTACATCATAAAAAGCCAGCAAATTTGTCAGGCATGATCTGCCCTTAGTGAAGCCATTGCTGGTTACCACCAGTCACCTCTGCCTGGTTTTCCACTTGCTTTTGCAGAGCCTTCAGGAGGATCTGCTCCATGATCTTTCCAGGCACGGACGTGAGACTGACTGGTCTGTAGTTTCCAGGGTCATCCTTTTTCCCCTTCTTGAAGATGGGTGTTTGGGCCTAATGTGGCCTATTTTGGCCTTCCACAAGAGGAGAAAAGATTAGTCCTGCCATCCATCTACTGAAGGCAAGAAAACGTTTCGACGTGTTTCTCTCAGGCTGTGGCTTACAAAGCTGTGTGAAAACCGGAGGAGAAAAAAAACCAACCCCAAACCTCAACCATATTTTTGATAAAATTCTGAGTAAGCAGTTCCATGCAGACTGTCATTTTCTTTCCTAATTGCAAATGCCTTCAAACACCTTTCCATCACTTTATTCAGCGTTTTTAATAAGCAGCAGTAACTGTGAGTAAATCGCATTGACCCTGAAGGTCCCCATATAGATCAAAACAAACACGCGCAGATTAAACACGTTGTTGCTTCCACTGCAATGATATGCAAACAATTATATAGCAGGTCAGTCTGGGGCATCATTGATATTGCTTGCCAACCAATTTATTTGTGCAGCCCCTGACCCCCTTTAATGTGCTTCTTCAAAGAAGGAGACCTAAGAGCCTCTTAGGTATGACTGATGGAAAATTGGCTTTTTTTCCCCTGTTTTTAAAACTAGTAAAATGTTCTGGATACTTTTTAGGATCTATTTCCAACTTAAATCAAATATGTTGAATGGAACCAACTTCAATGAAAGGTTTAATGGATGGCAATTTAAAATCTGCTTGGTGCAGAATTTAATTCAGAGAAAACATTTGTGATGGTTTGGGTGTTCCCCGCAGCCCCACACTTTAGGAATCACCCAGGCTAGACTCAGACAGCTCTGGGAATATGAATGAAGCTTATATTTACAGCTGGCACAATTTACAAGCAGATATTTACAGTATATACAGTTATAGACAGAAATAGACAAGGTAAAAAGGTAATACAGACACAACTCCCCTCCCAGAAACCTGAGTCCCCAGGAGGGGCTCTCAACCACCCCCTCACCTTCCCCCTACCCCCCTCAACCTTACCCCAGTCCCAAGGAAGAATGGAGGTTCGGCCAGAGGGGTTAGGAAGCAAAGTGGATTGTTTAAAGAAATGGAAGGTGAGGTTAGAAGAGAGATACAGCTCCAAGCTCACCAGCAGCTGAAGTGAGACTGCTTAATCTATGTTTTGCTTTTAGTTCTCATACATCTCAGCAAGCCTACGAGGGAAGCAGACATCACCATTGTTTTCCTTTCACAGCCTGTAATCTAGTTCTTCTCATCAAAACATTCCAGCTAGGCTCAAATTAGCACAACATTAAAATATCATAATATGTAGTAGACTTCTGTAATTTTTGCTCACTTTTCCATTGGTCATAGGAGAGAATGTCTGCCTGTTCTCCCAGGATGTGCTATAAGATATTCAATATCCTGTAAGTGTCCTCGCTTTTAGGCAAAAGTGTTTGGGCACAAGTAAAGTGTGTTGGGTTTTGTTTTGTTTCTTTATTCACAGAATCACAGAACCTTGGAGGTTGCAAGGGACCTCCAGAGATCATCAAGTCCAACCCCCCCTGACAAAGCAGGATCCTCTAGGGCATTTTGCACAGGGATGCATCCAGGCAGGCTTTGAAAGACTCCAGAGGAGGCTCCACAACCCTCCTGGGCACAGGGTTCCAGTGCTCTGTCACCCTCACTGTAAAGTAGCTTCTCCTTGTGTTGAGATGCAACCTTCTATGTTGCAGTTTGCATCCATTGCTCCTTGTCTTTTTGCTGCTGACCAGCAAAAAGACCTTAGAATCATAGAATCAACCAGGTTGGAAGACACCTCCAGGATCATCCAGTCCAACCTGTCATCCAGCCCTAGCCAATCAACTAGACCATGGCACTAAGTGTCTCATCCAGTCTTCTCTTGAACACCTCCAGGGATGGCAACTCCACCACCTCCCTGGGCAGCCCATTCCAGTGGCAAATCACTCTCTCTGGGAAGAACTTCCTCCTAGCACCCAGCCTATACCTCGCCTGGCAGAACTTGAAACTGTGTCACTTGAAACCCACCCCTCAGGTACTTATACATAATCATAAGATCTTCTCTCAGTCTTCTCTTCTCCAAACTAAACAGTTCCAGGGCACTCAATCTCTCTCCATAGAGGAGATGCTCAAGTCTCACAATTATCCTCATGTCCCTCTGTTGGACTCTCTCCAGTAGTCCCTGTTCCTCTTGAACTGGGGAGCCCAAGACTGGACACAGTATTCCAAGCATGGTCTCACCAGGGCAAAGTAGAGGGGAAGAAGGACCTCTCTAGACCTGCTGGGCACACTTTACTTGTTGCAGCCCTTTCTGATGTTTGTTTGTTTTTCCATCTATTAATGTGGTGATTTATTTATGTTGCTGTCAATATTACAGTATTTAGAATCTTACATTTGAATCATCAATACCTGATTCAAAGACAGGAAAATGACTTTAGAGCTGCATACAAAACATACAGTGTAAATCCTAATCTGCCAGAGTTTAAAGCCAATCATATTTTTAACTCACCCTGGCCTCAAGAGAAGCACACACAATGCTGGCTGTTAAAAGGAAATGCATTCATTAGGATTATTAGGATTCATGAAATGAATTTAAATGTTTTAATGTCAAGTATTTCTAGCAATTTCTAAATGTAATTAGGAAGCTACATCCTTGACAGTGACATAGTTTTGATTGTGATTGCATTCTCCAAAAGTGATCAAATCAAAGGCCAGCAAAGGTGCATCTAGTGTCCGACTTCTTGGAGAAGGTATAAAGTACAAAGGCAGATGTGCTTAACAGCCCTGAGAAGGATTTGGGGGTGCTGGTGGATGAGAAGCTCAACATGAGCCAGCAGTGTGCACTTGCAGCCCAGAGAGGCAACCAGAGCCTGGGCTGCATCAGAAATGTGGCCAGCAGGTCGAGGGAGGTGATTCTCCCCCTCTACTCCACTCTGGTGAGATCCCACCTGGAGTACTGCATCCAGTTCTGGAGCCCCCATTACAAGAGGGATGTGGAGATGCTGGAGTGTATCCAGAGAAGGGCCACGAGGATGCTCAGAGGGCTGCAGCAGCTCTGCTATGAGGACAGACTGAAAGAGTTGGGGCTGTTCAGTCTGGAGAAGAGGAGGCTGTGAGGTGACCTTATTGTGGCCTTCCAGTATCTGAAGGGGGCCTACAAAAAGCTGGGGAAGGACTCTTTAGGATATCAGGGAGTGAGAGGGGGAAGGGAGCGAAGCTGGAGGTGGGGAGAGTCACACTGGACGTGAAGAGAAAGTTCTCCAGCATGAGAGTGGTGAGAACCTGGAATGGGTTGCCCAGGGAGGTGGTTGAGGCCCCATGCCTGGAGGTGTTTAAGGCCAGGCTGGATGAGGCTGTGGCCAGGCTGATCTAGGGTAGGGTGTCCTTGCCCATGGCAGGGGGGTTGGATCTAGCTGTTCCTTGTGGTCCCTTCCAACCCTGACTGATTCTATGATTCTATGAACATTTGATTCTTCAGAAGTTGTTATGAACCCATCCATGCCTTTTCTTTGTTCACAACCATTTTCAGTTCCACCTCTTGACCTTTGTTTGTAGGAAAACAGAAACACAAGTAAAATCAGGTTTACTTTTGTCTGTGCTCCTCTAACAGCTCATTATGTAACTGACTGAGATTTTCCAGCACTCTTTTTATCAATACAGAATGGGGAATGAGGTGATAGAAAGCAGCCATGTGGAAAAGGACTTGGGGGGTGCTGATGGACAAGAAGCTGGACATGAGCTGACAGCTCAGAAAGCAAATTGCATCCTGGGCTGCATCAAAAGCAGTGTTCACGTGAGACCCAGAGTGGTGATTGGTGATTCTGCCACTTTGCTCTGCTCTGGTGAGACCTCACCTGGAGTACTGTGTCCAGCTCTGGAGCCCTCCATATATGAAGGACATAGACCTAATGAAGTGGGTCCAGAATAGGGCCATGAAGATGATCAGGGGAATGGAGCAGCTCTGCTACAATGACAGGCTGAGGGAGCTGGAAGTGTTCAGCCTGGAGAAGAGGAGGCTCTGGGGAGTCCTAATAGCAGCCTGCCAGTACCTGAAGGGAGCTACAAGAAGGCTGCAGAGAGACTGTTTGCAAAGGGCTGCAAGGACAGGATGAGGGCAGTGGCTTCAAACTAGAGAGGAGCAGATTAAGATTGGACGTTAGGAACAGGTTCTGCACCATGAGGGTGGTGGTTGCTCAGGGAGGTGGTTAAAGCCTCGTTCATGGAGATATTCAAGGTGAGGCTGGACAGAGCTCTGGGCAGCCTGATCTAGTTAAGGATGCCCCTGCTTGCTGAAGAGGGGGTTGGACTACATGACCTTTGGAGGTCCCCTCCAGCCCAGAGCACTCTGTGATTCTATGATTCTAAGCAAGATACTTTCCTGAGACAAGTATGCATTGTCTTGTTGGAATTTTGGAGGTTATTTCTTTCCTCTTTTTTTCCCCCTTTTTCCTCCTGATACATTTTTTCCCTTAGCAGCCAATTAATCTTGGTAGATCATGATGTAACTGTGGTAGGAGGGTGCTAATCCCTTTAAAATGCCGGTAATGAGAGCCAAACTGAACGGTCCACGGAAGCAGGCTGGAGTGTGTGAGATGATAAAGGAGGGAAAAACGTGCAGGAAAAGTAAGCCATGATCCTGCACTGCCAGCCACAGATTAGTAATTGGCAAAGTAAATTCAGCAGGCTCTGAAGGCTTCATAGAAGCTGGATGAAGCAACATAAAAGAGACTATATTTGTTCTGGCTAGGAGATGAATTCGTTTGTCCAAGCAGCTCTTTGTAGCCTGTCAGAATGGCTCTAGCACCCTACTTTAGCACATGTTATGCTGGAATGTCTGTTTTTCATTAAGGTGTTGCTCTCCTCTAGGCATTCAAAACGTTGATGTGCAGACCAATAGGAAAGGCAGTGGGTTGGCCTGAAGGACCTTTTGACCATGGAGGTCATGGCAGATCCTTTTGTCTGCAACAGTTTATGACTTATCCTAGTGTCAGCTGAAGCTGCTCATCTGGTACTTCATGGGTTTGGGCCAGTCCATAGGGCTTCAACACTTTTGTTCTGCACCTATTTGCAAGCAGGCATTGATATCTGTGTGTGTGGGTGCTCATTTGCCCTTGTGATTTGTTCCAGACACATCACAGTGCACTTCAGGTAAACCAGTAAAGTGAGTGAAGTGGCCTATGAAGGATGAAGTAGTTCAGCACTGTAGAATGAACTTCCTAGGGTCTTCAGAGGGCACAGGATCACAGGATGTTAGGAGTTGGAAAGGGCCTCTAAAGATTGAGTCCAACCCCTGTGAGGAGAGGTTGAGGGAGCTGAGGTTGTTCAGCCTGGAGAAGAGGAGGCTCAAAGGTGACCTCATTGCTGTCTACAACTACCTGAAGGGAGGCTGTAGCCACGTGGGGTTGGTATCCTCTGCCAGGCATGCAGCAACAGAACAAGGAGACACAGTCTCAAGTTGTGCCAGGGGAGGTCTAGGCTGGATGTTAGGAGGAAGTTGTTGGCAGAGAGTGATTGGCATTGGAATGGGCTGCCCAGGGAGGTGTTGGAGTCGCTGTCCCTGGAGTTGTTGAAGAAAAACCTGGATGAGGCATTTAGTGCCATGGTCTGGTTGACTGGATAGGGCTGGATGATAGGTTGGACTGGATGATCTTGAAGATCTCTTCCACACTGGTTGATTCTATGATTCAAGTTGCTCAGTGTTTTCTAATTATTGCCTTGGAGTTATGACATAGAAAGATGATGGTGAGGTAGTAGCTGGAGACATTTTCTGCAGCAGAATAAGGTTTCATCTCACTTCACTGATCTTAGAAGCTCAGCACCCAGACAAAATTTATTTCACCACCTCTTCTTGCTAGTCCAGGTTGAGGAAAAGAAAACCACAGAAAGCAGTTCATCCTAAATGTTTTAAACTGTACTCTAGTGAGATGAATCAGTCTTTGGTCTCCTCCTTCTTTCCATTGAATACTGAGGCAGTGAAAAAGACCACCTTAAAAATAGATACCTGTGTTTGAGATGACTAAAGTGAGAGGAAGCCTACTTCAAGGACTTAAGCGGGTTATGAGACCTCTCCTTGATATAAGCAGGCTTGTCTCTCTGAAGTAAACAGTCCTTGCAGCAGCCACTCTTCACACTGCCATTGTCACATATCTACCATACAGGTCACTGATGTATCTCCCTGATCTCTTTCATAGTTCATACCATAAATATGCCTGGCAGCTCTAGGCTTCTGCCTACATGTCAGATTAAATTGGGGTGAAGAGGCAATTAGTGTCATGAGATCTGAGTTCAGAATTTTATGCCATAGTGAGCTCAACTGTGGATTCAATTGTGGAATGCAGGCTAAGTGTTTTGAGTGGTATTATTACCTAATTACACTTACCTAATTACATTTTAATTAGGATGAGTAGCCAAGGGTTTGGTATTCCTGATAAGAAAAGGCTTCTGTCTGAAGGGTTTGACAGCTCTTTGGAAGGTATTGCACAGAAGAATTATGGGTTTCAGTCTACTTTGGGTTTTATGTCTCTTTCTTGTCATTTTCTGTACAGATAGGCTAAAGAATCACTCAATTTTAAGTGTAGCATAAATTCTGTAAATACAGATTGCATTTTTACTTCATTGCTGCTCCTTTACAAAATGATTTTACGGTGGGAATGTGCTCACAGACTGACATTTCACAGAATTTTTACGATTAGCACAAAAATGAAACATGGACTCTGCTGCCTCTGCACATATTCCAGAGATTGTGACTTTGACCTACACAATGTTTTCAATTTGGCATCTTGGTCATTTCCAATCTTCTCCCTTTCTAATTTTGATGCTTTGTAAGGGGGATGTGAAATAGTCTGTCCATCAATATATGTAACAGTGAGAAGGTTAAAAATACTGATAGTGAACGGGGTAAAAAAAACACCTGGTTGGAAACTTGGTCACTTTCAGGAGTGCTTTTACTCTGAAAAGCGCTATGCAAAGTTTGTATTTATTGTCTTTCGAGTTCTTCTACACTTGCAGCCCAGAGGGCCAGCCACATCCTGGGCTGCATCAGGAGCAGTGTGGCCAGCAGGGCCAGTGGGGTGATTCTGCCCCTCTACTCTGCTCTGGTGAGACCTCTCCTGGAGTATTGCATTCAGTTCTGGAACCCCTATTACAGGAGGGATGTGGACGTGCTGGAGCCCCTGGAGGTGTTGAAGAAAAGCCTGGATGAGGCACTTAGTGCCATGGTCTACTTGATTGGATAGGGCTGGGTGATAGGTTGGACTGGGTGATCTTGAAGGTCTCTTCCAACCTGTTTGATTCTATGATTCAAGTTTGCTATTTAAAATGCTAACAATACTAAGAACCTGTTGACAAGGTCTGGTAATGTCAGGACGAGGGGGAATGGGTTTAAGCTGGAGGAGAGGAGATTTAGACTGGATGTTAGGAGGAAGTTCTTTACAGTGAGGGTGGTAAGACACTGGCACAGGTTGCCCAGGGAGGTTGTGGATGCTTCCTCCCTGGAGGCATTTAAGGCCAGGCTGGATGAGGCCTTGAGCAGCCTGCTCTAGTGA
The DNA here is from genome assembly GCA_013400475.1 of Tricholaema leucomelas. Lineage (NCBI taxonomy): Eukaryota > Metazoa > Chordata > Aves > Piciformes > Lybiidae > Tricholaema lacrymosa > Tricholaema leucomelas. Next base: position 24,457 of record WAAF01011109.1, on the reverse strand, counting down.
GAGGTGTCTCTGCCTATGGCAGGGGGTTGGAGCTGGATGATCCTTGAGGGCCCTTCCAACCTAAACCATTCTATGATTCTGTGATTCCCTAGTCACTACTCAATACACACTTATGTAACACTTTCCCTGGGTGTGTTTATCTGCCTAGGATCTAAGAGTTGTATGTGTTGAGTATTTGAGAACTGTCCCTCAGTCAACCATTATTTTAGTCACATGCAAGTCAGGAGGATCTTCTTTCTTTTATATATACCCCAGATGGCACAGTTTCACGGGACTAAAACACAATAAATCTTGTTCTTCAGATAAGCAGATATGATTACTTAAAAAGACACAAAGCTTGCACATCTGTTGGATAAAGCACTTCCATGTTTATACAACAACTTTCCAAAGAGGAAATATGCTTTAATGGCTCGTGGTTTTTATTTCTCTGCCTGATGTTCCCAGAAGCAAGTTCTTCTGGGCATCACATTAAAGCGCTGAGAGATCCTCGTCAGTAATGCTGCAGCATCATTCCCAGCCACATTCTGCCTTCTTTTGCTCAGATAATGCACAAATCAAACCGTGATGTCTAAATTCTCACGAGAAAGCGTGTAGTGAGAGCCAAATCTGATTCCAATAAGAGACCAAATAGAAGCTACAAATACATATATGTAAAAAAATCTGGTTACCACCCTACAGATGTGACTTTGCAGGCTTTCCTGGATACTGTTTTAGTTCCTTCTGTCATCATGCAGATGTATTTAATCCAGGATCTTGCTTTCAAAGTAAAGCAGAGGAAAAGAAACCATTGCATGGTATCATATTAAAGTAGTGTTGGTAAAGCATAATGACAGAACATGGTGCAGAGTGTCGTACAGTCAATTACACTGAATTGGTTGCATCAATCTAAATGCTCAAAGCTTCAGGAAGAACTGGAAAAATATTCCATTTGCTATAGATGGAGAGAAAGAATAAACATATTGTTCTCTGGGAAACTGGTGAAAGATCTTTAACATACTTAATATCAAGGGATTAGGATGATAAAAGCCTTTTGCATCCTTGCTCACTCTAGTTTGTTTCATCTTGTTCAGCTGCTCTCTTCTTGTTACACATGAAACGTGGTTTGAAAGGATTTGTGCTAGAACATGTTTATGATAATGTAAAGGCCATAACCTTTTCAGTACCTCTTCATAGGATGCTTGCCTCTAATTATTTCCATCTTTGGCTTCAGAAACTTCACTTCAGCTGTAAGAGGAGGGATTTCCGTAAATGCACTCTAACATCTCCCCCCCGTACCCTTGTCCTATCATCGTGACAGATGGTGGCATCTTAATAGAATTCTGGCACCTCTGTTTCTGACAATTTTGCTTTACAGCAGAACCTGAATGCATTACCTAAGACAAGGAAATTTAAGGTGACTATAGGAAAGATAAAGTAGACACTATCACTCATTTACATTCCAAAGGATCTCACGCAAGTTCTTATGCAAAAAAACCAATTACCAGATAAACACAAGAGTTTCTTATATAACTGCTTGGTCTTTATACTATTTTAATTGCATTTATGTGGTTTTTTGTTGTTGTTGTTGTTGTTTGGGGTTTTGTTTGTTTGTGTTTTGCTTGTTTGTTTTGATGACTATTGTTTGTGCATCTTTATACTGGCTGCTCGCAGTGTGGGTTTTTCACTTTGGCACACACAGTATCACAGTCTCACAGTATCACCACGGTTGGAAGAGACCTCACAGATCATCAAGTCCAACCCTTTACCACAGAGCTCGAGGCTAGACCATGGCACCAAGTGCCACGTCCAATCCTGCCTTGAACAGCTCCAGGGACGGCGACTCCACCACCTCCCTGGGCAGCCCATTCCAGTGTCCAATGACTCTCTCAGTGAAGAACTTTCTCCTCACCTCAAGCCTAAACTTCCCCTGGCATAGCTTGAGGCTGTGTCCTCTTGTTCTGGTGCTGGCTGTCTGAGAGAAGAGAGCAACCTCCCCCTGGCTACAACCACCCCTCAGGTAGTTGTAGACATCAATAAGGTCTGCCCTGAGCCTCCTCTTCTCCAGGCTAAACAACCCCAGCTCCCTCAGCCTCTCCTCATAGGGCTGTGCTCGAGGCCTCTCCCCAGCCTCGTTGCCCTTCTCTGGAGACGTTTACTTCTTTGATTCTGTGAACATGTATGTAAGAAACTTTCTTTCTGTACATACAGAGCTTCCCACTTCAGACTTCAGGGCTGTCTTGACTAGTTACCTCATTTCCTAGGAGTCCTCCTAGCCAAATCTAACTGATGCTTTCGTTTTACTCAACACATCCTCTTTCACAGATGTGTTGGATTTAACTATGCCACAACAGCTTGAACTGTCGTGGCTCAACTGTTGTTCTTTCCAGGTGAAAATCAAACCAGATGTGCCTCTTAGAGCCCAGACACAACTTATAGCAGTTCTGTATTCTGCTAAAAACCAGCATGGGACAAGAGCTGACTGCAGAAATCTGGAGTCTTGGTTAGATGCTGTGCCCTCTGCACACCAGTCTCTGGCATGGATCAGGGAAGAGGAGCTGGAGAAAGGCAGCTGCTTGGGTAGAGGGAGGAATGAAGTTAAGCAGCTGCTATGTTCATTGATCACTCCTTTACTTCCTTTCAGAAAATAATAATTGTATCTGACTCTTTGCTTACTAAAAACCACTTTTCTGCTCTGTTTCATGAAGAAAAGGGACAGAGGAGAAAAAACCCCAACCTCATTCATAGAGATTCCAGCCTACAACCATCACTCAGAAATTGCCAGCTAAGAGCCCTTGATGTCTGTGCTAGTTTGAGCCTAACTGGGATATCTTAATGAGAAGAATTAGATGATAGGCTGTGAAAAAGAAACAATGGTGATGCCTGCTTCACTCATAGGCTTGCTGAGATGGATAAGAACAAGAACACAAACATAGATAACAGAGTTTGCTCTCTAGCTTTAGGCTGCACTTCTCTTTGTCTAACCTGCTGTCTGTGTGACTAATCCCTCTGCTTCCCAACCCCCCTGGCTGATCCTCCAAACTCACCTTGAATGTAAGGCAAAGTCTAGGGTAAGGTAGAGCAGTAGGAAGAAGGTGGTAGGGCAGTTGGGAGCCCCTCCTGAGGGATCTGGTTTCTGGGAGGGCTGCTGTGTTTCTGTATGACTTTTCAACTTGTCTATTTCTGTCTATAGCTGTATAGATTGTAAATACCTGCTTGTATGCTGTGCTAAGCTGTAAATATAAAGCTCCATTCTAATTTCCAGCCACTGAGTCTAGTCTGGCTGATTTTCTTAGGTGTGTGGGGGGGTGGGTAACACCCAAACCATCACAATGTCAAAATGCTACTGTAGTGTGGTGCCTCCAGTGGCTTGGGGCACTAATTATGAGAGGGAGTTGCTTAAAACTATCTGAATGTCTTCCACACAGTTTGATATGGCATTACACTGCCTCAGACCTTGTTATTTTATGTGTTCCATGAACTGAATGCTGGCTAATTACCAGCTAGGTCTCATGTCTGTAAAAATAAGCTGGCTTTAAATTAGAACAAAACCTGTTTTAAAGAACAGGTATAAAAATTCCAGCCTTCTGCATGACAACCATGTTCTCTAAATTACTTCCTCCTGGAAAGGTTTATGGGGTCTCCTATAAGGCATACTCCTAAATCTGCATAATGAGTGAGGATTTGTTAAATGAGGATGCGGAAAAGAACAGATTGTGAGGAAACTGCAGAGTGTTTTAAGCCCAGAAGACCAATCACAAAATAAGCAGACCAAGAGGTGATTCTGCCATGTGACTGTTCTTCTAAGATCTCATCTGTACTGTGTTCAGCTTTGGAGCCATCAATGCAGCAGGGACAGAGACCTGATGGAGTAGGTGCAGAGGAGGGCCAGGAAAATGATCAGGGGGCTGGAGCACCTTTCCTACAAGGACAGGCTGAGGGAGCTCTGGTTGTTTAGCCTGGAGTAGAGAAGGTTCTGGGGAGATCTAAGAGCATTCCAGTATCTGAAGAGGGCCTCCAAGAAAGCTGGAGAGGGGCTGCTTACAAAAGGATTGGAATGATAGAATCATGGGATCATAGAATCACAGAATCATAGAATGGTCTGGTCAGGAAAGGACCTTCAAAGATCATCCAGTCCCACCCACTCTGCAGTCAGCAGGGACATTCTCAACTAGATCAGGTTGTACACAGCCCTGTCCAGCCTCACCTTGAATATCCCTAGGGATGGGGCCCCAACCACCTCACTGGGCAACCAGATCCAGTGTTCCACTACCTTCGTGGTAAAGATAGGACAAAGGGCAATGGTTTTGAATTAGAGAAGAACAGGTTTAGATAGAATGTTAGGAACAGGTTATTTACCATAAGGGTAGTGGAACCCTGGAAAAGGTTGCCCAAGGAGGTAGTTGTGGCCCTATCCCTGGAGATATTCAAGGTGAGGCTCAACAAGGCTCTGAGCAACCTGATCTAGTGGAGGAAGTCCCTGCTGACTGCAGGGAGGTTGCACTAGATAACCTTTGTGGGTCCCTTCCAATGCAAACCATTCTGTGATTCTATAACTCCATCATTTTATGACTTATCACAATCTCAGATATTTCTGGGAAAAAAAAATCCATGGATTCTAACTATGATTTTGGTTTTTTTTATTGTGAGAAGAGGGCAAATCCAACTGTTCTTCAATCCAGAAGGAATTGGATGGTAGCTAAGGATGCAGTGCTTTAATTAAGAAAGACATTAAAATAATTGTAAGAATTAATAAATTAATCAATAAAATGGCATAGTAAAACTTAAGGAGGGAGCTGTTTACAATTGTGCTGAGTTCAGCTTGCAACACCTTTGAAGCCCTTGTGAGGGGTAAGAACAGGGTGACCTATGAATGCTTCCTAGCTGAAGAGACCAATGGTCTGGCAGGCAAGCTGGAATTAAGCCATCAGACAGTCTTTGTAGCTAGCAGATGAACTGATGACCCCAGGTTCATTGAATTAAAAGGAGTGTGATGTTCACCTGCTGTTTCCACACACGGGAAGCAAATTCAGTGACTCTCTTCACTTCTGCATTTGGAGCAGTGATGTTTTTACTCCGGCAGAGTGGGTTTCAGACAACAATAATCCAATTAGAAATACCAGTGCAAACACCAAAAGGCTTAGCAGGCTGTACTCCTGATTGCTTGCACATTCATAGGAGTTTTCCTGGGATCAAAAATTAATTAATGGTGCTTTAACAGTTTTTAAAGCAACACTCTGGCTCAGCACAGAGCTTTGGTGTCCCACATACTCCTTCCCACCTGTAATGTCCCTCTTGAGAACAGCAGACATTACAGGACACACGCTGACCACTACATGCCAAACTGGTACTCTAAAGGAGGATTCAAACAATTTTCCAGAGAAAGAGGTGAAAAAGAGTCAAAGTTTCCTAGGAAATGTTTAGCATTAATAATTCTGAACTTTTACCCCAGTACTTCTCAAGCCCTGCTCAGACCATCGAAGGAGCAGAAAAGAGATTAAGTTTGCAACTAACAATGGCAACAAATGTGAAACAAGACATGAAAACAGACATCTCATCTCCAGTACACTAAAGCACATGGTTAACTAGAGCCCTACCTCTTAGGAGTGCTATTGGTACCCTGGAATGAATCTGGCAGGGAAGTGTTACAGAGTCACCCAACATTTTCTTCTGTCTAGGAGGACAAATCCTAAGAGAATGGCTCTGATCACTTGACTTTGTAATGATTCATGCCCTTGATTTCTACAAACCACATAGGCAAAACTGAGTTGGTACTACCCTGTGAAATAGGACATCACCTGGCTCCTATTTGCTCCTGGTTGCAATGCTGTCTTCCTTCCAAGCATATTCTACTCTGGGATATTTCCAACAGAGATGTCAGCAGTCACAGAATCATAGAATCAACCAGGTTGGAAGAGACCTCCAAGATCATCCAGTTCAACCTATCACCCAGCCCTATCCAGTCAACTAGACCATGGAGTAATACTAAATAAATTTAGTACTGAGAAATCATGCAGACAGTACTGGAATAATCTTCATTTGTGACCCAAGACAAGATTTAGATGTGTGCAATCCAAGTAAAAGCAGCCTACACAGAACCCAGCTGGAAGATGTGCTCCTGAGGCAATAGGTTTGCAAAAGGTTCATCTTGGATTTTAAAGACTGAGCAGCCACTGTTATCCTTGGAAATGTTAAGAAGCAGGAGCTGCATAATTCAGTTTTATAGATGATTTCTTTTAAGACAGAAAGAGAAAAGAGCTAAAGTAAATGAGAACTAGAAAATAGTAAAGTAGGAGAAAAAAGAGAAAAATACAAGATGACAAAAGATTTGAATCATAGAATCAGCCAGGCTGGAAGAGATCTCCAAGATCATCAAGGTCAACTTATAACCCAGCCCTATCCAATCAACTAAACCGTGGCTCTAAGTGCCTCATCCAGGCTTTTCTTCAACACCTTCAGGGACGGTGACTCCACCACCTCCCTGGGCAGCCCATTCCAATGCCAATCACTCTCTCTGCCAACAACTTCCTCTAACATCCAGCCTAGATCTTCCCCCAGCACAACTTGAGACTGTGTCCCCTTGTTCTGTTGCTGGTTACCTGGCAGAAGAGACCAACCTCACCTGGCTACAACCTTCCTTCAGGTAGTTGTAGACAGCAATGAGGTCTGCCCTGAGCCTCCTCTTCTGCAGGCTGCACACCCCCAGCTCCCTCAGCCTCTCCTCATAGGGTTTGTGTTCCAGGCCTCTCACCAGCTTTGTTGCCCTTCTCTGGACACATTCCAGTATCTCAACATCTCTCTCAAATTGAAGGGCCCAGAACTGGACACAGCACTCATTATATCAATGAACAGAGAATGTGAAAACAGTGAGATCTTAAATGTCTCATTGTAGAGAGAACAATGTAGTGGGGGAAAAAAAGTTGTTTTAAATCTCTAGCTTCAGGAGATAGTCACAAACATTCCATTTCATATCCTCCAGTACTCCAGGTGGGGTCTCACCAGAGCGGAGTAAAGGGGCAGAGTCACCTCCCTCGACTTGCTGGCCACACTTCTCCTGATGCAGCCCAGGTTGTGGTTGGCCCTCTGGGCTGCAAGTGCACTACTGCTTCCATACAAGCTAATTTATCAGACACCTCCTGTATGAGTTTGTTTGCTTGCTTTGATACAGCAGACATCTCTTTGTAACAAAGGTGCAAGGTTTATAACATTCAAAGAGTTAAAGACATAACAATTAGGAACATTAATCACAACATGTAGAAAAGATGCAGGCATCCTTTTGAACACAAGAATAATCTGTTGCTCTCATGACAGTATATTCTTTCATTATGATTTTGATTATCACAGGACCAACTCAATTCATAACTAGGAGTAGCTCCAGTGCTTACAATTCAGGCTGAAATAAATATTGCATTCGTCCTTTCTGAACTGAACCTTACCCAAAGTCAACATAGTTAAGCTTCTGTATTTACAGAGTTGAGGGTGAGTTGATATTTCCATTATACCCTTTATTTTTAAAGGTCTTAACTTGGATTTTGCTTTTTGTTGTGTTTATTTTAGGCTTTCTATACTTAAAATATTAACTGCATGGAGACCACATGTGTATGTCAAATAAAATATGCATGACAGAGAAAAAAAGTAGTGATCCAGCTTTAAAATATATGTGCTTTTTATTTATTTCTCAGTGCTTGGAAAGGAAAACCAAATCCAACAACTCCCATGATCCTATAACAGGCTTGGTCCAAAGACAGCAGTCTGTGGTCCCAGAGAACCAGGTAATTTGGACAGAACTTCAGGGAAGTAACAGTGATGGCAGATTTAAAAGTGAAAAAATATGCATGCCTGTTCTTGTATGCATGCCCACACACTTCACTGAGAGAGTCATTGGACACTGGAATGGGCTGCCCAGGGAGGTGGTGGAGTCGCCGTCCCTGGAGCTGTTCAAGGCAGGATGGGACGTGGCACTTGGTGCCATGGTCTAGCCTTGAGCTCTGTGGTAACAGGTTGGACTTGATGATCTGTGAGGTCTCTTCCAACCTTGGTGATACTGTGAGACTGTGATACTGTGAGACTGTGATACATGTACAAACTCAGATAGAGGCAATTGTTTTAAATCTGGTAAGCAAGCAGCAACTGCATCCACACAGGGTTTACATGGTAGAGACAAGCTTGGGCTCCTGAGCAAAAAGGTGTAGAAAGCATGGCCCCAACTGACAACTCCTCACACTTCAGGTGTTTAAGTGTTGGGGTTGTTTCAGAACTGTCTTAAAAGATACTAAGTTGTTTGGCTACACCTAACACTTAGTGCCATGGTTTAGTTGACTGGATAGGGCTGGGTGATAGGTTGGACTGGATGATCTTGGAGGTCTCTTCCAACCTGATTGATTTGATTCTATTCTATTCTATTCTATTCTATTCTATTCTATTCTATTCTATTCTATTCTATTCTATCTGTCTGACTTACAAGTGTGCCAAACTGAGGGCTTCCAGAGGTAGAGTTCTATCTTTTAACGCGCAGCACTGGAGTCATCTAATAATCTCCACTCATTCCCCACATACCAGCTCATTCCTTAACTCATCAGCACAAAGACAGATATGGTAGCTGAGGCTAGTGCCTAGCTAGCAATCCAAATATTATAAGGCAATATCTTATAGCCATGATTTGAAGTATAGAGCAGTGGATGTCAGTTGAATGTAAGAATCACCTTGCCACTCTCGCTGAATTGCTGAGTATCAGGAATGCTTGGGGAGCCTTAAACAAATCAAACCCCACCTGGTCCATCCTAGCAAAGCATGGCTAAATTAGCATTAGGTCCACTTGGAAACCGTGGCCATCAACTTGGACCAATTTTTTTTTCCTATGGTAATAATATAACCCTCATTTTGAATTCCAAATCCAACTTCCAACCTGGTTGATTCTATGATATGCTTAGAGACAAGGTTTTGTCACTGGAGGTGTTCAAGAAAAGCCTGGATGAGGCACTTAGTGCCATGGTCTAGTTGATTGGGCTGGGTGATAGGTTGGACTGGATGATCTTGGAGGTCTCTTCCAACAAGGTTGATTCTATGATTCTATGATTTCCACAGAGTTTTAGAACAGAGATGGTGTGGGCAATAAAGCTGAGTTGTGAAAATTATTGTGAGGTAATAGTTATGAGAGGTCTTCATATTGTTATCTCAGTCTTCTGAATCCACACCTGTATTGCACCAGGACAAGTGTTTCTAAACAATCCAGGCTGTTGGCAGTGTGTTTTTCACAGTGTGCTGGTTTGAGGCTAATTAGAATATTGTAATGAGAGAAATTAGATTATTGGCTCCAAGAAGAAAATATAGTGATGTCTGAATTACCCATTCCTTCTGCTGGGACATATAAAAGCAAGGACACAAACAAAGATAAGATGGGCTCTGCCTGGCTCTTGCCATACTAACTCTTCTGCCTGACCCTGCACATCTTCCAACTAATAATTCTGCTTCTAACAACCCTTGCTGACCTTTCCAGCTCACTTTGCATGGAAAAGAGATTCTGAGATAATGGAAAGGGTGAAAAAAAGGTGGAGGAGTGGTTGGGAGGCCCTCCTGGGCACTCTGACTGCTGGGAGGGGTCTTGTATTTCTGTATCACTTTTAACTTGTATATAACTGTGTGCAGCTGTAAATATCTGCAATATGTTGTATATCATAGAATCATAGAATCAACCAGGTTGGAAGAGACCTTCAAGATTATCCAGTCCAACCTAGCACCCAACCCTAGCCAATCAACTAGACCACGGCACTAAGGACCTCATCCAGGCTTGTCTTGAACACCTCCAGAGACGGTGACTCTGCCACCTCCCTGGGCAGCCCATTCCAATGCCAATCACTCTCTCTGTCAAGAACTTCCACCTAACATCCAGCCTAGATCTCCTCTGGCACAGCTTGAGACTGTTGCTGGGTGCCTGGCAGAAGAGCCCAACTCCCACCTGGCTACAGTCTCCCTTCAGGTCACCCTTGAGCCTCCTCTTCTGCAGGCTGCACACCCCAAGCCTCCCCAGCCTGTCCTCATAGGGTTCATGTTCCAGGCCCCTTACCAGCTTCATGCAAATCATGATAAGCTGTGAGTATAAAGCTTCATTCTTTAACTTGAGCCTGCTGGGTTTAGTCTGGGTGAATCCTTGTGTGGTGGGGTGGGTGATGCCCAGAGCCACTACACATAGGGTAACCTTCATTAATAAAATGGAGCTAAAAGCAGCTGTGGATCTGTTGGAGGGTAGGAGAGCCCTGCAGAGGGACCTTGCCAGGCCGGATGGGTGGGCAGAGGCCAATGGGATGAGATTTAACAAGGCCAAGTGCAGGGTTCTGCACTTTGGCCACAACAACCCCAAGCAGTGCTACAGGCCGGAAGCAGAATGGCTGAGAGCAGCCAGGCAGAAAGGGACCTGGGGGTTGTTAGAATCATAGAATCAAAATCAGTCAGGGTTGGAAGGGACCACCAGGATCATCTAGTTCCAACCCCCCTGTCATGGGCAGGGACACCTCACACTCACACAGATCAGGCTGTCTAGAGCCTCGTCCAGCCTGGCCTTAAACACCTCCAGGGATGAGGCTTCCACTACCTCCCTGGGCAATCCGTTCAAGAGTCTTGCCACCCTCACGGTGAAGAACTTCTTCCTAACATACAGTCTGAATCTAACCATTTCTAGCTCTGTTCCATTTCCCCATGTCCTATCACTGCCTGGCATCCTAAAACGTCCCTTCCCAGCTTTCTTGTAAGCCCCCTTAAGATACTGAAAGGCCAGAATAAGGTCACCTCAGAGCCTTCTCTTCTCCAGACTTCAGAGTAGTGATGACAACTCTTTCTGGCTGTAGTGCCACGTGGGTCTGAGACCTCAGAGGAGCAAGCATATTGCAGGGTGAAGAAGGCCTTGTCTGCTGATCAAGTCCTCAGCCTGAGCGAGCAGATGTTAACTGATCTTGGTATTTGCTGCGGCAGTGAGAATTTCCCATTGACAGCACCGGGCTGGAGATCTCTAACTATGATTAAGAGTACCTACTGAATCACTGTCAGCTTGATTGTCGTGCTGTTGGTGGTTGTATGTGCAGGAATACACCACAGGTTATTTTTAAGTCCAAAGCCATGAATTATTATCTTGGTCAGAACAACATGACTATTTTCTAATCCCTTAATTTGGTGCTGGAAGGAGACCGAGGTTCATATTGCCCCATACCGCTCTTCTTTTCTCTGTAGTAGATGAAGGAGACGAAGCAAAGCCAATTCCAGTGAAGCTCTGAGCTTTTGATGAAAAAGTACTGGAGGTCCAGCAAGCTAAATAAGAATGTATCAGCTGGGAGGAAAAAAAAAACCCACAACCCATAAAAATAAAAGAATAATGTTTAGAAGGGCAGAGACAGGAAATTACTTGTGAGAAATGAACAAGACTGAGTGATTTCTTTTGTAAATGCATGACGCCAATTTAGTGTTTAAAGCTGCTCAATGGCTGGAATACAAACTTCTTGTGAAATATATTAGGTGTTTAGAGTCACTTAGTGGTTAGTAAAAGAAAAAAAAAAATCCTCCTAATGAAGCAATGTATTAATTGCTCAGGGCCACTCAAGGCAAACACACATAAAATATTTAGATGTCTGGAGATGCTCAGCAGCTTGATAACCAACTTTTAATAAAGTCTATTCACTGTTTAGAGTTGATCAGCAGCTAGGAAAACAACCCATGCTCAGCAGTAGAAATGCAGGGCTAATAAAATACAGAGCTGCAGCGAGGCTTTTAAAGGTCCACGGAAATCAAGGAGACTAAATTAAGCACTAACAGTAGAGGCACTGGTGTTTCCATAGGATTAATAGCTGACTGGGATGAGTTGATGGCCTGTGGCTACATTTCAGGTCATTAACCTCAGCTGGTCATTAGTCCCCAGGAAATGCCCAGCACTGAGGTCATTATTACAATGGTAAGAAGGCAGCCAAACAAACCCAGCCATGACTCCAGCAGCCCGATATGCATTTTGGTATATGGATGTCTGTAGTCTCTCTGCATGTATTAAGAAGAGGTACCCATGTTCATCTTAACAGAGGTTTTATCTAGAACAACTTTGTGAGCATTTATTTGTTCAGAAAACTTTTTCTCTCTCAAGACAAGGAGCATTTCTGAGGGAGATATAGGCTGGATGTTAGGAGGAAGATCTTCCCAGAGGGAGTGATTTGCATTGGAATGGGCTGCCCAGGGAGGTGGTGGAGTCACTGTCCCTGGGGGTATTCAGGAAAAGCCTGGATGAGGCACTTAGTGCCATGGTCTGGTTGACTGGATAGGGCTGGGTGCTAGGTTGGCCTGGCTGATCTTGGAGGTCTCTTCCAACCTGGTTGATTCTATGATTCTATGATTCTAACTGCAATGCCTTAGAAGGAGTAAGATTATTGCAAATTCGATTGCCACTCAGTGCATGAATCAAAATCATCCTTCAGCATGACAGTGGTGAGAGCCTGGAATGGGTTGCCCAGGGAGGTGGTTGAGGCCAGGCTGGATGGGGCTCTGGCCAGGCTGATCTAGGGTAGGGTGTTCTTGCCCATAGCAGGGGGGTTGGAACTAGATGATCCTTGTGATCCCTTCCAACCCTGACTGATTCTATGACTCTATGAAAATCAAAGTTTTTGGTGCACTTGATGCTGTCTACCATCCTAAAAGGCAAGCAAGAGCACCTGAGCTGGGCTGCTCAGTGTGGCCTGATTTCAGTGGCAGCTGCACTTGGGATTATTCCCAATCTCCTTCACACACTGACCTCTTTTCCCTTTGTTTTTATGAACAGCAAGCAGACTGGCTGCAGCACACTCTTAGAGTTTACATTTTTATAGAAACACATACCCAGAAGGATACTAAAGAACTTCTCAGAGGAGCTGCAAAGAATGCTGGGCTTGCTACTGAAATGCAGATTCCCTCGGGATAATGAGAGCTCTTTCTGGGATAGCAATATTGCACAGTAGGTTCTTTTTTTAACTGGAGAAAGTGAAGATAAAATTTAATTGAAACAACAGGAGAAAACCAGGCAGGTAAGACATAAATATCTGCTGGAGTTTGGCCAGGGTGAAGTTCCCCAATCCATTCTGAGGGCACACTGAGCACACTGAGCCAGCATTGTGCCCAGGTGGCCAAGAGAGCCAATGGCATCCTGGCCTGCATCAGGAATGGTGTGGCCAGCAGGAGCAGGGAGGTCATTCTGCCCCTGTACTCTGCACTGGTTAGACCACACCTTGAGTACTGTGTTCAGTTCTGGGCCCCCCAGTTTAGAAGGGACATTGAGATGCTTGAACGTGTCCAGAGAAGGGCAACGAGGCTGGGGAGAGGCCTCGAGCACAGCCCTACGAGGAGAGGCTGAGGGAGCTGGGATTGTTTAGCCTGGAGAAGAGGAGGCTCAGGGGTGACCTTATTGCTGTCTACAACTACCTGAGGGGTGGTTGTAGCCAGGAGGAGGTTGCTTTCTTCTCTCAGGCAGCCAGCACCAGAACAAGAGGACACAGCCTCAAGCTATGCCAGGGGAAATTTAGGCTTGAGGTGAGGAGAAAGTTCTTCACTGAGAGAGTCATTGGCTACTGGAATGGGCTGCCCAGGGAGGTGGTGGAGTCGCCGTCCCTGGAGCTGTTCAAGGCAGGATTGGACGTGGCACTTGGTGCCATGGTCTAGCCTTGAGCTCTGTGGTGACAGCTTGGACTTGATGATCTATGAGGACTCTTCCAACCTTGGTGATACTGTGAGACTGTGAGACTGTGATACTGTGATACTGTGATTCTACAACTCATTCTGACTGTTTAGCTATGAACACATCTACCCTGTCATGGGTTTAGTGTTTGCCTGAAGGAGTAGGTAGATGCCAAGCTACACATTCCAGAAATAAAAAAACCATACTTGCAGCCTGCTTCTGATATATAGAGAAGAATTTTACATTTCAGGACTGGGATATAGCTTTGCAAATCAGCAGGAGATGCTATGTTTGTTTAAATGCTATGAATTATGATCTGGATTACACTCTGGAAGCATTTACTTGTTTCTATTAACCTGTTAGGCATCTAAGCCAGAAATTATAGGAGTGCTTCCATAAATAGATTACAACAACAGTAAGGCAAAATAGAAAGAGGCCTTTGAAACTCATTGGAAAATCTGTGGCTCGTTACTAGCAAAGGCAATGCCAGCATGGTATTGCAGGGCTACTGCAGGAGGAAGTCTAAGTAAGTTACCTGGTTTTAGACCCTGTCTCTGCCAGTCTGTGGAAGGTGAGGGGCAGAGGGATATATCATCAGTAAGTTTGCACATTACACCAAGCTAGGACGAGGTGTTGATCTGTTGGAGGGTAGCAGAGCCCAGCAGAGGGACCTTGCCAGGCTGGATGGGTGAGCAGAGGCCAGTGGGATGAGATTTAACAAGGCCAAGTGCAGGGTTCTGCACTTTGGCCACAACCCCAGGCAGTGCTACAGGCTGGAGACAGAATGGCTGAGAGCAGCCAGGCAGAAAGGGACCTGGGGGTAATGGTATAGAGTAGCTGAACATAATCCAGCAGTGTGCTCAGGTGGCCAAGAGAGCCAATGGCATCCTGGCCTGTATCAGGAACAGTGTGGCCAGCAGGACAAGGGCGGTTATTCTTCCCCTGTACTCAACACTGGTCAGGCCACACCTTGAGTGCTGTGTCCAGTTCTGGGCTCCTCAATTCAAGAGAGATGTTGAGGTGCTGGAAGGTGTCCAGAGAAGGGCAATGAACTGGTGAGGGGCCTGGAATACAAACCCTATGAGGAGAGGCTGAGGGAGCTGGGGGTGTGCAGCCTGCAGAAGAGGAGGCTCAGGGATGACTTCATTGCTCTCTACAAACTACCTGAAGGGAGGCTGTAGCCAAGTGAGGGTTGGTCTCTTCTGCCAAGCAACCAGCAACAGAACAAGGGGACACAGCCTCAAGTTGTGCCAGGGGAGGTCTAGGCTGGATGTTAGGAGGAAGTTATTGGCAGAGAGAGTGATTGGCATTGGAATGGGCTGCCCAGGGAGGTGGTGGAGTTGCCATCCTTAGAGGTGTTCAAGAAAAGCCTGGCTGAGACACTTAGTGCCATGGTCTGGTTGATTGGCCAGGGCTGGGTGCTAGGTTGGCCTGGAGATCTTAGAGGTCTCTTCCAAATTGGTTGATTCTATCATTCTACAAAATAAAGGTGATACCAAATTTCCCACCTACATTCATCTACAGAAAACTGAATATAAATAATGCCTTATGCCAAAAACCTTTGAGCTGTTGACCTTCCTCATCTTGCAGCTGCAAAGCTAAATAATTTTGTCCTAAACTGCACACGATTGCAATGACACAAAACATTAACGGTAACTGCTGATGAACCTATTTCATTACTTTTAATAACATTATATCTGTGTTTGTCTGCTCAGTGCAGTGATAACTTAGTGAAGGAGAATTCATTTCACTTATTATTCACATAAGCAATAATGAGGGAAATCAGTTTCCTCTAGAGTTGCACAGAGAAGTTTAATTAAATTTGGATATGGGCCAATTGATTTCAGATTGGTCATTTGCTTTCTGGCTGACTATAGGAGCTTAGGGTTTGAAGACGTGGAAAACTCATGTAAATCCATGGCTGAAGATGCTCATGGTTAAACCAAGGCTTCAGGACTTTCAAATAGAGGTGAAAAAGCAGGTGCAAATAGAGGTGGAAAAGGTGAAATTTACTGTACAGGTTGCTTTTCTTTGTAAGTTTGCATTTACTTGGGCTGGGGAGGGACTGTTTAGAGGAAGTTCTTCACAGAGAGAGTGATTTGCCATTGGAATGGGCTGCCCAGGGAGGTGGAAGAGTCACCATCCCTGGAGGTGTTCAAGCAAAGACTGGATGAGGCACTTAGTGCCATGGTCTAGTTGACTGGACAGGGCTGGGTGCTAGGTTGGACTGGATGATCTTGGAGGTCTCTTCCAACCTGGTTGATTCTATTCTATTCTATTCTATTCTATTCTATTCTATTCTATTCTATTCTATTCTATTCTATTCTATTCTATTCTATTCTATCCCATTCTATTCTAAGGTCTTGCAATGACAGGACAAGGAGTAATGGGTTTAAACTGGCAGAAGGGGGATTTAAACTAGATGTTAGGAAGAAGTTCTTTCCAATGAGGGTGGTGCAACTGGATGATCTTGGAGGTCTCTTCCAGCCCAGCTGATTCTATGATTCAAATGTATCTGAGCATCCAAGAATTGAAATACAGGTGTTGCTATTATCTTAATGAATCAAGTTGTGTAATTAGCTTCATAAATACATTATTTAACATTTACTTTAAAATCAGTGACTTCTGCACAAAATTGGATGAAGTGGCTAATCTATTAATCAAACATTGAATTGACAGGAAGCTATAACTGGATTTTAAATGAGCAAATGTTGGTACTTCCACTTTTAAATACCTGCAAATCAAACTTCAGATGATACAGTCCTCTTCTGAAATAAAACAAATGACTGGATGATCCAGGACTCAGCTCAAATCTTCTCAGTGTAAATGGTGCTGCCAAATTAGAGGAGTTTTGGGTAAATATCTTGGGGGTGTTTCTGTGAGAAGAAACATGAAAGGCCCTGGAGATTTATACCTGCAGTGGCATAATAAATACATGGGCTCAATCCCCATTCAACCTGAAAGAATGGGAGGTAGGTAACTGACTTCAGTGGGTGAAGGATCAAGCCGCAAATCACCTCCATGACTTTCACTTTATCACGACTCAATTCCCAGTTCAGGTTAAACCCAAAATCTGCCTGAGAGTATTTTTATGCCTCTAAGGCAAAGGACAACTTGCAGCCTAAATGCTGAATATTGCCAAGGGGCTGCTGTAGGCTCCAGGAGCCTGGCAAAGGCAGGAGTGGAGGAGTGAACTTATGGAGGAATGAGCAGATTTGTTAAAGCTCTACTAAGCTGTTACTGTTTATTAAATTCAATTTGTCACAGGTGTAGTACAAATGGCTCTATCAGTTGCTTGTAAATGGCATCATTCTGTATGGGAAAGGGTAAAGAAAGGGTAAAGCAATGTATTGAACTTCCAATAAGCATCTAAAAGATGTCATTGCAGCTGGGGCTGACATATTCAGCAACAGAGAAATGCAAGTGCTGTACTTTCCATGACCTTGCCCCTCTTCTTTCCCCTCCCCTCACTTTAGGGGCATATATGAAGCCTGCCCAGACATGCCTATGAATCTTGGCAACGTATACTGGCAAGAAGGAGTAGAAACTGCTATACCAAGTCATCATATCAAACCACTGGGAGTAACTCAGTCAGTAAATTGCTGCGTCGCAAGACAGCAGGTGGCAGAGGAAGCTCCTAGCAGGGAGAGACGGATCAGATACAGTAGCTTACACCCCACCAGAGAGGATTATGAATGAAGCCCGATAGGAACATGAACAATTTGATAAAATTAGGACAGAGATTTTAGTAACATGGGAAGCAGTGGTTTGGGTCTTTCTGGTGGTGTTTTGCTGTTGGTTTTTTTTCAGTGAAATCCTCCCTTCCGATGCTAAGCACGTCAGGTGAGAGTCTATGTTGTGCCTCTAGGAGATGCAGCACAGACCTCAAAGCCAAGAATCAAGAGGGAGAATAATGACTTTACATTAGCTCTGTATCCTCATAATTCTGGGCTGCTCCTGCAGAGCTGGCCTGAATTTCTGCAGCTTTTGTGCTGCGGCCGTTCACTCAGCCCATCCATCCTATTCTACTCCCTGTCCTTTCCTTGCCCCAGAATGAGCAAGAGCTTGGAAGACAGCTTATACAAATGTGTTACCTACAAGCAAATTCATCTTGATGCAGATATATGCTGTGAAAAACCTTTTTTTTCCTGAATATTTAGAGCTGAGCAAAGCAATAAACAAATGAAAAGTCTAAAAGCCATGGAAGATTTTAACATTTGGGGAGGGGTTGGTGGGGTTTGGACAAGCCTGCACCTGAAGTTTTAATTAACCAACTCTCTCTATTTAAAAAAAATAGAATAAGAATTAACAAAAAAAACAAAGGCAAACAACTCAAAAAAATCCTCAGCCTTTCATAGTGTTGAGGAAATTGCTGTACTCATTCACCTCACAAGTTATCTCCACATCATTTATGGTACATAGCAAAACCCTAGGTCTGTGAATCTTACCTAAGAAGACTTCATAGAATCATAGAATCAACCAGGTTGGAAGAGAATTCCAAGATCATCCAGTCCAGCCTAGCACCCAGCCCTAGACAGTCAACTAGACCATGGCACTAAGTGCCCCATCCAGGCTTTGCTTCAACACCTCCAGGGATGGTGACTCCACCACCTCCCTGGGCAGCCCATTCCAATGCCAATCACTCTCTCTGCCAACAACTTCCTCCTAACATCCAGCCTATGCCTCCCCCAGCACAACCTGAGGCTGTGTCCCCTTATTCTGTTGCTGGCTGCCTAGCAGAAGAGACCAACCCCCAGCTGGCTACAACCTCCCTCCAGGTAGTTGTAGAGAGCAATAAGGTCTGCCCTGAGCCTCCCCTTGTTCTGTTGCTTGTGTATGTCATGTAATTGTCTCAGGTACCTACCTTTGCAAACTGGCAGTGGAATGATGCTTCTCTGTGTATAAGGCTTTTTAATTAAATAAAACCCCAACAAGCCAAAAACATTAAGGAAACAATTTTCTACCTCACAACCTCATTCAAAAATCAACATTTCAAGTGTAGCCATCATCTTTCACATTTTTCCAAGTGGCTTGACTCCCATCCCTGCAACATTTTTCCTGATTAGCCTGCTGTCCTGTTTAATCAATAGAGCTACAAAGCCAGCTATCTCTCACTCTATGGTTATCTTTCATTGTACAGTACATAATGCCACTAGTCCTGCTGATAACAAAGAGCACACAGAGGGAATGTGGCACTGCATGCTTGTTATCATCCACTCAGCTAAACATACCTCTCTTTCTCTCTTGCCTCTTATCAATGCAAAAATGCTGAAAGTGAGTTACTTTTCTTGTTAACTCTGCACATGCCAGTTGGGGGACAGATTGTTTGCCTGTTTTAAGGCATTACAAAAGCCTGCCAATTCAATATGTCACCTCGTCAACCTTTAAGAAGGCAGAGTGAAGAGGCACTATTGGCAGCCAGCCTGATGCAGATGGCAGGAATACTCTAGGTACACTGAGAGTGTAAGGTAGGATGATTGACCCAAAATCTTCTCATGGCTGATCTCAGACCTGTAAAACAAAAACCTGTAAAACCCTTGCTGGGACAGGCACTGATAGACCTTTTCTCCTGTAGCTGATGGTATCCCTGATGTGCTCCAGGGCCTCTAGAACCAGTGTCCAAGCAGCCATCTGAGACCAGCCCAAGACCTTGCAGTGAAGTTAGGGCAGTGTTGCGTGAAGGCACCAAGCACTGCAGGGAGTGGTGGCAAGCCCAGACAGCTGGATCATGATCCCACAGGAATCCCTTAGCCCAATGTCCTCAAGGTAAGTTGTTGGTTTGCATTGCCACTGCTGAGCTGTGTGTTTGTCCCCAGGGAGCAGAGTGCAGGCCTGTGTCTCTCTTCTCCATCTGCAGGGGAAGACTGAGAAGACAAAGTGAATTCCTGACAGGAATATCACAGAATATCACAGAATTAACCAGGTTGGAAAAGACCTCTATGATCGTTATGTCAAGTAATCCAACTCTGTTCTTTTCCATTTCCTACAAAACATGCTAAACTTTGGTCTCTCTCATGGCAGCAAGAAAGCTGTCAAACTGAACCTTCACAGAATCACAGAATTTCTGAGATTGGAAAAGATCTTCAAGATCCTCGAGTCCAATCATTAGTTTCACACTGACAACTCCTTGATTAAACCAAACCCCTCAGCACAACATCTCATCACTAGGAATCGCTATGGTTGGAAAGGACCACCAGGAACATCCAGTCCAACCTTCATTCCAGCATCCTTCATCACTAGACTATAGATAGCCTCAAGCGCCACAGCCACTCTCCTTTTAAACACCTCCAGGGATGGTGACTCCACCACCTCCCTGGGCAGCCTGTTCCAGTGCCTGACCACCTGCTCAGTAAAGAACTTCCTCCCAACATCCAACCTAAACCTCCCCTGATGCAACATGAGGCCTTTTCATCTTGTTCTATCATTAGTAATTCGGGAGAAGAGACCAGCTCCAGCCTCACTACCACCTCCTTTTAGGTAGTTGTAGAGGTCAATAATGTCCCCTCTCAGCCTCCCCTTCTCCAGACTAAACACCCTCAGCTCCCTCAGCTGTTCCTCATAGGTCATGTTTGCCAGACCTCTCCCCAGCCTCATCGCCCTTCTCTGCACCAGCCCCAGCACCTCAGGGAACAATCCAACAGTTTCCCTTCTTGCAAGTCTGCTACTCAGAAGGGAGAGCACTCACTCAGGAAAAAATAAAAATCACCTTTTATGTCTTCCCTGACACAAAACACCCTGAAGAAAGTGGGTCTGATCACTCTGATCTTTTGAGAATTCTAACCAAGATATATTTTTTTGCCGGTGCCTCCAACACACGTGGGTGAGTCTGATGTTCCAGGCTTAAACACAACCACGATCATGTATTCAGACAAAATCTGAGAGGCACTTGCAATTTTCCCCTTTCCTTTCAGCTGTTGTGTGCTGGTTGATTTTTAAGCCTTAAGAAGACTTAAAGTCATGATTATTGTTTTCCACAGCATTTTCCTGCTTGTGTTATTTCAAAACAAAATACCAGAATGGCCCATAAAAAAAGGCAGAATGTGAAAGCTCTTTAAGAAGAAAACAAATAAATGCTTTCTTTCTTTCCTGAGGGCATAAGTGTATTGGTTTATGTGTGTGCAGCATATGTATGTGACAAAATCCTTGCTAACTAAGGATAGTTGGAAGAACAGTCTATGCATGTGTACATCTACATAGCATATCCATCTTCAGAAGCATCATATTACATGGGTTTGCAACACAGAATCAAAGAATGGTCTGGTTTAGAGGGGACCTCCATATAGGCCATCTAGTCCAACCGCCCCTGCAGTCAGCAGGGACATCTTCAACTAGATCAGGTAGCCCAGAGCACTGTGCAGCCTCATCTTGAATATCTCCAAGGATGGAGCCTCAGATACTGTGATGGTTTGGGTGTTCCCTGCCCCCCACACTTTAGAAATCACCCAGACTAGATTCAGTCGGCTCTGGAAATTTGAATGAAGCTTATATTTACAGCTGGCACAATTTACAAGCAGATATTTACAGTGTATACAGATATAGACAGAAATAGACAGGGTAAAAGTAATACAGAAACAACTCCCCTCCCAGAAACCTGAGTCCCCAGGAGGGGCTCTCAGCCACCCCTCATCTTCCCCTTACCTCTCTCAACCTTACCCCAGTCCCAAGGAAGAATGGAGATTCGGCCAAGAGGAGTAAGAAGCAAAGGTGAATCAGCAAAGCAAATGGAGGGTGAGGTTAGAAAGCAAGATGGAGCTCAGCCAGCAGCCTGAGCTCTTCCCAGCAGGCAAAGCAGAAGAGAACAGCCCAGCACGAAGTGCAGAGCAAAGTGACTTTATCTAATGTTTTGCCTTTCTTCTTTACACATCTCAGCAAGACTGTGAGCGAAGTAGACCTCACCATTGTTTTCATTTCTCAGCCTGTGATCTAGTTCTTTTCACCAAAACATCCCAGCTAGGCTCAAACTAGCACCTGAGAAACCTGTTCCACCACTCTCATAGTAAAGAACCTGTTCCTAACATCCAATCTAAACCTGCCCTGCTCTAGTTTGAAGCCATTGCCCTCATCCTGTCACTGTAGGACTTTGCAAACAGTCTCTCTGCAGCCTTCAGGCACTGGCAGGCTGCTACTAGGTCTCCCCAGAGTCTCCTCTCCTCCAAGCTGAACACTCCCAGCTCCCACAGCCTGTGTTTGTAGCAGAGCTGCTCCAACCTCCTGAACATTTTCATGGCCCTGCTCTGGACCCCCTCCACCAGCTCCACATCCTTCATCTCTTGAAGGCTCCAGAGCTGGCTGCAGTACTGCAGGTGAGGTCTGAGCAGAGCAGAACAAAGTGGCAGAACCACTTCCCGTATCTGCTGGCAGCGCTGGTTTTGATGTCAGAACTATGACAACCTTGCAAATATCTAAGAAATGTAGAAAGATAATTTTGCTTCCATCCTGTATTTGATGACACTCAATCTCCAAAGCACAGTCATGCTTGTGTTGGAATCACTTCAAAATTTGTAATTTCTAACACAGTTCTGAACTTTCAGATAAGAGATGATCCTGCAGTTGCGATTTATGTTTTGTTTGATCGCATGACCTTTGATAATGTATCTCAGCAATGGAATTCAAAGCTTTGCATAGTATTTATGATGTGTTCATAACCCTCCTACTCCTAGCTCTAGACAAACACCACATATCTTCATTCAGATTTTAAAAGAAATTGACTTCAAGTGTGTTGATCTAATGCTTGAGTTTGCTTTCTGCCAATATTCTCCCAACAAGGAGGACTAGTGTGAAAAAGTTGAGATAAGCAAATTTAACCATCTAATAATCAAATATCTTTTTGAAGCCAGTGTTGGGTTTTGTTCTGGTTCTACATTTTTGAGCTCCTTTATGTACTCTGCTGATTAGCAACAAAAAATAATACTATAAAAAATAATCACACAATCCAAAGCCAACATAATATTACTTGATATGCCTAACCAGCCAAGGCAAATATCTGAGTTGAGCTTTATATGATGTAAAATATTTCTCAGGTACAGTTTTGCCATCTGATTACTCCAAATATCTGAGTTGAGCTTTATGTGAAGTAAAATATTTCTCAGGCACAGTTTTGCCATCTGATTACCTTTGCTAAACCTGTCCATTGGAAAGTTTTAATTTGATTTTTAATTAATTTCACATTAATTAATTTTTCCACTGCGGTGTCAACTATGCTCTACAGAACTAGAATAGAATAGAATAGAATAGAATAGAATAGAATAGAAT